>JAKSXM010000263.1:3710000-4310000 GCA_022575985.1 Anagrus nilaparvatae
TATATAGTTAAAAATGAGATTTTACGTTCAAATAATTATATAATTCAATAAGTTGATTAATCATTGTTGACATTATTTATAAACAAATTTAATACACGAAATAAGAATGAATCAATTTCTTCCTCAATTTATATACTATTAAAATTAAGGGATTTCATGAAATGAATTTGTTAAATTATAGGTAAAATAAAGAATGTAAGAAAAACATAGCAAGAACGATAGAAAAGCTATTTTTATATTTAAAGTCAAATGTTAACATGGTATGGTAAAATAAACAAAAAATTAAACACGATTTCTTTTACATAACCGTCGATTGCGAGTGACGAACCGTAAAACTTGTCCTTTTTCCGATGATAGGTTGAAAAATAGTATTAGGCAGAGTTACCCTGAACGTAAAAGTAAAAGTAATCTGCGGAGACCTTTTTTCGCCAATTTTCTATTTATTTAGATCTCTTTAGATCTCCGGAGATCACTTTTGATCTACAAATAGATAAAGAGATATGTGCATTTCTACGAGAAAGTACTCTTTATGAGCACCAAAAATGAAGAAAAAAAAATTTATGAGGCCGCGACTGCCACCATGATTTTCTGGTAGTTTGAAGCCTATAGAATGCAAAAAAAGCGTGAACACGAAATCGCCGATGGATGCCAAAAAGATTTTGCCACTTTTATTTCAAAAACCGTGTTTTTCGTATCTGAGCTACCCCAAATTTTTTTTCAAAACTTTTAAGGTAAATAAAATTTTAAAAAAATAGGTGAAAAATCTGATTGCCAGGGAAAAATCACTGCAGAGGAAAAAAAAATGCTGCCAAGTAATTGGCACTATGTTTCCTCATTAGCAATAACAAAATGTTGTCAATGTTCTATTTTACCTAATTAAAAATTAAAATATTAGAATAATTGTGCCAAATATTCTAAATTTAATAAAAAAAGTGAATAAACTTTCGCCTGATACCCAAAAAAATTTCAAAACTCATAATTCCAGGTATTAATACTTTCAGAGAAATAAAATAGACACTACCTCAATAAAAAGATAATATATTTTAACTTTTTAATGTAAAAAATTTTGATGAAAAAAAATTTCGAAAAATTACGTATCAGATGGAAGAATCCTTTATAAACGATAATTTTAGATACTCGTACTTTTATAGGAAGAAATTAAGTACTAACAATAAGTCATAAAGAAAAAAAAATTATGGTTTTTTTCTAATTTTTTTATGTAAAAAATTTTAAAAGAAAACTTTGAAAAAAAATTAGGTATCAGATTGTTGATATCCAGTTAAAAAGATAATTCTACATATTAGTACTTTCATTGAAAAAAATGAGGTACTACGTCCAAAAAGAAAAAAAATTATGGTATTTTTTTAATTATTTTATATAAAAAATTTAGAAAAAAAAAATTTTTTAAAATTATTTTATTTTATTTTATTTACGCGTTAAAAAATATGTATTTTTTAACCAAACGAGAGTCAAATTGATAATAATTTACCCGACGAATTTTCGGTATATGTGCATTTCTACGAGAAAGTACTTTTTATGAGCACCAAAAATGAAGAAAAAAAAATGTATGAGGCCTCGACTGCCACCATGATTTTCTGGTAGTTTGAAGCCTATAGAATGCAAAAAAAAGCGTGAACACGAAATCAGCGATGGATGCCAAAAACATTTTGCCACTTTTATGTCAAAAACCGTGTTTTTCGTATCTGACCTACCCCAAATTTTCAAAATAACTTTTTAGGTACAAATAAAATTTTTAAAAAAAAGGTAAAAAATCTGATTGCTAGGGAAAAATCACTCCAGAAGAAAAAAAACTTTTCTTTTTCCGATGAAATTTAGCTAAGTTATCGTCAATTTAAGATTTTACTCAAATTTGTCTTAAAAAAGATTGAAATTCTATATTGAAAAATGCCTGTTTCTGAACTTTTAACATGCATTACTCGCTTGATTTTCATCGTAAAATAATAATTTTTTTTTTTAAATAGATGTATTTTTCCCTGGCAATTCATTTCTTTATGAAAAAAAAACATTTTTATGTACCGAATTACAAATTTTTAGGTCAAAAGCCTTTGAAAACTTTAAGTAGCAAAATTTACTTAACACAGTTTTTTACCTAAAAATTGAAATTTGGTCAATAAAAATGATTTTTTTCTTGAAGAAATGAACACTAAGGAAAAAAATCAATTGATTTTAAAAAAAAATTTATTACTTTACGATGAAAATCAAGCTAGTAATGCATATTTTAAGTTCAAAAACAGGCATATTTCAATATTATTTCAATCATTTTTAAGACAAAATTCAGCAATAATATGCATTATTCGCTTGATTTTCATTGTAAAATAATAATTTTTTTTTTTAAATCAATTAATTTTTCCCTGAGTATTTACATCTTTAAGAAAGAAATCATTTTTATTGATCAAATTTCAATTTTTAGGTCAAATATTGTGTTAAATAAATTTTTCTACTTACAGTTTTCAAAGGCTTTTGACCTAAAATTTGAAATTTGGTACATAAACATGATTTTTGTCTTGAAGAAATGAATTTCCAGGGAAAAATGCATCGATTTAAAAAAAAAATTTATCATTTTATGATGAACATCAAGCGAGTAATGCATGTTTAAAGTTCAGAAACAGGCATTTTTCAATATACAACTTCAATCTTTTTTGAAACTTTGAGTGAAATCTTAAATTGACGACAACTTGGCTAAATTTCATCGGAAAAAGAAAAATTTTTTTTCTTCTGGAGTGATTTTTCCCTGGCAATCAGATTTTTTACCTATTTTATTTACCTAAAAATTTATTTTGAAAATTTGGGATAGATCAGATACGAAAAACACGGTTTTTGACATAAAAGTGGCAAAATCTTTTTGGCATCCAATGCCGATTTCGTGTTCACGCTTTTTTTTGCATTCTATAGGCTTCAAACTACCAGAAAATCATGGTGGCAGTCGCGGCCTCATAAATTTTTTTTTCTTCATTTTTGGTGCTCATAAATAGTACTTTCTCGTAGAAATACACATATACCGAAAATTCGTCGGGTAAATTTAGACCTTCACCGAGGCCGAGGTGAGGTAAGGTTTGGTATAAATGACCGAGACCGATGGCGAGGCGAAAGATGGATCTCGCCTCGCCTCGGACTCGGCCGAGGTCGAAAAATCATTACCTCGGTCTCGCCTCGGCCTCGCCTCGGTCTCGGCCGAGATCCTCGCCCGAGGTTTGATAAGACAAAAAACAATTAAAATTCTAATTAAAATCTAAATTCATGTTTATTTAAAAAAAAAATATTTTATACAGATTGTAGTAAATAATCGTTATCGGAGCCATATATTTCAGATACTAAACCCGATTTCACCCAAGCACTTATACATAGTAATGCCGTTAGAGCATCATCTTTCAATGATCGTCTCTTAGGCTGATCAATCAAAGAAGCATCTGAAAACAAGCGTTCTACTGGAACTGACGTGGCCATGATCGACAGCTTATCTCTGGCTTTGCTCTGGCTATTTTTGATAAAATTGGGTAAAAATCCTCGCGCTCTCTCCACCAATCTAATATACTTGTATATTCGAGAGCACATGGTGCATCTAAATAGTTGTTTAACTCTTCTTCCCAGTTTTGTTCCTCATCTTCATCAAAAATAACTGAAAAATCCAGCAACTTATTATTATTAACCTCCTCTTTTGGGGGTTCATTTTTCACATCTTTGCATTATTTAAACGTATCATAATATTTTTTATATATTTTTTTAAAACATTTGAAACTTTCTTTCAAATTTTTTTTTTATGTCTTGGGTCTAAAATAAGGGAAGCACAGTAGAACCAATTATTCAACATTTCAACATTTGAAGACTGCTATTCTATCTTGTAGTTTATAATAACTAATAAATAACTTTTAATAAATATAAATAATTTTTAACGGTTTACGTTAATAATTTTAGTATAAATGTGATTGGCGAAATATTTTAAATTTGTTGCGAGGCAGAACGAGGCGAGGCGAGGCGAGTCGAGGCGAGTCCGAGGTTTACAAAAAGACATTCTCGGCCTCGCCTCGGTATAACGAGAATTTCAATTTTCCGATCTCGCCTCGATCTCGCCTCGGGCTCGCCTCGCCTCGCCTTGCTCAAAACGAGGCCACCTCGTTACCTCGGTGAAGGTCTAGGTAAATTATTATCAATTTGACTCTCGTTTGGTTAAAAAATTTAAATTGATTTTTTTTAATTAGAAGTCATTTTTTACTTACTTGGATTTCTATTCATTCGCTAGAAAGAATATTTCAAAACTCCCGGGAAAAAAATACAACGTGAAATACAACATCGTTTACAATATGATAAATGATATTATATACGACCCTAAATACAACGTGTGAGGACACAGATGGCCACTACCACAAGTCGCTCCCGCAAGCGATAAGTCGACCCCTTGGTCCATATATAAGAAGCCCGTTAACAAGGTCCAACCGACCGTCTAAGGCAGAGGTTACCATCATTGCCTTACTGAAGAGTCGTCGTAAACGTTTGCCACCTTTTGGCCGAAAAAACAACGTCGTAAATGATGTAAATGTCGATAAAAAAGGTAAGTAGAAAACTTGTATTATGTATAGAGATTCCGAGTGCGTTCAAAGACGCCCTCTGTATAATATGTGCTTGTGAACAAAATTATCATCTGATGTATACATTTTATTATCGTTCATATAGTATATAGCGGGTTATTTAATAATTTCAACTAGGATGTTTTTATTTTTTAAAAAATATTTAATATGCAGCAGTAGGTAAATATACGTTTGTACATTAAAGGACATATTATGTTGCTATAATAATAATAATAATAAGAAAAAAATAAATTTTGTTTCTCTGTTTAACAGAAAAAAAATGCCTATTTATTATTTTATAAGATTAACGTATAGACGATTTATACATTACTTTTTAACATTAAATTTTTTTTTTTTAACTTTTTTACATTTGATTTTAAAAAATATTTTATATGCAGCAGTAGCTAAATGAATGTTTGTACATTAATAAAGGATATGTGTAATAATAATCGATTAATAAAATATGTGTATTATAAACAATTATGCCTATTATAATATATATAATAATATTTATAATATACATTAATAGATTGGCGATCTGAGTATAGATTAGATATAGATATAAGTATAGTCGATTTACATATTACTTTTTAATATTCAATTTTTTTTTTTTTAACTTTTTTACATTTTACTACATTTATATATATATATATTATATACATTTATACATTTATATATACATTTATATATATTTATACATTACTTTTTTACATTTATACTATATACTATTTTTTTATATTTATAAATTTATATACCGGGTGAAACGCAATTGTCGTGGTTATTTATATTGCTTTGATAATATATACTATAGCAATGTAAAAATCCGCGGTAATTGCGCTCCAGCCGGTATATTTGTATCATAATACATTTATAATTATTTAATCTAAATCTGAATCTGAATCCCTCGTTTCAAAATTCAAGGTTCTTGCAGCAGAAGGCTTTCGCTGCTTTCTTGAGGCTTGTATTTTGTCTCTTAAGCTGTAAGGTCTGAAAAAAAATTTTAGATGTTTAAATATTGACGGGTATACTATTTTTTTAAAATGCAGACAAAATTTTAATGTTTATTTGTATTAACTTACTAAAAAGAAGATGCATCTTTTCTAGTGACGCTCTTTTAAGGTTATCTATAGGAGCGGTCGAATCACCTGGACTGAGACACCTTGATTTTAATATTTCACGCGGCCATATTTCGTTGACCAGTGTTGTAAAAAACTTTCTGATACTTTTGAGTAGCATCGATTGCCATTTCAAACTGGGTATTTTAAAATTCAAACCTATATATGTCTGCAAAGCAAAAGATATTCAATGTACAACGAATAACAATATAACAATTAA
Source organism: Anagrus nilaparvatae (assembly GCA_022575985.1). Lineage (NCBI taxonomy): Eukaryota > Metazoa > Arthropoda > Insecta > Hymenoptera > Mymaridae > Anagrus > Anagrus nilaparvatae. Next base: position 3,715,919 of record JAKSXM010000263.1, read on the forward strand.
TAACAAAAATTATAATAACAGAGCCTGGTTCGTGATCCTTAGGATCTCCCACGTAGAATATCATATTTTCAGACTTATGAAATAGGTCGGGGTGGGATTCGGCAACTCTAGGTTCCAAGTGTCTTCTTATTACATACCTTTTCTTGATACAACCATTTGGTGAAGTCCTTGGCTGAATCATAGTTGGTTGTTGATTTGTATGAGAAGGAGCTGATTAAAAAATCATTAAATAAGTATAATAGTATAATTAAAAGCTGTTTAGAGGTTATAATGTCTAATTATAAACTTTGTGATCTTACCATCATTTACATTTGGGGCTATAATATCTTTTATAATAATCTTCGCACCAGAAGGGTCACTTGGGCTCAAATATTCTTTGGGGATTTCCTCTAAAATATAAAAAAAACAAAGAAAATAAAATCCAATGTTTTTGTATTTAATAGAATTGATCTCACCAAAATTATTTACAGTTTCTAGACCGCCTACAGTTGCATTTGCTTCAGGAGGGTCATACGGCGTTTTTTTAGGACTCATTTGATTGAAATCTAGCAAAATTCACACTCTATTAAAAGATATCTTTTTCTTGTTAACAGCCAGAAAATACGCATTCCCCGACCACTGCGCGAAGGGAAATGACATGTTTTCTTCCTGCTGACAAAGAAAAATTGTATACGACCCTTATTCATATTAAATAAAAAATGACCCAAATTGCAATTTACCAACCTCGGGCTTCGCCTCGGATGTACTTTGTACGCGATTTGGGTTATTTCTTAATTTTCTGTACATGGGCTCGCAATATACTATTTGACAAAATCATCAAGTTATTTATGAATTTTATGTTCTCACCATAATTGTAACGCCTTTTTTTTAGAGGAATATTTGAATCGGGTTGTATTGTAGGCTCGACTGTAGGTGATGTTTGGAAGTTCTGATCAGCAAGAGAATTATCTAGATCGGAAAAATATATGTTTAGACACCGAAAAAAAATTCTGCTTGCGTAAAGCGGAATTCGTCTTGTGGCTAGCGGAATTTATTTTTCTTCTGGAACGATTGCAAAATTGTAAAGAAAATTTTAAAAAAATTGTCTACAGTCTCATCATACTGAAAACACGCATATCCCAAATAAGTGGGAAAAAAAATTTTTTTATAAATTTTCTTTACTTTTCAAGACATTTGCAAAAAATTCTACTAGCTACTTTTTCAGTGTATTGCAAATAAATTAAATTAAATAACAAGTTTTTATTTTTTAAATTTCTATCTCTTAATATGTCGCTTACTATGAAGTTCAGTTTCGAAATCGGCATCTTCACAAACGTCATCTAATTCTGCTGACTGCCCACATTGATTATCCTAAAAGGAATTGCGAATCATAAACCATAATACAGTTTTATTATTTTATTTGAAATTTTTATTATTAAATAATTTTTCGTACCAAAACATTAATTTCTGTTTCATAACAGTCATTGCTAAGCGTATTATTTTTACGTACCCTGTTAACTTTCGGAGAAATCAACATGGGTGGAGCATTATAATTTTTATCTGTAACAAAATAAATAAACCTTTTTTCTTAAATAAGCATTTAAAATAAATTTTTTAACTAATCAAAAACTTTTAATGCATTATATATTATATAGGACTATGCAATCCAGTTAAGGCTAGCTTTATCCAAACTGTGTTGGATGAAGTTCGATTCGTATAAAATTTAGCAACAATTACACAGAAAAAGCATACGTACATACTGCAGTAACCTTTTTTTAAAAAATATATTATTAATTTACCTATATCATATTTTTGCATTGAAATAAATTTTTGATTTACAAGTCAATTAAAAAAAAAAAGAATTAATTAAAATAAAGAAAAAAATAATTAAGCCCGCTTGCGTTGCAGTTGCATTTATTATTTTTGCAACCTTGTTTGCAAGTTGCATCTTTGAAAACCTTGACCACTAAACTTAGATGCCTTTATTGCAAGCTGGCGTAAGTTTTGTTTTAGTTAAAGTTTTCTTTTCAGCTGATATTTTTTAAATATCTATGTGTGTTGCGTTTGTGGATGTCAACTGATTTCCCAAAAACTTTATACTACCCTTACTCATATAAATTATATTTAAAAATTGTATAAAATTCATTAAATAATATTTTTCTGTAAAATAATTAAAAGTACAGTGAACTGACTAATTGTATATCAAAAAATTAAATTGAATGCAAAAATATGATATACGTAAAATACTTACTTTTTAAATTTTCATTAACATTTAACTTATTTACTTTTTATGGCTTTTATACATATATTATGTAAACTTATTTATATACAATTAAGTCCAAAATTACAATATTTAAATTAGTATTAACCCATTAGCGCCGGCGAGACCATACCACTGACGCTCGGATTTTCGCTTAGAAAACGGGTAAAAAAATAATTTTTTTTTAACTTAAAGTCTTCCTTTACTAAAAAGGACTTGCTTAACAAGATTCTGGGGTCAGATTTTTAATTTTGTATGAATAATCGATTTTTTGTCTTTTTGAGGCTGCCATATTTAATTAACGGTCAATAATATTAAAAATCTGACCCCAGAATCTTGTAAAGCCAATCCTTTTTAGTAAAGGAAGATTTTAAGTTTAAAAAAAAAATCATTTTTTACCCGTTTTATTAGCAAAAATCCGAGCGTCAGTGGTGTGGTCGCACCGGCGCTAATGGGTTAAACTATTATTAAAACATATTCATACAATTTTACAATTGATAAAAATTTAATCAAATTTCAAATTTCGTGAGTTGACCCACTTTTTTTTATTATATGAAACAAATTAAAAAAAAAAAAAATTTATAAAAAAAAGTATATTTTTATTTAATAACATCTAAATAAAAAAAAATATTTCTTTGAAATTAAATATACGGATTTTATGGCCAATTGAATAACTTTTTAAAAATTTTATTAAATGTATATGGTCAAAATTTATCGTCAGTTTAAAATCTGACTTTTGATACGAGGTCAGAAATTATTCTAAAAATATTGTTTTTATAGTAAATTTTTAGTGTTTTATTATCTTCGTGGACTTTAAGTAACAGGGTTTGGTGAAAGTCAAAAACGAAAATAAAGCCGCTAATGTTTTTACTTAATTTAATCGTTTTCGTGGGCTTTAACCAAAATGCTTCGCTAAAGTTACCTTTATCGGGAGAGTGGACTTTAATGGTAACATATATACTATACGGATACCTAACATAATACTTATGAAATCGTTTCAAAAAAAAATATTGATATAGTATGTATAGAATAAATCAATCCTAAAATTATTTCATAAAAGTTATTTTTGTATTTTTACCCTTAATAGAAGAATTGAAGTTGATTAAAATATCTTCATTATCGGCTAAAAGTGGAGTTCTATTTGCATCTCTTATTTTAAAGTAGTTTTCAGGGCTATTTTTTATATTTGTTAAAGGGATGCGTTTATCGGTTATTATTTTTAATCCATTATGTTTATCATCTATATCATCTTCGCTTTCGTCTGAACTAACTGAATAGGAAGGATTTGCTTCTTGGTATTGTAATAACACCTTTTTATTTAATTTAGAAGATGATTTATTTATTCTTGACCTAATTATTTTTTTGCACTAAAAAAATGCAAAATTTTAAATATTAAAAATCTATTTTCATACAGTAATAGAAAATTTTTACTGTTCTATTATTATAAACTTTTCCACCCATTGGCTCGCAGCAGTCTGAGCTCTCTGACTGCAATCCTTGGATAACAGGTATTGTAAGTCGTTTATTGGTTCTCAGCAAAATGTTCATAAGATCTACAATAGAACCTGAAATATAAAAAAAGGAAAATAATTTTGTTGTTTTTGGTGGTTAATTACCTTCTCTAAAAAATAATAATGAATCAATAGTTAAATGCTTCTTAAATTAGGTTATCAAAAATGCTAATATAAGAATAATTAGAAAATTTAAAATAAATAGTATATTACGACCCATGGCTAGAAAAATAAAGAATGGCCCTAATCGCACGTAAATTACCTTCCGAGTCGAAGCCGAGGATGGTAAACTGCGATTTGAGGCATTCTTTATTTATGGCCCAGGGTCGTATACGATTTTTCTGCATCAGCCGGTGCGCGTCTGGCAAAGATGTGTTTTCAGGCCGCTGACTAGAAAAATATATTTATTTTTGAATTTTATACATGTTACATTATATTGAATACTTGGATAATTTAAATGAAGAAGTTAAATTTATTACAATTTTTTTTTTTTTTAATTGAGAACAAGGCTGGGCATTAACGGCGATTTTGGCACACAGTTCTCAGACCATTTGAAAACAGATCAGTTCGACCAGTTCGTTCCCTCTAAAAATTATCCTTAATCGAAAATATTTTAGACTATTCCGTTTTCAAAAACTCAGTGGAATGGGTTAGAATTTTTTTGAAAACGAAATTATTTCAAAAGTTTCCCTTTTCAATGATCTGTCAAAAAATAAAGGGCTGCGTCTATTTACCCAGAAATTGAAGTGCCGGATACAAAAACCACGTATGAAATTTTCGTTGAGTTGAAATAAATTAAAATTAAAAATATAAAATTTCGCGAATTTTTATTCTTTTTTTTTGGATATTGATACCAAAATATATTTTGGTCATCATAGTTAAATCAAAAGTAAAAACAAATTTACCCTAATTTTTATTAAGGTACATTGCTACTTCATAAAATTTTCTCGGGTCAAAATTTTTTTATTTTTTTTTTTCTGTTGAAAAACTATTCAAGAATATGTAAAAAAATTTTTATATCGATCGAAATATTTTTTATACTTTAAATCTTCTTTTATGGAGACCCCTTCCTTCAATATATACGCGCTTAAAAACTTTAAATGCGTTTTTCTCGAAACTACTATTTTGCACCTGGTACCCAGGATAAATCAAAACCACCTAATCCGATCGACTCCAAATTTTGTCCACACACTTACCAAATGTGTAGTTTTTGTGTGAACTAAAATATTGCAAAAATTTTATTTTTTTCGATATTTTTTTGCAAAAAACGTAAAAAAACATGACTTTTTTCAAAATTTTTTTTAAAATTTTAATAACTTCTTTTTTTTTTTTGCCAAAATTAAAAATTTTAGTTCACACGATAACCATACTCATGTAATTTATAATTCTTTTTTTTTTCTAAGTGCTGCCAAACATTTTTTATCTTGGGTACCAGCAGCTCTTTCCGGCGAAAATTCTTGAACTTCAAATAAAATTTAAACGCATAAAAAATTATAAAAATTAATTAAAAAAAATTAATTATATGCCAAAAAAAATTTCCATCATCTCTTCCCGTTTTCCTGTAAACTAATTTGCGGATTTTGATTGACGTCGCAGGCACGCCAAGTAGCAATGTACCTTAACAAATTATAAATTATTTTTCTGATTTTTAAAACCGACCAATTTAACAAAATTTTTTTGATACCTTTTTTTTCAAACATTATTTTAAAACATAGGCGTTAAAAAAATTAATTTAAATAAATTTTGGTACTATAAAATATTAATTAGGCAAATTTTTTCGGAAAAACTTTCAATATAACTAAAACTTTAACTTAAAACTTTAACTTCAAATCAAAAAAGTATCGAAAGAATTTTGAGCAGGAAAAAACTTGATGTGAGGAAAAAATCGAGAAACACCTCAATATTATTTGTACAACAATTTTTTTTTAATTACAACAATAACAAATAATATACATTTAAAATAAACAATTCGTATTATTAATCGCGCGCGCCAAAGAAACACATAAAATATAAGGGCCCGTTCGAGTTAAGAGTCTACCGGGTCACGTGACCTGGTACCATTTCACATGTTAAATTAATTACTAGTTTGTGGCTTTATTTCTAAATATTTTTCAACGAAATTTGGCTGGTGGCTAGAAAATGCTGCATATTTTATCGGTATAAGGAGTTTTTGAAAATATTTAAAAAATATACATAATTATTTATTAAAATAAGTACCTATTTTTGTCATTATTTAAAGTATATATTATTTCTTTCAAAATAATTTTGCTTAAATAAATTTATTAAAATAAGTACCTATTTTTGTCATTATTTAAAGTATATATTATTTCTTTCAAAATAATTTTGCTTAAATAAATTCCGTGTACCGATAAAATATAACTTATGAATGATAAGATATTTGAATTTCAGAAAATAAAATGATAGTATTTTCTTTAAAACTACTAAGAGAAAATGCACTTTTTTTAGTTATTTTCTACTGTAAGATAGCGCCGCACGTGTTAGTTGATCAAACATTATTTTTAAAGATATACGAGGCATTAATTTCTAAGACATCTGATTCTTCTAGGCATTAGCAGTGGCGCGCTGTTTGTATTTAAAAATTTTAAAAATAATATAATTGTACACATAATATCATTTATAGAAGGAAAAAGTGTGTTGGCCTCTCAAAACCGGTTTTCACATACTAATTTATACAATATTTTTTTAGGAAAAAATGGATAATTATGCGACCAAAAAATATAAAATTAAGTTAACAAATCTAACAAAAATTAAGGTACCAAATAAATAGTTATACAAAAAAAAAATATTTGGCCAATAAATAATATAAACAATGAACTTGATAATTAACATATAATGTCTTGGTCACTGGCATTAAACTTTTTAAAAATTCTTTTTTTATTTCATTGTTATAATAAATATGAAATTTTTGGCATCATGCCAAATGTTCTATAGAATGGACCAGCTAATTGTTATAAATAATTAATTTTTTAATTAAAAATGGAATATTAGTTACCGTCGTTAAATTTTTGAAAAACTATTTTTTAAAAATTAGTTTTTAATTAATATATAAATTTTAGTCCAATGTTAAAAGTATATGTACCTGCTAATTGTTATAAAGAATTAATTTATTAATTAACAAATGGATTCTTGGGTGCCCGTGTTTAAATTTTTGAAAAATTCCTTTTTTATATTACTTTTGTAATTAATATATAATTTTTGGCCCAATGTTAAAAGTATATAGACCTGCTAATTGTTATAAACAATTAATTTTTTAATTAACAAATGGAATATTAGTTACCGTCGTTAAATTTTTGAAAAACTCTTTTTTTATATTACTTTTTTAATTAATATATTATTTTTGGCCCAATGTTAAAAGTATATGTACCTGCTAATTGTTATAAACAATTAATTTATTAATTAACAAATAGATTCTTGGGTGCCCGTGTTTAAATTTTCGAAAAATTCCTTTTTTATATTACTTTTGTAATTAATATATAATTTTTGGCCCAATGTTAAAAGTATATGGACCTGCTAATTGTTATAAACAATTAATTTATTAATTAACAAATAGATTCTTGGGTGCCCGTGTTTAAATTTTTGAAAAATTTCTTTTTTATATTACTTTTGTAATTAATATATAATTTTTGGCCCAATGTTAAAAGTATATGGACCTGCTAATTGTTATAAACAATTAATTTTTTAATTAACAAATGGAATATTAGTTACCGTCGTTAAATTTTTGAAAAACTCTTTTTTTATATATTTTTTTTTTTTTTTTTTTTTTTTCTAAGGGAAATATGTGAATCTTACATCAGCCATGGAGTGTTTGCGGGCCTTAAAGACCCGCAAATTTCCATGACCGTCCAGTTGTACAAAGTGTACAACTGGGAGACCACCAGCGAACGCGGTCGCCGGCTACGCCCCAGATTCTTACTGGATAAACACACTTTAAACCCCCCGCGCTTGTTTGTCCCAAACCGGAACTCCCTTTTCAGGTATAACTTTAGTTTGGGACGCGCAGCCTAGGCAGCTGGCCGCTGCCTTCCCCCCTGCCTAGCGGCAGGAGAGCTCTCTACGATAGAAAGCCCTCCTCCTTCTTCTGCAACTAGGTGGTCCTTACGTACTCTGCTACTTTGTTCCAGTTTTCGGAACTCCTTAGCATTTCCAGGACCACCGTCTCCGGCCTCCAAATCGCGAAGGGCGGGCGCCCCTCCGAGTAGCGAACACATTCGAAAAATGTGTGCTCTACTGTATCATCCACGCGCGGACTGTGCAAGCACTCCTTTGTTGCCACCTTATCTTTTTTTATATTACTTTTGTAATTAATATATCATTTTTGGCCCAATGTTAAAAGTAAATGGACCTGCTAATTGTTATAAACAATTAATTTTTTAATTAACAAAAGGATACTTGGGTGCCCGTGATTAAAGGACCCCGCACAAACCTTATGGGATTCGGGTTTCGGCGGAATTGGCTGAATTTTTGGTATGTTGTACATTTTGTCATCCTGAGCAAAAGTCTCAATGGGCACGAAGCTCCAAAATGCTTTCTTCGGCTCCCACAAAGCTCCAAAGCTCCACAGATCCAATATTATTTACTACTGAAAAACGTCATATTTTATTTTTTAATGCATCTTTTGATAAATAAAAGTATCCAGTCTTACGTTTTTGAGGTCGCTAAATTCAAATCTGATGTCAGAAAAATGATGTTGACAGTTGACAGCTGTCAACTAGCTGTCAAACGGTAATTTATAATCGGTATTTATAAAACCAACACACATATATATTTTTTTTTGGCGCTGAATTCAAATCTGACGTCAGAAAAATGATATTGACAGCTGTCAGCTAGCTGTCAAATGGTCGAAAGTAATCGGGATTTAAAAAATCAGCACATATATATATGCTTTTGTCGTTACTGAATTCAAATCTGCTGAAAAAAAATTGACATTTTCTGTTGACAACTGTCAACTAGCTGTAAAACGGTAATAAGTAATCGGGATTTAAAAAAGCCGTACATATATATATGCTTTTGACGTCGCTGAATTCAAATATAAAAAACTAATAATGACAGTTGACAGTTGTCAATTTGTTTTCAAAATAAAAGTTATTAACAATTGGGATTTATAAAATCAACAATAAAATATGTGTTTTAGTGGTCACTGAATTTAAATCAGATTTGAATTCAGCGACAAAAAAAACATATATATGTGTGTTGGTTTCATAAATCCCGATTATAAATTACCGTTTGACAGCTATTTAACAGCTGTTAACTGTCAATATCATTTTTCTGACATCAGATTTGAATTCAGCGACAAAAAAAACATATATATGTGTGTAGATTTCATAAATCCTGATTATAAATTACCGTTTGACAGCTAGTTGACAGCTGTCAACTAACAATATCATTTTTCTGACATCAGATTTGAATTCAGCGACAAAAAAAACATATATATGTGTGTTGGTTTTATAAATCCCGATTACAAATTACCGTTTGACAGCTAGTTGACAGCTGTTAACTGTCAATATCATTTTTCTGACATCAGAGTTGAATTTAGCGACCTCAGAAACTGTATACTTTTATTTATCAAAAGATTCATTAAAAAATAAAATATGACGTTTTTCAGTAGTAAATAATATTGGATCTGTGGAGCTTTGGAGCTTTGTGGGAGCCGAAGAAAGCTTTTTGGAGCTTCGTGCCCATTGAGACTTTTGCTCAGGATGACAAAATGTACAAAATTCCAAAAATTCAGCCCATTCCGCCGAAACCCGAATCCCATAAGGTTTGTGCGGGGTCCTTTTTAAAAAATTCCTTTTTTATGTTACTTTTGTAATTATATATATAATTTTTGGCCCAATGTTAAAAGTATGTGGACCTGCTAATTGTTATAAACAATTAATTTTTTAATTAACAAATGGAATATTAGTTACCGTCGTTAAATTTTTGAAAAACTCTTTTTTTTATTTCTTTTGTAATTAATATATATATCATTTTTGGCCCAAAGTTAAAAGTATATGGATCTGCTAATTGTTATAAACAATTAATTATTTAATTAACAAATGGATTCTTTGGTACCCGTGTTTAAATTTTTGAAAAATTCCTTTTTTATATTACTTTTGTAATTAATAGATCATTTTTGGCCCAATGTTAAAAGTATATGGACCTGCTAATTGTTATAAACAATTAATTTTTTAATTAATAAATGGATTCTTGGGTACCCGTGATTAAATTTTTGAAAAATTCCTTTTTTATATTACTTTTGTAATTAATGTATAATTTTTGGCCCAATGTTAAAAGTATATGGACCTGCTAATTGTTATAGACAATTAATTTTTTAATTAACAAATGGATTCTTGGGTGCCCGTGATTAAATTTTTGAAAAACTCCTTTTTTATCTTACTTTTGTAATTAATATATAATTTTTGGCCCAATGTTAAAAGGTTGTGGACCTGATAATTGTTATAAACAATTAATTTTTTAATTAACAAATAGAATCTTGGGTGCCCGTGTTTAAATTTTTGAAAAATTGTTTTTTTATATTATTTTTGTAAATAAATATACAATTATGTTAATAAATATATCATTTTTGGCCCAATGTTAAAAGTATATGGACCTGCTAATTGTTATAAACAATTAATTTTTTAATTAACAAATAGAATCTTGGGTGCCCGTGTTTAAATTTTTAAAAATTCGTTTTTTATATTCTTTTTATAAGAAATAAATAATTTTTGGCACAATGTTAAACGTTTTAGAATTGACCAGCTAATTGTTCCAATAAATCGGATTCAGCAGCTCAAAATAGCTGTTAGACTCCTTTCAAAAATAAAACAATATCAATTTATAAGAAAAATATAAATTTCAAGGGTTTGTAGGGTGAAAATAAAGGTATGAAGCCACTCTGATATAATTTTTGACGTTTGTTTCGTGTTCAGCAGTTCTTTTCTAAATTCTTAAACTGGTTATATTATATTTAAAAATTTTTTAACTAAGGATTCAAGAGGCAAGGATGTTTTAATTTTTTTAGCTTATTTAACTAAAATAAATGATTCTTATTTTTATTATTTTTATTATAATAAGAAATATGTTTAATAAGAATTACAAAAAATTATAATTTATAAAATTTTTGTGAATTTTGTGAATCTTGCAGCTTTCCAGTATGTAAGCATTTTCAATAACTGCATGATTAAAATTTTGATAATGAGTTCCAACAATGGAGCACTATCTGTATCTTCTGAATTTTTTTGTACTGAGATTCAGAGATTTATTAAAATTTTTATACATTCTCAACTCCATTTTCAGTCTCTTGCATTCCTAAAATTTTAGAACATTTACATTTACAGATATAATATTAGTCTGTCAGTACATAAATAAAATCACTAAATCCATAACTACAACTAGGGTGTTCGTTTCTTTCCAAACTCACTGTTTCTTATCTAAATCAAAATTTTGTGACAAATTTTGGAGAAAAAAATTTTTTTCACGGTTTAGGGTCGCAAAATATTGATTCCCTATTTAACAAATCGATTAACAAATGAATTTAGCCCGTTCTGCCGAGAACCTCTATATTTCATTTAAATAACATGTTGAAACCGAGAAAAATTTTCATTATCTAATACCTTTTTTCTACGCTACCATAACACTTTTTAAAGGATTTTGATACTTAGATAAGATTTAATTCCGTGCAAAATTCAAATCTATAGGTCCAGACAGTAAAAATTTTAACAAGTGAAATTTTTGAAATTTTTCGGCTAATAATTTGTCAATAAGAGGTTAAAACTGGTTTAAAAAAAAATTTTCTTTTAAATAATCGAGCAGCTGGAAAAAAATTAATTAATAATTAAAAATATCTTTTCCTTTTAGGATAAAAATTATTAATTTATTTTGAAATTAACATTTTGTAAAATTTTGTAAAATTTCACTCCTAGTTTTAGGGGTCGCATACATTTTTATATACAATTAAAATTTTTAACTAGGTTAACTTTCGTCTAACAATTATTTTTTTCTTCAAATTGTCCAATTTGGTAATATTTCTTTCAAGAGGAAAATTTATTTTTTTTAAATATGAAAATTTTAATTTGACAGCTTCATTTTCATCGTAAAAGAAAATATTTTTTTAAATATTTTTTTAAAATATTTTTTTCATTCTGGATTGATTTTCTCCTGGCTTTTCGATTCTTTGGACAAAAAAATTATTTTCTGTAACCAGTTACGTTCTTATTGGCCAATTATTAGCCTAAGATTTCAAAATTTTTATTTGCTTACAACTTTCTTTCTGTACTCGGAACTTTCGTCTTACACAAGTATATAAAAAATCTTCAAAAATTTAAATGATCAGGTTACCTATAAAATAAATTATTTGTTATAATTTTTCTCATTTTCTCTATGCTATTTTAATGTCAAGTAGAGTTGCACGGTGGCACGGGTTAAAAGCATTTTTTAAGAGGCAAAAAATTTTGTATTCACTCTATGGGTCACAAACTTTTGATTTAGGGATTCCTACTTTATAAAATACGGTTTTGGAAAGTAATGGAATAAATATTTACATATTTACATTTACATAGCTATATTTTAGCTGAGGCATTTTTAAATTTTACCCTCAATCATATCCCAAATATTATCTTTGTATATTCGATATCTTTATGAAATATTTGGGTAACTTGCATAATAATAAATAATAAAATTAGTAAATAATAAGTAGATTTTAAATATATATTATTATACCTCATGTAATTTCAGAATCTTTTGGTGACATTCACTAACTGTTACTGGCAAATATGGACCTGGTTGGTTTGTTCTAAATTGATGCTGCAAATACATGTTTTAAAATTCAATAACTTTCTTTTTTTATGCAGTTAAAAAACTTAAATTAACTATATACTGGGGTTCTTGTTGATGCTGAACTTGATATTGAGAAAAATGAGCATGTTGTTGATTAGTTTGATTTTTTGCTAAATTAACAAATGGAAGAGGATCACCTTGGAGATTATTAGATTGGATAATGATTGGATTTGATGATTTGTGATTGGTATTGATATTATTATTGGGAAAATTGTTTTTACTTTGTTCATGGGAATATTTTTGCGTTTCAATGTTGCTCGAGTTCAAATAGGGAAAGGTAGATCCACCTTGAGTCTATTAGATTGGAAATACATTAGATGTATCGAGGTGAGTATTGGAATATGTATAGTACTAGAGTGTTGAGGGGAAAAATAGTCATTACTTTGCTGTTGTTGTTGCTGAGCTTTTCTGTTTTCAAAGCTTTCAAATGAGAGAGGACCATTTTGGATTTTATTAGGTTGGATAATTATTGAATAGGTTGGTGGTTGTTTGGTAGTGATATTTTCACAGGAAGAAATATTATTACTCTGTTGCTGAACATGTTAATTCATTTCAAGGCTTTTCAAATTCGCATAGGGGAAAGTAGGCTCTTCTTGCAGTCCATTAGGCTGGATATTTGTTGGAATTATAGCATGTATATATTCATTATTTTGTTCTGGAGTGCATTGTTGTTGAGTTTCATTATTTGGGAAGCTTTTTTTTAGATAAAATCTGGAGTCTATCCAACTTGAGATTTGATTATTTATGTTACTTTGAGCTCCAGATGGAGAGGAGGCAACGCTTCGTGGATCCGAAATTTGATTATCAGGTTTATACTTATTTGTTACGGTATACCCTATTATTTTACTGCTATCTAAAGTAAAATTTTATTTTTGTCAAATATTATGTGCATCGTTTATTCAAAATAAAAACAAAGCATAAACCAAAGTATGATCAGTTTAATTGCCTACACCATTTTAAGCTTTTGATAGGACAAAAAGCAAATATTACTTTCCTTTTTAACAACGTTAAATCTGTGAAAATAAATAAAAAGAATATTCAATATATCCTTTTTAAAACTAATTTACCTGCACTGTAAAAAATACTGTCCCCGAATTTACTATCGGTATAGGTAAATTTACTATCAATAAAAATCGTAAAGTCTTTGGTTACAGACATTTAAATAAGATCATACTTTAGTAGCCAGGAGAATTTTAGTAATGTAGCGAGCATAGTTGACATTTTTTCAATTCATTCTAGGCCTTTAGTTAATTTCAACAAAACTAATTATAAATTACTTATAACTTAATCTTAAATTTGAAGTTATAAAAACAATTAAATAATTTAATTTAATGAGAGAATCTGCTACGTGTTTTAATCAAAATTAACGAAAACATTTAGAAAAAAATTTCTTGCGGAAAATTTACTTCTACTGTATCACCTACAGTGTTGAACCGACTGTCCATAATTTAGATTCCAAGCTATAAATTATGTATTTGTAAAATCAAGAATTTTGTGCAAAGAAATAGCTTACCATCTAGGTTATCTGGAGTATCATATGATTTTTCATTATATTGAGGACCATTTTTTGCCGTACTTATAGGTTCTTTAGCTATGCCCGTGTTAGAATTATCTTGATTGGAACTGTCAGTTAAGCTAATTAAATTTTCATTATCTGTAAGCTTTACAACCATACCTTCATCTAAATAAAATTTTAAATGCATTATTCGTTTTAAAAATCAACCTATTCTGATTGAGTTTGATTTAATCTTACCATGAATAAATGTTTTTGTAGCGTTTCTTGTTAGTCATGGAAGGGTTGTAGACACTTTTTTTTGTTTTTCTTCAACATCATTAACCTTGTAATGAAAATAATATAATTATTCTCATAAGTAGTATTCGATGTATCACCCATATTTAGTTGAATATTATAAAGATTTTGTATAATTAATTGACCAGTACTGGGTTGAACCAGTACCAATATAATTATTGTCAAAATAAAAAATTTAAAAATTTTTAAAGATGAATCGGTACTTACATTTTTAAGGTTGACCTTTGGGTTAACTTTTTTCAGTTTCTGTTTATAACCAACCTATTAATAAAAAAAAATTTATAAATTGTCATAATTTTGTAATTTTTGTTGAATAAAAACTTACTTCTACTTTAGCAGTATCCAATTTACCCTTTCTCGCTTTTTTTATTTTTGGTTTACCATGATCAACCTAATAAAATGATGAAAGAAAATTTGTAGTCAAAATATGAAATAGGAAATTGTTATATTTTTGTAAATCAAGGCTTACTTTTTGTTGTACTTTGATTTGGTCTGAATTGACATTGTCCTTTTTTGGTGCCTGGTCAATATTGGAGGTATCATGTTTTGGTGTCTGATTTAAACTGAGATTAACTACATTTGGTTCCTGAGCAAAGTCTTTTTTACCTTTTCTTGGTGCCATTTTTAAACACAAAGGCCAGCTTCTAACTTACAATAAATAATTTAAATTTAAAAACAATTTATTTACTCGGTTTGGTAGGTATGCTATTTCAGCCAATAAAACTGTGACCCACGCATATTTAATTATTATTATCGTTTTTAAAGTTCCAATCTATCTTTCAGCAGAAAATTAGTATTTTATTATTGACATGTTTGCAAAGGAAGTCAAACAAATGGAGCACAATATAATTATAATATAAAATATAACATATTATAATATATTATAATGTATGACATTACTAAAATTTTGATATTACTTATATTATATAAAATGTTTGCAAAAACTCAAAAGTTAAAGTAATAAACTATTAAAAGTAACTCCTATGACGAACAAAACGAGAATTACGAAAAAAAATAGATTATTTTCAAAAAAATTAAAAAATTTTTGATTCCAAGGCTCAGCACCTCCCTCCCCCCCCCGCCATGCGTTCACCGGGGGAGATTCAAACGTGTTTTTCACTCCAAAATTAATATCTTCAGACTTGGAGCACGGTTGGTATAAAAATTTTTACTTTGAAACTAAAATATTTTTGAAATCGTTTCGAGGTTAAAAAATTCAAAAAACGTTCTTTTTAGCTTTTTTAACAGTCTAAACTTTGAGATATCTCGGGATAGAGGAAAATCTCCTTTTTCTCACGCTCAGGGTAACTTTGCCTAATACTATTTTTCAACATACCATCGCAAAAAGGACAACTTTTACGGTGCGTCACTCGCAATCGATGATTATGTAAAAGAAATCGTGTTTTATTTTTTGCTAATTTTACCATATCATGTTTACATTTAATTTTAAATATAAAATTAGCATTCATATCTTTGGTATCTTATCTATATGCCACTTAAGGGCTTCATTTATTTCCTAAAATCTCTTTTAATTTTCGCAATATAACACCTTTTTTTTGCTATGAATAGTGTAAAAAAATGATTAACTTTTTGAAAAAAAGAAGTTATTGAAGGCGCACCTTGCTCATGCATTTCTTCACATTACTTGAACCTCACCTCATAATTTTTTTAAAGTTGCAAGGATCATAATCACGTTTCTTCAATATTTAAAAATATTAACCAATTTGGGAATTTTTTTTATACATTATAATTACTTTTTAAATCATGGATTTATATTTTTCACTTGTGAATGTTCAAGTATATATTTAAAAACGTGATTCTGGGCTTTACAACTCAAAAAAACTATGGGGCAAGCAAAATTTTTTCTATTCCTCATTTATTCGTCACTTTATATGGTCTAAGGAACCTGAAGAAACGTATTAGCATTAATTACAAGGTGTGTCTTCGTTTACTTTATTTCTTCAAAAAGTTTATCATCCAAAGCGCAATCTTTCTGAGGATTTTCTATATAGTTATAAATGAGATTTTACGTTCAAATAATTATATAATTCAATAAGTTGATTAATCATTGTTGACATTATTTATAAACAAATTTAATACATGAAATAAGAATGAATCAATTTCTTCCTCAATTTATATACTATTAAAATTAAGGGATTTCATGAAATGAATTTGTTAAATTATAAGTAAAATAAAAAATGTAAGAAAAACATAGCAAGCACAATAGAAAAGCTATTTTTATATTTAAAATCAAATGTTAACATGGTATGGTAAAATAAACAAAAAATTAAACACGATTTCTTTTACATAACCGTCAATTGCGAGTGACGAACCGTAAAACTTGTCCTTTTTCCGATGGTGGGTTGAAAAATAGTACTAGGCAGAGTTATCCTGGACGTAAAAGTAAAAGTAATCTGCGGAGACCTTTTTTCGCCAATTTCCTATCTATTTAGATATCTTTAGATCTCCGGAGATCCTTTCTGATCTACGGATAGTTAAAGAGATATGTGCATTTCTACGAGAAAGTACTTTTTATGAGCACCAAAAATGAAGAACAAACAATTTATGAGGCCGCGACTGCCACCATGATTTTCTGGTAGTTTGAAGCCTATAGAATGTTAAAAAAAGCGTGAACACGAAATCGGCGATGGATGCCAAAAAGATTTTGCCACTTTTATGTCAAAAACCGTGTTTTTCGTATCTGACCTACCCCAAATTTTCAAAATAACTTTTTAGGTAAATAAAATTTTTAAAAAAAAGGTAAAAAATCTGATTACCAGGGAAAAATCACTCCAGAAGAAAAAAAAACGCTGCCAAGTAATTGGCACTATGGTTCCTCATTAGCATAATCAAATGTTATCAATGTTCTATTTTATCTAATAAAAAATTAAAATATTAGAATAATTGTGCCAAATATTCTAAATTTAATAAAGAAAGTGAATAAACTTTCCCCTGATACCCAAAAAAATTTCAAAACTCATAATTCCAGGTATTAATACTTTCAGAGAAATAAAATAGGCACTACGTCAATAAAAAGATAATATTTTTTTAACTTTTTAATGTAAAAAATTTTGAAAAAAAAAATTTCGAAAAATTACGTATCAGATGGAGGAATCCTTTAAAAACGATAACTCTAGATATTCGTACTTGTATAGGAAGAAATTAAGTACTAAGTCTTAAAGAAAAAAACATTATTGTTTTTTTTCTAATTTTTTTATGTAAAAAATAAATTTTGAAAAAAAATTAGGTATCAGATTTTTGATATCCAGTTAAAAAGAGAATTCTACATATTAGTACTTTCATGAAAAAAAATGAAGCACTACGTCCAAAAAGAAAAATAATTATGGTATTTTTTTAATTATTTTATGTAAAAAATTTAGAAAAAAAAATTTCGAAAAATTACGTATCAGATGGAGAAGTCCTTTACAAACGATAATTATAGATATTCGTACTTTCATAGGAAAAAATTAAGCATTACGACTTAAAATAAAAAAAATTTTGGCGTTTTTTGTATTTTTTGGTGACAAATAATTTGGAAAAAATTAAGTATTAGGTCCAAAAAATTACTATTAACGATATTTCTAAAACTAGTACTTCCATGGAAATAAATTAGGTACTACGTTCAAAAAGAAAAAAAAAATTGACATTTTTTGTATTTTTTTGTGAAAAAAATTTTTGGAAAAAAATTATCAGAAAATTAAGTATCCGATTCGAGATGTCATGTGAAAACCATACTTTCAAATACAAGTACTTTCATGGAAATAAATGAGGTATTATATCCAAATTAAAAAAAAAAAAAGTATACCTCGAGCTTTTTTGGTGAAAAAATTTTTGAAAAAAAATCAATTTAAGATTTTACTTAAATTTTTCTTAAAAAAGATTGAAGTTCTATATTGAAAAATGCCTGTTTCTGAACTTTAAACATGCATTACTCGCTTGATTTTCATCGTAAAATAATAATTTTTTTTTTAAATCGATGTATTTTTCCCTTGCAAATCATTTCTTTATGAAAAAAAAATCATTTTTATGTACCGAATTACAAATTTTTAGGTCGAAAGCCTTTGAAAACTTTAAGTAGCAAAATTTACTTAACACAGTTTTTGACCTATAAATTGAAATTTGGTCAATAAAAATGATTTCTTTCTTGAAGAAATCAACACTAAGGGAAAAATCAATTGATTTAAAAAAAAAATTTATTACTTTACGATGAAAATCAAGCTAGTAATGCATATTTTAAGTTCAGAAACAGGCATATTTCAATATAATTTCAATCATTTTTAAGACAAATTTCAGCAATAATATGCATTATTCGCTTGATTTTCATCGTCAAATAATAATTTTTTTTTTTAAATCAATTAATTTTTCCATGAGTATTCATTTCTTTAAGAAAGAAATCATTTTTATTGACTGAATTTCAATTTTTAGGTCACAAATTGTGTTAAATAAATTTTTCTACTTACAGTTTTAAAAGGCTTTTGACCTAAAAATTGAAATTTGGTGCATGATTTCTGTCTTGAAGAAATGAATTTCCAGGGAAAAATGCATCGATTTAAAAAAAAAAATTATTATTTTACGATGAACATCAAGCGAGTAATGCATGTTTAAAGTTCAGAAACAGGCATTTTTCAATATACAACTTCAATCTTTTTTAAGACAAATTTGAGTAAAATCTTAAATTGACGACAACTTGGCTAAATTTCATCGGAAAAAGAAAAGTTTTTTTTCTTCTGGAGTGATTTTTCCCTAGCAATCAGATTTTTTACCTTTTTTTTAAAAATTTTATTTATACCTAAAAAGTTACTTTGAAAATTTGGGGTAGGTCAGATACGAAAAACACGGTTTTTGACATAAAAGTGGCAAAATGTTTTTGGCATCCATCGCTGATTTCGTGTTCACGCTTTTTTTTGCATTCTATAGGCTTCAAACTACCAGAAAATCATGGTGGCAGTCGCGGCCTCATACATTTTTTTTTCTTCATTTTTGGTGCTCATAAAAAGTACTTTCTCGTAGAAATGCACATATACCGAAAATTCGTCGGGTAAATTATTATCAATTTGACTCTCGTTTGGTTAAAAAATATATATTTTTTAACGCGTAAATAAAATAAAATAAAAAAAAATAAAAAAAATAAATTGATTTTTTTTAATTAGAAGTCATTTTTTACTTACTTGGATTTCTATTCATTTGCTAGAAAGAATATTTCAAAACTTGTAAACTTGTAACGTTTTAATGAATTACTCGAAAACACATCACGATTCTTGTCCATGCGGCTTGTCATTTCTTTAAAAATTTTTACACAAATACTATAACATTTTAAAGTGGGGGTGAATAGTAAAACTTGTTGTAATCAGGTTGTAATGAGGAGTATGTTCCAACCTTGAGAAAGAGAAAGAGAAAAAGAAAGAGACTGTCTACTTACAGATCTATTTATTAATATAAAAAAAATCTTATCTTAAAGATCTTTATCACTTACATTTAAATATCTATATACATTGACGTACGTTATTTGTCCCTAATTTACCTTAAATCGGATCTGTTTACAATCAAAAAATACCACACAGATACAGAAAACATGGTTTAACTCGTGTATAGGTGTCTCTTTCTAGTGCACTTTTAAAAGTAATCTATCTCTTAAAAACTAATTTTTTGTCTAATTTATTCGTATTCTGAATGGTCACGCTGATTCGGTTATCGGCATAATTCATAGTCTCATAATCTCGTCCTCGTCAATTTTCTTTTTCATTTTTGGTGCTCATAAAACGTATTATATATTTCTCGTAGAAATCCACATATTAATATTTTAAGATTAAAAAATGTTTTTAATTATCTAAAAATAGGGTAATGTGCACTGAAAAAAAAATCCGCTTGCGGCAAGTGGAATTTTTTTTCTCGTCAAACGATTGCAAATGACTTGAAACGTAAAGAAAATTAAAAAAAAAATTTTCTCCCGCTTACTTGGGATATGCGTATATGGGTATGACGAGATTTGAGAAAATTTTGGAAAAAGAAAAGAAAAAATGTTTTTTTTTAATTTTCTTTACGTTTTGTTGGAGAGTATTCGACAACATTGATTGATGCTGCCATCTGACTTTATACATGTATTGATGGGAACGACACGTCGTCCCGGTCTTTTCATGTTATATGGGTCAGTATTTCTAAGGGACTTACCGTAGCACGTATATGCATATACTCTACTATAAAACTCAGATTAATTATTATAAAATAAACTCAGATTAACTCAGATTTAAATAAATAGATTTTAGAAGTTAAATATAAAGTGTTGTTATTTTGTGTGTTTAATTTCAATTTAATATTAATATAATCCAAGGATTATATCTTGGATAATATTCATCCGCCAGGTTAAGGGTCGTCAGCCACGCGTTATCTTAATTAAATTTTGAAAATCTTGTAAGTAATTTTTGAATAAAAAAAAAATAGATATATATATATATATATATATATACTTGATTTAAATAAATAAATAAATAAAGTACAAGCATGATTTTTATTGTCGTATAGTTCATATAGATGAGATTTTTTTTATACATGACGCGGCATTTTTTAAACGTTTTTTTTCTAATACGCAATTGTATATTATGAATACATAAACACACACATACATGTATATGTAGAGTCGGGGTAGTATACATCTTACATAGTATATATATAAGATGGGCCGCTAGATGGCAGAGAAAGAAACGCCCGTGTTTAAAATGTTACTCGCTCGACGGAGTTAGTTAAATTTTCCAGTGTAAGTATATTACTCGGAAAAATTTTATTTTATTTTTTATTTTTACTCGCATTTTTTTTTCTCGTTTATTTTTTTCTTGTTTTTCAAATCAGATTTAAATAACATATCTACTTATACTTATAAATTAATGTAAATATTTACTCAGAATATTCAGAATACTCAGAATACTCAGAATACAAATTATTTAAAAATTGGTTATGAAACTAATTTACATATATATTAAATATATTTTCATAAATTTAAAGCAGAAAATTTTTAATTACAAAACTAATTAAAAATATTTCATATCAATAATTATTATGAAATATTTAACATTTATAAATGTTTAAAAATTATTTAGAATTGACAATATGATTATAAAAATCACGCCATTGACCGTAATTACAGAAATTAAACTGTGGTACATGTTAAATTTTTGGAATTACTTGTCCAATAAGCATTACATATGCATGGACGCGGTATCTTGTTGAGGTCATTTTAATGTAATATATGGGTGCGATCGACTTCTGGAGGGAATCATCATTGTGTTCGTGATTTTTTAACTTCGGACACTATAAATAGTACGATGTTGCATAGCACCTTAAAATGCTTGCAGGAAACCATTAAGCATATTAATGAAGTTAAAATTGACATAAATAGAGAGTATAAATTAACTAATAAAATATCTTTTAACCTATGGTACGATTTTCTCAAATCAGAGTTAAAATCTTTTAATTTATTCGACATGATCGATCCTGCTGCTACTACATCTACCTATACGCATGAAGAAAAAGAGAGAAGAAATATCAAAGTCAGGGATACTATAATTAATAGGATCCATAACTACTATCACAAGCAAGTAGCTGACATATCAGATCCTAAGAAAATCATCGAATTTTTGAAAGAGTATAAAAAAATAGAATCGAATACGTCGAACTCAGCAATAAGACAGCGTCTACAGAATATACGTATGCATCCAAAAGAGAAAGCTGCAGAATTTATTAATAAATTCGAATCAATTTTAAGAGATGGAGCCTCAAATGATGGAGCTGATCCTATTACTCCAGGAGAAAAAAGATCATATTTCTATAATGCAATCAAAGACGTTGTTAAAAATCTGAACAATTTATGCCTCTTGTATAAGCTCAACGATTCAGAACAGAAGGAAATGGGTTACAAAGAACTGAATAACACACTACTGTCGTTTGAAGCTGAGAAATCATTAGACAATGAAAATAAACCCAGAACTGAAAATAAAATCAAAGCAAATCTGGCTAATGCTAAACAGTTTCAAAACAAGCCCAATATTGAAAAATGCTTTAGGTGCTCCAAATATGGGCACTTAGATATTGTTTGTCCTCTAATAGAAAAAGGACAGTATTTTTGCTACGTCTGTAAGAAAATTGGAACTCACAAGGGTAAATAAGAATGCAGATTGAGTGCGGATTACAATCCTAGATATGATCCAAATCTCAAGTCCAACGGCAATAATAAAGGTGATAAGAAATTTAACAATCAAAAACAAGGTGTTGGTAAAGTTAACCAAAAATCAAATGGACGTCATCATCCATACAATAGAAACAATAACCCGGAGTCACGTACACCTACGGCTAATGCGGCAAGTACATCCGGCGCTTCAGGTAATTTATTAAATTATGATAAATATTCAGATAATATTACTTTTATTGCGGACTCAGGTGCCACAGAGCACATAATTAATAAAGGGTTAATTTTATCTAATTTTGAAAAATGTGAAGGCAAAATTATTAAGAGTGCAAATAAAAAGAAAAAAGCGGATATTACAATTGATGGCAAAGGAAATTTATTTTTAAAGTCAAATTTTGACTCAAATCAAAATATAGAATTAACTAACGTCATAGCCGCTAAAGATATTGCCAACAATTTACTATCTCTTAGAAAATTCGCAGAAATAGGATTAAGCATTTATTTAGATAATAAAATTCTAAAAATATATGATAAAGAAACAAATCAAGAATATCTCTCGGGTATATATGAAAAACCAAATTGGTTATTAGAGTTTACAGCTCAAACTTCAGAAAATTCTTGTTTAGATTCGAATTATGAAAATTATTCTTGTACAGCGCAGATAGTAACTATTGATGAGTTCTTACAACAATCTCAGACAGATATACACGATTTTTCCCAAACAATTTCAGAAGGCTCAAATAATATACAAAATTCAGATTGTTATCCGTCTGATCTTGGGAGGGAAAATGAGCAAGAACTCAATCAAAAAGTTTTAGACTCAGATTTTTTTTTAGATTCAGATTTCGGTAAAAACACGATAAATAGAAAAATCTTAAATTTTAATCAAATAAACCCCGAGGGATTGTCAAATGATATGTTTCTAAATCAGAACTCAATAAGTCAGAATTCTAATATAAAGAAAATATCAGAAGGTATGCTATGGCATATAAGGTTAGGCCATGCATCCATTAATTATTTAAAATGTCTACAAAAGAATCATAATGAATTAAAAAATGTTAAGTTTGAAGAATCAATAAAAGATTGTGATACATGCAAACTTGCGAAAATAGTAAAACAGCCTTGTATAGAAATTAGAACAAGAGCAGATAATCCCTTAAAAAGAATTCATAGTGATATGATGGGACGTATTAAACCTCTTTCATTCCCGGGAGGAAATAAATATATTATTACCTTCATTGATGAGTTTTCTAGATATGCAAAAATTTATTCAATTAAAAAGAAAAATCAGGCAGGTGAATGTTTAGATAAATTCTTACAATATAGTAGAAATATTTTAGGCGAAAACAAGAAAGTTTGTTATATTAGAGCAGACAATGCTAAAGAATATTTATATGGTCATTTCTTAGAAATTATAAACAGAGAGAAAATTGATAATGATTTTGCTCCTGCATATACGCCAGAACTCAGTGGTACGGCAGAACGTTCTAATTTGACGTTAAAATGGAAAATTACATCTCTATTACTAGATTCAGGTTTACCCCAAAGTATGTGGATACTAGCGGCAGAAACCTCTACATATATTTACAATAGAACACCTCATAAATCAAATAATTTTATCACACCAATAGAAAAATTTTCTCCTAAACAAAAACTGCATCTTGATAAAATCAAAAGATTCGGATGCATCGCATATGTTAGAATACCAATTTCAAAAACCAAATTTTCAGTAAATGCTATAAAAAGAGTATTAGTAGGTTTTTCAAATACAGGCTACGTTTTATGGCATCCTCCTTCTGGTTCTAGACATGTTAGATTTAATGAAAAATTAGTATCCAAAGACGAATACAAAAATCAGAAAATAGCCCAAAACGCAGAAAATGATGTATATGAAAAGATTATAGATTCAGAATTGATCTCATATGAAAACCCTGATTCAGAAAATGAAATAGAAAATGAAACAGATTCAGAGAAAGAAAGCATGGCAAAAGAAAATGAGCAAAATAAAAGAAAAAGGGGAAGGCCAAAGAAACGAACTGCCGAAGTCAATATTGATGAAACCTCAGATATAGCCAGAAAACAACCTATCAGAAAAGCAAAACAAAGTAGAGATTCTACAATATATGCAAAAGAAGCTGTACCAGAAAATTTAGTTGAAGATACAAGTTTTGCATATTTCACGGCAAGTTGTATAGATAAAAATAAAGTTATTTTTGATGATGATGATCCAGATGCAATCAGTCATAATCTTGAACAAGATGAAATCAGATATTCATTATTTGCAACAATTAACAAAGATCCAACATCATACAAAGAAGCAATGTTATCTACAGAATCATTAAAATGGAAAGAAGCCATTGATTACGAGATGAATTCCATGAAGGAAAACGAAGTTTGGATACTAGCAGATAGGCCATTAGACAAGAAAGAAGAGAAAAAATTATACATTATAGATTCTCGGTGGGTTTTTACAAGAAAAACCGGAGAAAATGGAAAATTGAAATTAAAAGCAAGATTGGTTATTAGAGGTTTTAAAGATAAAAGATGCTACGAACTCAGAGAAACATATGCTCCTGTATCAAGACTTCCATTAATTAGAGCAATCTTAGCAATTGTCAATAAATATGATCTAGAACTTTATCAGATGGATGTCAAAAATGCATTTTTAAATGGTATTCTAGATGAATATATTTACATGGAAATACCTGAAGGTCTTGAAATAGATTCAGAAATTAGAAAAACGAAAATTTGCAAGCTACAAAAGGCACTCTATGCTTTAAAAATAAGTTCTAAGAAATGGAATAAAAGATTCTTAGAAGAAGTTCAGAAATTAAACTTAGAAAATGACATACATGAACCTTGCTTATATACATGGAGGAAAAATGGAAAATTTGCATTTATAATAACATATGTAGATGATTTGTTAGTAGGAGGGAATGATTCAAACAGAATAGACCTCATCAAAACAAAACTAAAGGAAGCTTTTAAAATGAAGGACTTAGGTGAACCTAAAATTTATTTAGGAATGAAAATTGAAAGAGACAGAAAAAATAAGATTTTAACTATAAATCAATCAGAATACATTGAGAAAATATTAGAAAGATTCAAAATGAAAGAATGCAGCCCTAAAGATTCTCCTATGGACACAAGTCAAGTTCAGAAAAGAAAAGTAAAAGACACCTCAGATTACACTTTAAAAGTTCCATATATAGAAGCTATAGGAATAGCAAGCGGATTTTTTTTTCAGTGTGGACATTACTATGCGGTTTTAGGCGCAAAAATATGTCTTGTAATTTCACTACTGTTTATCGCAAATTTTCGGTTACAATTCGCAATTTTTGAAAAAATCGTAAAATTACGACTTAGTTGTAAATTTACGATTTTGTCGAAAATTTACGAAAAAATAAATCGTTAATTTACTAAATTTGTCGCAAATTTACAAATATTAGTAAATTTACGATTTTTGTCAAAAAATTGCGAATTTATTTTGAAAAATAACTAAATTTTCGTAAATTTACTAATTTTGTCGTAAAATCATAGGAGTCTCTTTTTACAGTGCATTTTTATAGAGCCATATAAAAAAAACTATACTGAACCAAAAGGAACGAGTAAAAACTTTTAAAAGCTACCCTGCTTCGGTCAAATACACTCGTGCGCTATTTAATTTTTATTATCTTTCAAAATACTTATTTATTAATCAATTTTTGTTTTATATATAAAACATATGTAACTAAAAAATACAATAATTTTCTCATTTTATTATAAAGAATTCTAAATACCTTGTCATCGATTACAATTATCTAATTGGTAATTGGTTTTTTATTTTCAATCTGCATAACTATATTTTAAAGATAAAGGCTAAATTAGTCGTATAACTATTTTTATTTATGAATTATGTCACAGTTTTACTGTGATTAAACACGAAATTTTTTTGTTTGAAATGGTTATGCGCCTCACTCCGCAGGGGCCTTGCCCCTTAGTCTTATACAGAAAGTGCTGATGAAAACGGCAAACCGGATTTATTTGTCGATTTTTATTTTTGCCAAAATCGAAAGGAGTTATCATAAATATCTGGAAATTTGTCAAATTTTTTTTTCTCAAATTTCACTGGGTCAGAAAGCTCAAAGAATCCTATAAATAGTATATTAAGAGACTGTGTCCAGGAAAGTAAAAAAAGGCTGATAAAATAAGCAAATAGATTTTTTATAATTTTTATAATTTGATAATTTTTATTTTGACCAAAATCGAAAGGGATTGAGAATTGTAATTTTTTATTTTTTCAAATTTTTCGTCGTTTTGTACTGAAAAAGGTTTTAAACAGTTAAAAATTTTATTAATACTCATAAACAGCTCCTCTTATCCATTTAAATTCATGCCGATGCTTTATGCAAATGCATTAATGCAGCGCAAACTGGCAACATTGTACAATATTTTATTTATAATACACTTTTTTTTCAAATAAGTAAAAATTCTAAGCGGGGTGCCGTACCTTCAAAATATAGAAAAAATATTTAAAAATATTAATATTTCACTTATACCGAATCGCAGCTGATTCGTCGAACACACAGTAACAGTTTTCCTATTTGTAAGACAAAGAAAGACGCACAGGTGTTAAACACGAGATAAAAAAAGACTCATTTTTAATACCTATTGCATTTATCAATTGTGTTTCATCTTTTTTTTTTTTTTCAATAATTTTTAAATAACCCACTGATTTTGTTTTTAAGAACAAACGTGTCGAGCACCAATGCATCTATCTTTGTCTTATAAATGGAAAATATTTTAATGTTTGATTCAAGTGATGTATTAAAACTTTTAATATTATATAATTAATATACTACAGTCAAACACGGGTTTGAGTGCACTTAAAAATGCGAATACGTAAATAAATACGTAATTTGCTTTAGTATTGGTTTTTTGGGTCGCAGAATACGAAAATTGGGGTCATTTGGCAAAGAAACTGGGGTCTCACCCTCGAATTTGCAAAAACTACCCCCAAAAGGAGGTATTTTTTATATATTCGCGTTCTGAGTCTATAGATTTGTCCAAGAATTGGTTTTCAAGGGTTTTTTGGGTCTTTAATTAAGATTCTTAATCATTTTTTTAGGTAACATTAACATTTAACCCATAAATTAGCATAAACTATCCCAAAAACGTTTTTTATTGTACTCCAGTCAAATCACGTGGGGAATAAGGTTTTTTGGGTCCCTAATTACAAAAATTGATGTATTTTCAATTAAAACTTAACTCTTCACCCTTAAATTAGCCAAATCTACCCCTAAAAGGGGTGTTTTCGCTATTTTCGCTCTAGCCCTTGAAGATTTGGTCTAATAGAGTTTTTTGGGTCGCTGTTCACAAAAATCGATGTGTTTTCAATTCAAACGTAGCTCTTTAGCCTTAAATTGGCCAAAACTACCCCTAAAAGGGGTGTTTCGCTTCTTTCACTCTAGCTCTTCAAGATTTGGTCCAATAGGGTTTTTTAGGTCGCTGATCACGAAAATCACGGTTTTTTCAATTATAATTTAGGTCTTAACCCTTAAATTTGCAAAAACTACTCCTAAAGGTTTGAAAGGCATAAATAAATAAATCTTAAATTTTTAAGTAATAAGACTTTTTATTCTTAAAAAATCTATAGTAGACCAAATCTGGTGACGGCCACAAACAATACCACCAAAACCGTGATTTGACTGGAGTATTGCTATTTTTGCATTTTTTGCGTCCATATTCGGTCCATAGGGTTTTTTAGGTCACAGATAACGAATTTCGTGGAATTTTCAATAAAAAATTAATATTTAAACCTTAAATTTGCAAAAACAACACCCAAAAGAAGCGTTTTTGCTATTTTAACACTTTTTCTTTCATTAAAAAATCACAAAAATTATTGGTGAGCGACCCGAAAAACCCTTTGGACCTATTCTGAACGCAGAACGTTTGAATATAGCAAAGACGCCCCTTTTGGGGGTTGTTTTAGCTATATAGCATTAAGTTTATTACATTATAATGTAACGGTGAAATATTCATTTTCCATTAAAAACTACGCGAAATTCGTTACCAGCGACCCCAAAAACCCTATGGAACTAATCTAGATGCAAATAGTGCAGAAAATCAAAAACGCCCCTTTTTGGGGTAGTTTTAGTTAAATTAGGGGTAACATATTAATTATTCATAAAAAATCCATAAAATTTGTTTTCAGCGACCCAAAACCCTCGTGGACCTAATATAGTCGCAAAAAGTGCGAAAATAGCGAAAACACCCCTTTTGTGTACCCAAATTTGGCTTAATTAGCAATATTTTATAAGTTTGCATAATTTTGGACTATTTTGGATGATTGCGCAAAACTAGCCATTGGAAAATGTTTGAAACCTTAAAAATCATTTGATTGGATCCATTTTGCTCTTTTTTAAATTTTTGAATGCGTTTAACATTGCTTGCGCCTTGACTATGTATAATTTTGGTAATTTTTATATTATTTTTTATAGATCTTAATCTATACTTGAGGAATGGGAAAAGTAAAAAAGATTGTTTTTTTTTTTTAGTAATTTGGAGAAAATTTATTTATCTAAACAAACAGTAAAAAAAAAGATAACTAGATAAAAAATCAAGATAAAAAATTTAATTGTCTTTGTTCTATCAGGTTTTTATAGTAAATATTTTTATCTAACAAAATTTTTTTTTTGTTTTTATTTATAAAAAAATTACTTCCTTATACCTGGAAATTATCTAAAAAATGAAGGGGGGATTTTCTGAAAAAAATATTCGAAATATTATCTTAATTATAATATATTTTAGTTCATAAAAATATAAATGAACATTACAGTCAGTATACTTTTATATTCAGGTGATAAACTTCTGAAGAAATTTATGTTAAGGGGAAACCTCAGATGTATCGGTAATCCTGTTGATTTCTGATGTAATATTCGATTTTTAAGAGACTTTTACCATAAAATTAAAAAAAAAAAGGTTAGCATCCTGAAGAGAATAAATCAAAGATTATTTAAAAAAAAAAAAAATTAATTTTTGATAACAATTAGGGTACTAAATCATGTTGCAATCCGATTGAAAAATTAGTTAGCGATCAAATGCCACATATTTTCTTACCCTAAATATTATCGAAAATTAATTTTTTTTTTTTTTTAAATAATCTTTGACTTATCCTCTTCGGGATACCAGCTTTTATATTTCAATTTTTCTTTTATTTTGACCCAAATAAATGAATTATATATAATTATCCGTTGAAACGTATATTTCTTTCCTGCTGTCAGCAATTACCATATGAATGGCGGTGAAATATATTATTCATACAAGGTTTTGAATCTATATAATCTTGTATACTCCTAGTATAATACACAAGCTGTAAGCGCTGGCTCATTGTGTCGTAATTCCGTAAGATCTGATAAGATAGAGAAATAAAAATTGTAACGTTGTTGGTAACCGCGCATGCGAAAATATTAGCGGCAATCTTAGCTGAGTTTAAATATATTAAATACATTGGTCACTCTACTATAAAGCACTACATAGTTACTAAGTATTCACTAGATTTAAGATGTATGTATGTAAATGTAATATATGTATATTAAAGTCTTCATGGTGGGGAAATACCATGTAACTTCAGCATCTTTTGTTTTTGGAAATACGCTCTCTCGCATTTGAGGAGCCATTGTAATAAGTTGGATAATTAAAACACGTTATGTCAAATGTTGATTATTATCTTATTATTTGGAGTTTATCCTATTTATTTTATCCAATTGATATCCTAATCATAAAAGTGCACGTTCTCAATAGAATTTGCCATATATTTTATTGAGGACATCACATAATTTGGCGCAGTCGTTTGAATTAAAAGTGCATCAGAACTACAGTGTCAGGGTCAGTGCCGGCAAAAAGGAAAAAAAGACTTTTTGAACTTAAAAACTGTTAATTTAAAGACTTTTAAGGAAAAGAAAATTGTATATGTAAGTAGTGCCTATAAATTTTTATAAGTGACCAATAATTAATTGTATTGAATTTTATAAGTATCAGATAGTTATTTATTGTAATTTAAAATTTTTCTTATATAAAAGGGTGATTAATTTAAATACTTTTAAGATAAAAATTACAATTTAGTTGCAAATAAATTTTTTTTTAAAAAAAGGAAAAAATAACAAAAATAATAATTTAACACATTTTTGATAAATTATACACATTAAAATCGAGAACTATCAAATTTTGAACACGAGGAACGTTTTTTTTTAAGTAGGTCAAGCAGGAAGAAAGTGAAAAGGGAGAGAATTTTTATTTCTTCTCTTTTTTTTTTTCTATGCGTGTAAACATCTGCTTTCCTATAGTTTTTTTTTCTATGAATATATAATTTTCAAAAATATATATACGGTGTGTTTCGAATCAGTTGGTTTCTGTCTAATATTATTTTGTCTCTCTCTCACTTATTATGCGTATACCGGCTATACTTTTAATCTCGGTGTATATAAAAAATACGTGTTACATGGATATAAGAAATTTAAACCTAAGTGAAATTTAATGGTTCTCAAATTTTATTTTATTATTAACTTTATGAGATTATAAGATGATTCAAAAAAGTATATAAATGTAGTACTAATTAAGGTTGCATCTCACGTAGAGTCTGGAACAGAAATGTCAAAATTTTTTTTTTTTTGAGAAAACTGATATTTGAGCAAATCTTTGCAAAAACATTATATTTCATAAATTCGAACTGGAAATTAATTTGCTAAAATTTTGCGACCAATAAAACTTTTAAGTAAAGGAATTTGATAATTTATTTTTGGAATGAAAAGTATTTTATGGAATAAAATAGTGAATTTTCTATGTTTTTTTTAATAGATAATTAACAAATTAATTTAAAAATTTTTTTTTTTTTCTTAATTTTTAAGCTATTGGAAAATTGTTGCCCTACGTGAGATACTGCTTTAAATAAGTAGTAATAATATTAAAAAACGAACTTTAAAGAATTATATTTAGGAAATAATTGTATAAAATTTAAATTTCATAAGTTTTTCTATTTTATAAATTTTAACAAACGAATAATTATAGATTCTATGAAGTATTTACGCGCGAGTTCAAAATGTTTTTTTTAAGATATCATTATATACTGGATATTCCAGATCAGTAATAAAATGAAATTTTATGGTTATCATTTATATAAAATATTGTATAATAATTTACAATCTTTTTTTTAGATATAAGTTTTATAATATTTCAAACGTCTTTTTGCACAAGTAAATATATATGTTTATGTAAAATTAGAAACATAAAATCGTTTGCATTAAGTACAAGTTTTTTAAAATAAATAAATCCATTATACATACATATATGTTTGCGTGTGTAAAATTCAGTTGGTTGAAATAGGTTTATTTGTAATATAAGTCATTCAGAATGGTTTCTACAAGTATTGGGTCATCCACGGGCACTGACGTTAATAATAGGGTATCTGACACAGCAGGTTCTGAAATATCCGATACCAACACTCCTAATGTTACTAATATATCTGGTGAAAAGGTAGCCTATATGAATTTAAAATTGGCAGACAACCTAGTCCCAAAATGCGATGGGAGCTTGAGCAGCCTCTATACATTTATAGATCAGGCCAGGACAGCAGAGGCTAGAGTTAATCCATTCGAGAGACTTAATTTATTCGAGGTAATTAAGAGCAAACTGGAAGGTGAAGCAGCCCAAATACTTAGGCAATATAAGGGTTTAAATTCAGTAAATGAACTCGTAAAAATTTTAAAAAGCCATTTTTTACCAGTGAAGGATGTAGGCCAGTCACAGGCTGAACTGCTGAAGGTAGTACAATTTAAAGGCGAAAAAATATTAGCTTACGGTTGCAGGGTATACTCAATATTAGAAAATGAATTAGAAATAGCACAAGAAAATTATACAGAAAGTCAGATGGAAGGGATTAAGTTAGCTTTATATAATTCTGCAATTTTTGGTTTTATACAAGGTATGAATGACAAGATAGATTCCAGAATAATTTCATCTAAGAGACCTAGTACGTTACAAGAAGCAATAAAATTTGCTTAGAGAGCAGAAAGTGAAAAAGAAGGGTTAACAAATATTCAAAATACAAGCGATACTCATTTAGAACAAGTTTATTTTATCGAGCAAGATAGAAGGACACCAAAATCCTGCTATCAATGTAAGAAAGCCGGCCACATAAAAAGTGATTGTCCAGAACTAGAATTGGAAAGTAGTACGTCAAATCATGGTCGGAAAAGGCCTAAGGTCGAATGCAGCCACTGCAATAAAAGGGGGCATTTAGAGAAAAGGTGCTTCTTAAAGTACCCTCATCTTATAACTAATTAAGTTGGTAAAATAAAATCTAAGCTCGTTTCATACGCAAATAATGCATCACTAGTTTTTACGGAAATTATGTATACATTGAATTTTTTTATATGAATGGCAAAATGGTAAACTGATATTCAGTAAAATTTTGAATTTTAATGATTTTCTTTTTAAATTTTTAGACTCGGAGTCTTGGGTTCAGGAGGAGATCCTGTTCTGCGCAGAACTTGAATTCCTACTGCAATCAATGATGATGGTCAAAATAGTATTTTTCTTTAAGTAAATGTTTTATTTTTTTTATTTTTTGAATACTAAGGATTGAGAACTAAAGAAAATTTTATAGACTACATTGGCTTTGCCTGAGCTATTATTCTGAACAGGTCCTTGGAGTCTGGTAAATGGGCTCAAGGAATGACGGGGCTCGAGGTAGGCTTTGCCATGTAAGTATCTTTTTGTATAACCTATTTTGGCTTTGCCTGAGTTATCCTGAACAGGTCCTTGGAGTATGGTATATAGACTCAAGGAATGACAGGGCTCGAGGTAGGCTTTGCCATGTAGGGAGACTCCTTTGGCTTTGTCTGAGTTATCCTGAACAGGTTCTTGGAGTCTTGGTAGATAGACTCAAGGAATGACGGGGCTCGAGGTAGGCTCTGCCACATAAGGATTTTTTTTTTGGCCTGAACAGGTCCATGAGTCTTGATAAGAGTGCACTCGCTCATGGAATGACAGGAAGCTAGATTGATATCCTTAGTATGTTTTTACCCTGAACAGGTCTTTGAGCTTTGATACAAGTATGTTGGCTCAAGGAATGACAGGTGATTAACCATTATTGACATTGATAATTTCAGTTACCATTTGGCATATAAATATATATGGTAATTTTCAGGGATATTAATTTTTTTTTTTAGGAAAAATATCTTGGTTAATTTTATGTTTTTATGCTTGTTTTAATATTGCAGCAAAAGTTTTATTTATGAGAAATTTGTTTTAAATAGCTGTAAATGCTGGAAATTAAATAAGTCAAATATTTGATAAAGTTTATGGGTACATTAATTAAAGGAATAATAAATTGCAGATTGATTAATTCAGTAATATAAAAAATATTTAAATTTTTGGATACCAGGAATTTTGTTTTATTTTTTTTAGAAAAGAATAATTTGATACTATATATTTTTCGTCTGTTTTGAAACTGCAGTAAAATGCTTTTTTTAATAATTAGTTTTTGAAACACGTTGATGCTACTATATTTTATGAAAATTATGAATAGAGTCTGTAATATTTAGTGAAATATAAATAATTAATGTTACGTTTATTCTTATGATCGTTTTTTTTAGTAAAAATATATTTTATTTGAAATAATTAAGAATTGTCAAAGAAAAACTCTGGCAATTTTTCTGTTTGGTTAAATTTAGAGATACACGTCAGAAAATAACGGACTTTAAAATATAATTAGGGAAATATATAACGATGATGAAAAAGGGTTTATATGTATAAAAAATAATTTGGTTACAATTAAAGTTCTAGATAAGCTGGTATTAGAGCCACTAAAAAGGTTTAACTTATATATTAGAAACTTATATGCAAATTATTTGAAATTAAAGTTTTTAGAGTACACGTTTAATTAAAGTCTATATTTTAAAATTCTATGAGACTAATAAGTAAAAAATAAACAGATTTTGAGAATGATTATTTATCCTTTCATTTGTAAAATTTAGTCATGTGATGATAAAAATCTTTAATTATGTTTTAAAATATTTTAATAAGTAATGCATTTTAATAATTTCATATTTTAATAATAATTTAATATTTAATATTTTAATAATTTATAATAATTTATAATAATTTTGATTGTGATATTGTATAAAGATAAAAATTTTAAAATACTTTTTAAAATTTACAAAGTTGCTCATTTTATTATCGCAACTTTGGTTTAAGGGGCGAGGTGTAACGTTGTTGGTAACCGCGCATGCGAAAATATTAGCGGCAATCTTAGCTGAGTTTAAATATATTAAATACATTGGTCACTCTACTATAAAGCACTACATAGTTACTAAGTATTCACTAGATTTAAGATGTATGTATGTAAATGTAATATATGTATATTAAAGTCTTCATGGTGGGGAAATACCATGTAACTTCAGCATCTTTTGTTTTTGGAAATACGCTCTCTCGCATTTGAAGAGCCATTGTAATAAGTTGGATAATTAAAACACGTTATGTCAAATGTTGATTAATATCTTATTATTTGGAGTTTATCCTATTTATTTTATCCAATTGATATCCTAATCATAAAAGTGCACGTTCTCAATAGAATTTGCCATATATTTTATTGAGGACATCACAAAATCAAAGCGGTGTCGCCCCCTAAACAAAAAAAAAAATCAAAATCAAAGAGCGAGACATGCAATATATAAAGTAAAAAGGAGGATTTAAATCTTATGCTGCCTCACTCGCTTGTATGATAACATGTTTCCGCTTTTTTTTTTTTTTTGTAAATTCACAAGAAAAATTGATAATTCACAATTTTTTTTTTAAAATTACAAAAAATATTTGCTAAATTAATAAAAAAATTAAATAAATTAAGTAAATTCACAAGAAAAAATCGAGCATTCTCGAATTTTTCGATAATATACTAAAGAGCATTCCGGAATATTAGAATATTAGGGGAAAATTTGTACCAGAATTATATCTAAAAAACCTTTTACTGATTGT
Source organism: Anagrus nilaparvatae (assembly GCA_022575985.1). NCBI lineage: Eukaryota > Metazoa > Arthropoda > Insecta > Hymenoptera > Mymaridae > Anagrus > Anagrus nilaparvatae. The sequence goes on from JAKSXM010000263.1 coordinate 3,751,501, forward strand.
TTATACATAAAAAAATAATAAGTTGCCCCTTGGAATTTTGCCCCCAGCTGCCCTTAATGGAGCGAGGGGGGGGGGGGTGCAGAAACTTGTTTTTTCTCTCTTTTTTTCTTCGAAAATTCACATCTCTGGTTCCTTAGTACCATAATAAGTCTACATTCTTAAAAGATTCGTCTTTGATACTTTTTTCACATACAAAAGTCAAAAAATAATTTTGCCTACTTTAGAGAGGATGTTTTTTCAACTACCAAAACCTGTTTTCAAAGAAGCAAATCGTATTCCCAAACCTTTGCCAATCCCCTTGTTATCTCCAAAAAACCCCAGAAAAAATTTTGGTTTTTTTGAAATTTCGACGTTTTCCGTGACTCAAATTTGCTCTAACTGGGATTTTTTTGAAGTTCTTTGATAGAAAAAAAACATATAAATTTTCCAGAGAGTTAATATTTGATATAATTTAATATTTGATATAATTTGATATAATATTTGATAATTTAAGGGTTTCTAAAGTAAGCCTTTGGGATGACCAGGAATTTTTCATGCAAATCAAAAACAAAAAAAAGAATCTATTTAAAAAATATAAAAATAAAAGTTAAATTAAAATTTTTCATAGTTTCATAATAACTTGAAAATTTAGGAATATCCAAGTTTGAACTTTATTTTTAATTTTGTTTTTAGTTTTCTGAAGGTTCAAACTACCTGAAAACACGGGTCATATCGATGTCCCTTCAAATTTTTGGTTCCTCAAAGAGGAAACATTGTGTTAGGTCAAAATTTGATTTTCTATTTTTTGGCATATAAGCACGTTTTGGGACCTCTGAAAGCTAAAAAACCGGTTTTTAAAAAAAGTCTGTATGTGTGTCTGTGTGTGTGTGTGTGTGTGTGTGTACGTACGTATGTATGTAATCGGTGATATTTAAAAAACATTATGGAATTAAGACCTAATTTTTTTTTCAAAAATTTTTTCACCAAAAATGCTCGAGGTACTTTTTTTTTTTTTAATTTGGATGTAACACCTCATTTATTTCCACGACAGTACTTATAATTGAAAGTATGGTTTTCACATGATATTTTGAATCGGATACTTAATTTTCTAAAAATTTTTTTTCTAAAATATTTTTAACAAAAAAATACAAAAAATACCAATTTTTTTTTTCTTTTTGGACGAAGTACCTAATTTATTTCCATGGAAGTACTAGTTTTAAGAACCTCGTTTATAGTAATTTTTTGAATCTGATACTTAGTTTTTTCAAAATTTTTTTCTCAAGATTAAAAAAAAATAAAAATAAAAAAAACTGCAACATTTTTTTTTTGTGTCTAATACCTCATTTAATTCTATGAAAGTACTAGTATCTGAAAATATTGTAACTAGTGATATTTCAAAACCATTATCGCATTAAGACCTAATTTTTTTTCCAAAAATTTTTTTTTTAAAAAAATCTCAAACCCCCTTTTTTTTTTTTAATTTGGATGTAATACCTCATTAATTTCCATGAAAGTACTTATATTTGAAAGTATGGTTTTTACTTGATATCTCCAATCTGATACTTAATTTTTTGAAAATTTTTTTCCTAAAATTTTTTTCACAAAAAAATACAAAAAATACGAAACTTTTTTTTCTTTTAGGACGTAGTACCTAATTTATTTCCATGGAAGTACTAGTTTTAAGAACCTCGTTTACAGTAACTTTTTGGAACTGATACTGAATTTTTTCAAAATTTTTATTATCTAAATTAAAAAAAAAGAAAAATAAAAAAAATTGCAATATTTTTTTGGTGTAATACCTCTTTTAATTCTATGAAAGTGCTAATATTTTAAAATATTGTAACCAGTGATATTTCAAAACAATTATCGAATGAATACCTAACTTTTTTTTCCAAAAATTTGTTTATTAAAAAAATCTCAAAATACTTTTTTTTTTTAATTTCGATGTAATACCTCATTCATTTCCATGAAATTACTTATATTTGAAATTATGATTTTTACTCGATATCTTGAATCTGATAATTAATTTTTTGAAAATTTTTTTCTCCAAAATCTTCGTCACAAAAAAATACATAAAACACCAAATTTATTTTTCGTTTTGGACATATCTAATTTATTTTAATGAGAGTACAAGTTTTAGAAATTTAATTTGTAGTAATTTTTTGTATCCAATCACAATTTTTTTTTTATTTTGATATAAATTATAACACACAAGAAAGAGTGATGGAAATCTTGCCTCTGTTTGACTTCCTTGGATTATTTTGCCCGTTGCTATGTTTTTTTATGTATGCAGCTTAATGAAATTATAAACAATAATAAACAGCCTAAAAATATTAAATGGTTATATTTGCATTTTTAAATTAAGATTTAAAAGTTATATTAGCATTTTTTAAAGAATCAAACAATTTATAGAATTAAATAATTTATTATTTTGTGATTAATAGAAATAATATAAATAATGTTAAAATCTTGAAGCAATTAATGTGGTTATTTTTTTATTACAAAATATTATTATTATTATTATTATCATTGTTGCGGAAGATTGGTCAAATGCAAGAAGTACACTGAGAAAATAAATTATAAGAAATTATTATAAATTCTGGTAAAAGCTCCTATCTTTTTATAATAATTGAGCGAATATTTGTAATTTTCGCATCGTTACCAACCATTTCTTTGACAAATCAAAAAAATCATGTTACCCAATATTTTAATTATTAAGGGATAATTATATATTCTAATAAAATAAAATTTTATAAAAAAAAATAAAATTAGCTTTTTTTATATTTGTCTCTTTTTAATTATGCAACAATGATTTAAAATCCATTAACGCCGGCGCGACCAATCCATGGACGCTAAAATTTTCACTTTAATAAAAAAATGATCTTATTAATCTACTTTACCAGCTACTAAAAACGAAAAATGTATGTATAATTGCATGGTTGTAATCAATAATATTTGTTGTAAATTAAGATTACAGCCCATTGTTTGAGGAACCTCAGTGCCAGCTAGTTGGCAGGGTATTTTTTTAGTTTTTTGTCCAAGTTAAGTAGTAAAAAAAAAATAATTCCTCATATGTTATACGTATATTAAAAGAAAGAGTTTGATAATATAGGAATAAAAAATAACCAAAATTCTTTTCTATGGAAAATTCAAAAATTTTATTGTGTTATGTACATGATTTTTTTTAAAAATTCTTATGGACGATAAAATAAATACTGAGTATTTACTGGATGTAAAACCTGATTGTTTCTGGACGAATTGTCTCTAAAATAAATAGGCAAAAGCTGATATTGCTGCTGATAAAAATTTGGAATCCCAGTTAGTGACGGCATTATTACTTCTTGGTACTGATGATTTTGGTTGAAAGTAGAAGGCAAAATCCTTTGCTGTAAAAGCTGTTGTTGCATTTGCTGATTTAAATGCTGATTTGCAATCATGATTGGATTTGAAATTGGTGATATGGGATAATACAAAGATTCATTTCGAGATTCGTTTAAAGGCTTATTCTGGATAAAATATCTGTTATCTCTATGGCATGGTTCATAAGTCTGATATTGATTTCCTGATGCTAATGTAGGGCTTTGCCATTTAAATGTATCATTTACTTTTTTCTCCTGGGTTTTGTTAGCCGTAGCTATAGTTCGGGATGATAAAATAATTTGTCAAAAAATGTTTGTAATATTTTAAAATACTTTTGTTTATGAGTTATTACCTTTCAATTCTTTTACACGTATGCTTTCCTGGATATCTAAAAAAAATATATCATATTTAAATGCTTGTATTTTTATTTGTAAAATTTATTAAACATTTATAATACTTTTTGAATCCTCTTGTAGTTTAGCTAGTCGAAACTTTAAGTCATTTAATTTTTCAGAAGATAATTGTTGATCTGATGACGACTCTGGTTTTTCATTTTTTCTGGCCTCTTCAACTAGTTTATGATGCAAAAAAGAATGAATAAAAGTAACATTCTTAGATATATAAATATAATTTATTAACAGTCTATTATTACCATTTTTTTTGTCCGTTTTTAAATTATTTTTGTCATTACCAGCTGTTTCGTTTGTTTTAACGTCGATTAGATCTTCTATAACGTTAGTTTCTTCATAATGAGCAACATCTTCAAAAGCTGCAAATTAAAAATATTCACTTTATTATCATATTAATTTGATATAAAAAGGTAAATATCGCTAAAATATTAAATAGCGATACATACCATTGATACCTACCATTTTTCGTTTTTTTTGATTCCGAAAGATTTTTGAAGGAAACTAAAAATTATAAAGATTATTTTGAAATAAATATTATTAAAGAAGTTTTTAATAATTTGCAACACATATTTACTATTTTTTTCATTTCGTTCCTTCATAGGCTTTTTTTTTGTTTTCAATGTTTCTACTGGAGTTTCAACATTTGATAATCTAGTACTCCGTCTTTTATTAGTTATATTTTTACTTGCTTTCTCATTTACGCTATTTTTTTTTGAATTTGATTTCTTGCTAATGTTACTATTTTTTTCCGCCACTAAAATGTATCAAATATTTTTTACATTACATTAGCAACTGAAATTTTTATAATGAAACAAAAAAGAAAGAACATAACTTACTAGAAGTTTCAAGTAACATATTGTTACCATTATTACTTTTTAAACACAGGTCAACTGTGTGAGGTAACCTTGGAATGATCTCTAGGTGATCTTGATTTTGTAAAGCAGCAGATCTGTCGAGTAGCTTTCTTCTAGGGAATTTTAACAAGGTTCTCGTTTTTTTTTTTTATCATTGAAACTGGTTTCCCCAACAGTGTTAATGCTATTTCTAAAATTTAATTTAAAAATTATTTTTTATTTTATTGTATTACAACTGATTTTGAGTTTTGATAGAAGTCTTATAAGGAAACAAAAACGTGAACACGAAAATGACGATGGATGCCAAAAAGATTTTGACACTTTTATGTCAAAAACCGTGTTTTTCGTATCTGAGCTACCCTAAATTTTCAAAATAACTTTTTTGGTAAATAAAATTTTAAAAATTAGATGAAAAAATCTAATTTCCAGGGAAAAACCACTCCAGAAGAAAAATAACTTCTATTTTTACGATGAACAGCGAGTAATGCATATTATTGCCGAAATTTGTCTCAAAAATGATTAAAATTCTACTGAAATAAACCTGTTTCTGAACTTAAGGTAGTATGTCCGTGATATATTTACAGAACAGATTTTGATAATATTTAGTAAAAATATATTTTATTATTATGAAAATTCATAGCCAAAATTTGAAAGCTCCTAGATGATTATTTACAGAAATATGATTCGTGCACAGCCTGTCAATACTTTGTTTTTATAAGTATACGGATCCGTTGGTAGTATGTTAAAGTTTGAATGCATACTGCCCATGGACCCGACAGTAGTACTAATACCTTAGTACTATACCCATACGATCCGTTGGTAATATGAAAATACTTAGGTCTCATACGTATACTGACCCGTGGGCATTTTGAGGCTGAGTGTACGTATGCGTTTGTATGCGAATTCGCATGCAAATATTTGCAGAGTCCCAACCTATGCTTATTTTAATAATACTTTTGCTGCTTCCTCTAGTGCGATAATTAAAGCGCGAAAATCAAAATTTAAATAAATCTAAAAACCTAAATGGTTAAAATTATTAAATTTTTAAAAAATTTATTTAAAAATAAACTTACAATAAAGTAAAATTGTTTTATAAACAATAATTTTTTAAAAATTAAACTATTTAACAAGTTATTACCTTTCGTTTTATTTAAAATTTGAATTTTCGTGCCATTCAACGCGGGATTTCTGCGGGCTATAATTATTTTTTTTTTTTCATAGGTTGCCAGTACGCAAATATTTGCTTGCGTATACGTATACAAACGCTTACGTAGATTGCACCTGAAAATACCCTCTCCTGTACGCATACGGGTCCGTGGGCATTATGAAATTACCCAAGTCCGATATGCATACGGGCCCGTATGAGAAAAATATGGGGCCGTATATTCTTATGCGGTACAAATAGGTAATTTTATATTGGTTTTTGTCGTACGGTTTTTCATACGACATAAATAAATACGGGAACTGTAGGTAATATGCTGTATTATTACGGCATATTTTGTACGGTTCCCGTATTGGATTTTGCCGTACGGATTTTCATACGGCAAAAGTCAATACGAAGGCCGTATAAAATAGTCCATTAATACGGAATATTCCGTACGGCTCCCGTGTTGGTTTTTCCCGTATGGATTTTCATACGGCTGAAGTATATACGGGATCCGTTTGAAATTTGCCGTATTAATGGACTATTTTATACGGCTACCGTATGCACTTTGCCGTATATACGGCTAAATACATCTAGTAACCGTTCACCGTATGCCGTATATACGTTTTTTTTTGCATTATACAAGGTTCAAACTTCTAGAAAATCATGGTGGTAGTCGCGGCCTCTTCAATTTTTGTTTTTTTCATTTTCGGTGCTCATGAAACGTACTTTTTCGTAGAAATACACATATACATTTTTTTGAAACTAAAGCTTTGAAAAATTAATTTTAAATTTGTCTAGAAATTTTTATACCCAATTAGATAAAGGTGACGACATTTTTAGAAGGTTGTAAAATAAAATAATTATTGTATTTCTTCTTTCCGTATTTTTTACACAAAATTTTATTGATAAATAAGTATTTTAAAAGATAATAAAAATTAGAACTATAATGAAATAAATAATGAAAAAATCAGCGCAACCAATGACAATTATCTATCCCTGTAAGAGGTCCGAAAATTGTGAGAAAGAAAGATATATTTTCTCCAAATAAAAAATTTACAGAACAGATTTTAATAATATTAGGTAAAAATATAATTTATTATTATTAAAAAAAACACGTCAAAAAAATAAAAAAAAGAAACTTTTTAATTATATGTATGATATATATTTTTTTATAATTATTTAAAATATTATCATAATTAATTTGTATATAAATACTTGAATAAATTAAAATTGAAAAATTGAAATCAAACGTGTTTTTCCCATCTAAAAACATTTTTTTAAACTAAATTAGTCGTTTAGAATAATTTCCGGATGAAAAAAAAACCTTTTTAGTTGGAAGGGGGGAGAAGAAACACCTTAAATTTTAATTCAAACTTATATTTATCATTCCTAGGAATTCTTATAAAATTAAATTCTTTTAATATTTGCTTCCGGAAAATGTTTTTTGATATACTTATAACTAAAATTATTTTATCCTTCTTTTGTAGGAACTTACATTAATTTTTTACTTGCAGCCATTATTATTATAAACAATGGGAAAAAAATGCAGTAGCTTCAATTTTCTAGCTTTCTTCTACAGAACACTTGAAAACACTGTACCATTTCTTGTTCAAGCGCTGTCTTTTTACATGAGTAAAAGAGATAGAATTATTTAATAATTCTTTGTCTTTATTCCTCTTATATTTTTTGAAAAATCTCTATGATACACAATTTTTTTCTGTCTAACTACCCTATTGAACAGGCTCCGTTGCCTATAGGTTTACAATACAATTTTAATCTTCAAAATTTTAAAAACAGGTTTTAAAATAAAAATCAAAGTAAATATAAAATATGTAAATATTTTTATTTTAACTTTTAATAACCAAAACAAATACAAATTAGATAAAGCTGCATACTGTATGCATAGGCAGATAAAAAAAAAGGACGGATATAAGATAAAATAAAAAATGAAAGATTTAAATGCTTTAATTAGCTTCTAAACCGTGTTATATATTCAAAAAAGAATCTGGATAAATTTTCATTTCAATTTTTTAATCTCTCTTCTCTTTCTAACCAATGTAAAATTTTTATATCCAATATTTTTTCTTAAGTACATAATGTTACAAATAAAAAAATAGAAATAAGTTTATGTACAAATTAAATTTTTATTTATTTAATTTTTTTTTCGGAATTTTTTTTCTTCGCAAACAATTGCAAATTACTTGAAACGTAAAGAGAATTAAAAAAAAAAATTTTATCTTTTCTTTTTTCAAAAAATTTCTCAAATCTCCTCTTACCGATATACGCATATCCCAAGTAAGCGGGAAAATTTTTTTTTCAATTTTCTTTACGTTTCAAGTAATTTGCAATCGTTTTACAAGATAAAAAATTCCGCTTGTAGCAAATGGAATTATTCCGACGGATTTTTTTTTTAGTGTAATCACGAAAATAAAAATTTATTTTACCAACACCTAAATTTATTTATATTTAAAATATATTATAAAAAAAAAGTAATTTAAAATTTTTTAAATTTTACATTTTTTTGAAATAGACGAACATAAGTAGATAAAACTTGGATAAAACGTAATAAAACATTTGAAATAAATAGGCATGAATTTCTTTATAAAGCCACACCAATACTATGTCCTTTTCAATACACTATCCTTTTCTATCACATTGTTTTTTCAGTATTAAAAGCTCGTAAAATTATATTTTACTGTAAACACAAAAATAAATTTTGAAATAAGAAAGATGAAAGTCAGGTATTTGAAAGTCAAGTTTTTCATTATAATTTTGTTATGCAGTCACATAAGACATCAGAGTGATTTTGTTTTTGTCATAACAGCTATAAATTTTTTGATGTAATTGTGTATATTTTTTTAATTTGTGTTTCATTTTTATGAACATTAAAAATTATTTCAACATTTTTTAGAATATTTTTTTAAAAAATATTTTGTGAATAATATTGCCTTTAAAAATGACACCTCCAAAATCTATTCAACGAAAAAGGAGGAAAAGATCCAAAGCTGCTATAGGAAAACAAAATTTGTAAGTGCAAGACTTAACTATCATTAAAATTAAATAAATAGCTAAAAATTTTTTGCGGATTAACAACTTAGAAATGTTTCTTCATTTTTTAAAATAAAATCGACAGTTTAGTTTCAGCCTTATAATAAATAGTTTCTTATTAAGGCATAGGAAAAATTTTTCGCTTATATTTAAATATATAAAATTATTTTTGCGTTTTATTTATGAGCTTTTTTTAGTGATATCTAATTAACTGTTAATTAGTTGTTAATTTATACTTTAAAATTTAAAATGTATTTAAAATAACAAAAAATATAGTGTCGCCATTCCTAAAAAATTTGTTATTTCTTTCCGATATTCTGTTTTTCTAAATTTTTACTTCTCGATTAAATATTTTTTACTCAGATTTTTTTGATAGAAATAAAATTATTTCTTTTCAGGGTTGAGAATACTCCCCTTCGCCCCACGCAACATATCCGTATATACGGAAATGAAAATTTTAAATTTTGATATTTTGCCGTATATACAGTTTATTTAATATGGAATCCATATGAAAAAACAGCATATTTGGTTCTAAAAATTTACGAACCCGTATTTTCAAAACCGTAGATATACTCCAGTCAAATCACGGAGGGGGGTGGTATTGTTTGTGGCCAGATTTGGTCTACTATAAGTTTTTTGGATGGAAAAACACGAAAATCGGGGTCTTTTCTATGAGAAATTGGGACTTGACCCTTAAATTAGCCAAAACAACCCCTAAAAAGGGCATATTCGTTGCTCTAAGTTAATACTACTTCAGATAGTACTTTTATAGAACTAAATGAGTTATACATCCAAAAAGAAAAAACTATTGTTGTTTTCTTTCTTTTTTTATGTAAAAAATTTCGGAAAAAAATTTTTTTTTAAAATTAAGTATCCGAATCGAAAAATTCAGTAAAATCGTTATTTCTGTTTAGTACTCCCATAGAAAAAAAATTAGGTATTTTACGTTAAAAAAAAATGCTTTTATCAATTTTTTATCTAAAAAATTATGAGAAAAAAATTTTTTTAAATTAAGTATTCGATTGGAGATATCGAGTATAAATCATTTTTTCAGATATAGAAGGTAATTTACGTGCGACTTGAGCCATTCTTTATTTTTCTGGTCATGGGTCATATATATACTATTTCAAAATATAAAAGCGATTATTTAGTTTATATATTAGCTATAATTTGCAAAAATAAAAAAAAGAAATAATTTATCAAAAATGTTTATTCATTCACACTTACAGTTGCTCTTTTTGAACTTAGGGGTTGTTCATAAACCACGCCAAGGTTGGTGGGTATCAAAGAAAATTAATCATAACACTTTTTAGGGACTGTATAAGTATTCAAATGTTACCTAACGCAAACAAATTTCATAATTTTAGTTTATTAAAAAAAAAAATTTTTTTTACTTTATGTCTTTTAAAACTCGCTCGTATACCTGTTCTTTCACTTTTTTTTATATTTTTATGTATAATTGTAAAATAGTTTTTTTTTATTGATTTTGAGAATTTTTGAAAGAATATTATGATTTTATATAAAAAAATTTAGAACGCGATTATAATTACCCTGATCTTGGAAATAAGTTATTAAAAAAAATGTTATAAAAAAAAAAGAAAGGTGTTAGATTTCTTTACTCACCAAAAATCAAAGTCTTTAGTTCCAAATTTCTACTTTTAAAAATATTTCTTTTAAATAATTAAAGCTAGCTTAAAATAGTTATAACTTATTAAACTATAAAATTTTTTTACGAAGCTCTAAGAAATTTGTTTGTACATCACATGCATGCATATTACATAATTATATCAATAAAAAAATAAATTTAAAAACTATTCACAAAATATTTTCAAATTAGTTTGCGTTAGTAACATTTGTAGGGGGGGAGGGCATAAGGATGAAAAAATAGTGACATAACGCCTTTTTAGTGTAATCGAGTATCGTGAAAGAGGAAAAATTTGCACTACGTAAATAATTATTTGCCTTAATAAGGTTTTACATTTTTTGAGTACTTTTTTTTTCTTATTTTTAAGGTAAAAACACGTGATTATTTTCTAATTTTAATAAAATATCATTTTTTTAAATTTATTCACCAAAATTAGGCTTGATTTATAGAGAAAAATTTGCTGATTCAGTGGGAATTCGATTTTAAAAAAATGATCATGTATATCAGGATATTGACAATTAAAGTTTATCAAAATAAAATTTTTTCTGAATATAATAATAATAATCAAAAATAAAATCTATAACTTGAATATATTATTTTCTTTTTTTTTTGAATAGAATTTATTTTTTTTTATTATTATTATTCAGAAAAATTTCATTTTGATAAATTTTAATTGTCAATAGCTCCTGATATACTTGATCATTTTTTAAAAATCGAATTCGCACTAAATCAGCAAATTTTTCTCTATAAATCAAGCCTAATTTTGATTCATAAATTTAAAAAATGATATTTTATGGAAGTTAGAAAATAAACACGTGTTTTTACCTTAGAAATAAAAAAATAAATACTCAAAAAATTCTACAAACTCTTATCTTTAAAAAAATCTATACTATATAAATGCTTTCGTTGCCTGGTATTTTAAAACCATAATGGCGCAAAAAAATTTCTATGATTTTCTATATTCAACACAACCTTTGGCTCGTTCATAAGAAATAAAAAATTAGTCAGGACCAAAGCCTATTTTATTCTTTGTTTCATTTATGTGAAGAATTTTTATTGATTAATGTTTTTATGAATGCATTATATTTTCAAATATTACTAGGGGGCAAGCAAGCCCTCTGCGTGCTGAAGATAAACATATGCATCATATTGCATCGTTGCATGTTTAATTAAAATAAAACTGTGACTTAATTGATAAATAAAAACCATTATTATTTTTATTTTCAATATGTACCTCAAGAAAAAAATATATTTAACATTGCATCAGACAAACTGAGCTTCTATTGGCAAACTGAGTTTCTAGATTTAGCAAAGAATTGGTCTAAGAGGGTTTCTTGAGTCATGCAAATTTTTTTTTTCCTGGACTATCAATATTTTACAATAGGATGACGAAATACTCGAATGAGTTTTCAAATGTTATCATAAATAAAATAACCATTATTATTCTTATTTTCAAAACTTATGTCAAGTAAAAAGTTGTTATTACCGCATCTAATTGCAAAAAAGTGGCTACTAAAACGACATTATAACTTGAAAAATGCATAACTCGCTTAAATTTTATCGTAAAAAGAAAAGTTTTGGATTATTATCGGGTGTTTTTTTCTTGGCTATTCTTTTATGCAAGAAAAAAATTAGTTTAGTTAATACAAAGTTTTTTTTTGGTCAAAAACTAATGTAACATGTTAAAGACTGTTTTTGATTATTATCATTTTTTATCAAAAAAAATAAATTTCTGTCAATAAAATTAATTTGTTTATTGGATAAACGAATAGCTAATGAAAAAACACTCGATAATAATCCAAAACTTTTCTTTTTACGATAAAATTTAAGCGAGTTATGCATTTTTCAAGTTATAATGTCGTTTTAGAGCCTAAAATTGGAATTAGTATAAAATTGGTAGTTTTTGACAGTATCTTTACTTATCCATAACTTGGTTAATTTTCATCGAAAATAGTAATTTTTTTTTTTATTTAGGACTACTTTTTCCCTGGCTATCCGATTCTGAAAGCAAAAAAGTCAATTATTTTAACCCCTTGCGGAAAATTAAATAAAGAAGTATTGAAAATGTGAAATTATTCTAAAAAAGGCTAAAATCGACCTTAATGGCTGAAATCAAAATTTTTTTTCATACATTTCGATGGGATTTCGGTTGAAAAAAATTTTGAAAAAAAAATTTTCAAAAAAAAAATGGCGGCAAATGAGGTATTGCGATTTTTCTTAAAACGCATTTTCCCATTTGTCGGAATTTCCCGGGGTTTTTCCGAAAAACTAATGGCAGAAATGGATTTACTGAAGGTTTCCCAACATATATACTCTTTCAGAATTTTTTTTCAAGCTTATATTTATGATTATTAACCATTTTCCCGAAAAGCACTAACGCTAGTCGAGAGCCGCCTAATGAGTTTGATTGGCCATAACTCGGGCTGTTTAAGAACTAGAAGGCTAAAAATTTCAGGATTTTCCTATCTTTATGTTATAAAAACATGGGAAAAATTTGAGGCCGATCCGATGACCCGACCTTCCCACCGTTGCTGTTTTGGCAAAGAAAGACTCTTATAATATTATTACAATAACTGATGCTTTTTTATGAATTTATTTAGACATTTTATTTTGTTTCACCCATTTGGATTAAAAGCATTTATAACCAGTTTGTGACTACACAACCAACGAGCATGGAACATGTTCACTCATAACGGTAATAAATTCAAAAACCAAAATAACAATAAATCCTGAAATATAAATTATCCTAAGTCCATAAACTTAAAGTATATTCTAAGTTCTAGTACTTATCAGGGCCTGATCCTAAAAACGTCACTTTTTCGCCCCCCCCCCTAAAACGTCAATTTTTCAGCCCCCCCCCTAAAAACGTCGATTTTTCTACCCCCCCCTGCCGAGCCAAACTTTTTCAAATACCCCATCCAATGAACATGTTCCATGTTTCGAAAAATGTATTCCTATAATATAATAAAAACTTTAGTAACGAATAAAAAATTAATTTTTTTAAAATAATTTGTACAAAACTGTTTCTTATTAAACTTTTAATGGGTGTAGTATTTGATATTAAAACCATGTTGAAAGATTCTTAATCCTGAGTGAAACCAATAAAAATATTAACAAATAACACTACATACCCTTCCTAATAAACATTTTCCATTTTAACAAAATTGCAATATATATTTTACACCCCAAACGTGTAATTGACCAATTCATGAAATAGTCAAGCTCAAAAAAGCCCCCTCTAAAAACGTCACTTTTTCACCCGTCTTGCCGAGCCAAACTTAATTAAAAACCCCATCCAATGAACATGTTCCATGTTAATATCGATTATTTTATTATAAATAAGCTGAATTTTTAAATACAAATTTTTCACTTCTATATAATTTATTACTTTGTAAATGATAATAATAAGAAAAAAATAATATATCCATATATACTTTTTTTTTTATTTTTTTGGAATATCAATTTTCGACTACATTAAAAAAACATGTATTTTAATTTTTACCAAAAAAAAATAATTTAAATTTAGGTTATATATTTATTTTTTCTGCAATAATAGTACATTTTTAACCAAGGGAGCAAAAAAAAAGAATGGCCCAGATCGCAGGTTAATTAACATCCGAGGCGAAGCCGAGGATGGTAAACTGCGATCTGGGTTATTCTTTTTTTGTTCCCATGGACAAAACGAAATTTTTCTTTCTCAGTGGGGAGAAAATGCGTTTTCTCGATCTCGTTGCGGGTCGAAAAAAGTGTTTTCGACCCACTAGAAAGAAAATAAACATTACTAATACTATGAATAATCATACATAAATACACAAGGATTATTATTATGAGTCGGTATTAGTAGCCAATCAGAACGCTTTTATTGCGATAACAATGTACAACAATGTACATAGCAACAACTCCTTTTTAGAATAGGATGAGACACTAACCCGATCAGAGATCGGTTTACCTGGTACTATATTAAAATATACGGAAATTAGAAATATAAAAGTTTTCTCAATTTATATATTATATAATCTTTTAAAAATATCGTCTTCGATTTTAAATATTAATTTTTTAATTTACTATTATAAACTGTAAGAATAATTATACATTTTAATACAAAATGTTTAAATTATAATAAAATATTAAATCTGTTGATGCGAAAATAATATATATGAAAAATCATTCGAGTATGTTGTCATCCTATTATAAAATTTCGCTGTCGAAGACCAAAGGAAAATTAATTTCGAGGCATGAAAAGGGTCCTGGCCCGAGGTGCGTAGCACTGAGTAATCAATAGAAGTAATCAATATTTGTATTCAGATACGATATATATTTTTTTCATGAGGTAAATTTTGAAAATACAAATAATATTGCTTTTTATTTATGATAATACATGAAAACTCATTCGAGTATTTCGTCATCCAATTGTTAAATTTCGCCGTCCAGGACAAAAGAAAAATTTATTTCGGGGGATATTAATTAGTGTTTGCATTCAGATGCGATACTACTCAAAAAAAACCACGTAGTTATACTCCCTGACTCAGAGAGTTTATAACTCCCTAAATCAGGGAGTAAACTCCCTAAAAACAGGGAGTTTACTCCATGAATTTTCTGTCATCTCCTGGAATACCTTCGGGATAAAAATGAACCGTACGAGGGAAAGCTGATATCCTGGAGGTGTAATGTTTAATTTTTCAACAGTTTTCCGATTTTCCAATATGGCGGATCTTAAAACATGAAAATAGAAACTTTCAACATTACCTGGGGGTTTTAGAGGTCGAGAAAAACGTTTATATTAATGAAAATTTTCATTTTTTAGCCCCAGAAAATTTTCCGGTTTTCCAAGATGGCGGACGAAAAAACATTTCAGAATAAGCTTTTTACATTACCGGGGGGTTTTCGAGGTCGAGAAAAACGTTTTTATTAATAAAAATTTTCATTTTTTGGCCCTAGCATGTTTTCCGGTTTTCCAAGATGGCGGACGAAAAAACATTTCAGAATAAGCTTTTTACATTACCATAATTTTTCGTGTAATTTATTTGTGTTGTGATTGATTGCGCTTTTATTTTTTCATTATTTATTTCATTATTAATAAAATTTTGTGTAAAAAATACGGAAATATGTAATACAATTATTATTTTATTATACACTCCTAAAAATTTCGTCATCTTTATCTAATTGGTCGTTTCATTGATGCTATGTAGTGTTTGCGGCGCGCTGTATACAAATTTGTAGACAATTTTAAATATTAATTTTTTAATTTATAATAATATTAACTGTAAATATAATTATAAATTTTAATGAAAAATGTTTAAACTAACAGAAAATTAATTATATTTGTAGCTGCAACACATAACATATGGAAATTAATTCGAGTATTTCGACATGGGTAGGTTTAAATGAAGCGTACACGACTTGTAAGGTCGGGTCTTCAAAACTGCCCCAAAGTATTTTTTTCTGAAAGTACTACCAAAAATAAGTCACCAGCCCAATTTTTAGCCTCCCAGAACAAAATCTCGATTTTGCAAATCTTTTAATTTTTTACAATTGATTAAATTAAACTACAGTCAAGAAATCAATTTTGGAAATATTTTATCGAATATAAGCTTTCATTTTATTTATACATTCATTTTTTTAACGCGAAAAAAGTTCAGTTACAATGTAATCAAGTTAAGTGCATTTTCGCAATAAAATATAACCTAAAATTAGGAACTCTATTTTCCAATTAATAATTTTCTTCGAGTCACCTGCTTTTACATTTAAAATTGCTTAAACTTATTTTCACGTGAAAATAACGTGAAATAAATATATAATACATTTGTCGGTTTTTCGGGAATCGAATATAGCGGACCAAAAAACTGAATGTAATAAAAATTCAAGTTTTTACGTTTCTCGGTTATTTTCAGGTTCAGATAAAATGAATTTTCGTTTGAAAGCTGAATTTACAGACCCCAAAACGATTATTCAAAAACCAAATATAGCAGACAGAAAATACTAAAAGAATAAGATGTGGCTTTTCATTTGATTTTTCCATTTTCTATTCCATTGTATACACCGAAATGGATTTTTTCTTGAATTTTAAAATTTTTATAAAGCAGATTTTCTATTTGGCTGAAAAAGAATACGTTATTTGATTCAAGTTGACTATGCTTGTAACGAATAGATTTCTAGTTGACGCAAATAGATTCTGTTCATGCAGGTTTAATATTTAAGACAAACAGATCTTTTTTCTCAGTAATTTTTGAAAATTTTGCATGCTATTTATAGCATTTCTCATATGTTTAAAATTTTACAGAAAATATTACTTACCTCACGATATTGAAATTATATCCTACTTGCATTGCGAATTGACACTAATCATACGTTTGAAAACTCTAGATTTTCACCAAAAAATGTTAGGATTCCCTTATGCTTAATCATAATTATTCTAAGAATTGTGTATGAACCTTGATTTTACCTCAAACCAGTCTAGATACAACTTTCTTTTTATACATGCTTTATAGTTTGAATGAAATAGCTTAAAATTTCTTATAGATATAAATCTGCTGTATATAAGACGCAAAAATAATTTAATTAATATGACACACTTGATTTTTTAAATAAATATTACTTTAAATCAATTTTTAGGGCTAGTAAGAAAATAAAATTGCAGAATAAAAATAACCAATTAGAGGATGCGAACAAAATTTCTGTTTCACATGTCAATAAATCAAGAGATATAAATCAAGAGATTGTTTGTGATGATTATGATTTGGAGTGTTCAAATGAAACCTTTAATTCGAATTTTTCTGAAAATAACTGCTTATTAACAAGCTTAGAAAATAACGGCGATTCATCAAGTATTTTAAATTCATCAGATGATGATTTAGCTTCTAATAGTGAAGACGATTATTCCACAGATGGTGAATATGACTGGTTAACAAATAGCAAAGAAAATTCAAACAATTGGGATGAAGGATTTTATGATGATTCAAACTGTAATATATCGGATGTTGCACCAAAAAGTTACGTTAACTTTAAAGGAAGATCGTGTAAAGGAACAAGAAGAATAGTTCACATGCCTCATTTTATGAAAGAGATACAAATTTTTGAAGAAGAACATTATGAATCAAATGAATGTCTGCAATTTAAAAGATCAGTTAAACGGTATACGAATCATGGATTAAAAACTAGTTTTTATTATGTTTGTGATTATTGCAATTTCTCAAAAAAATTTGTCACTGATCCAACAAACGACAGTGCGTATACTCTAAATGAATGTATGGCAGCTGGAAGCATTACTGCAGGTTTACCGTATAGTAATATCCAAGAACTTCTAGCATGGCTAGACATACCAATCGTGTCAGAAAATACGTATAGAGATGATAGCCGTAAAATGGTAGATGAATTCGAAAAAGCATATGATAAATTAATAAATCAAGCTGCTGCGGAAGAAGTGAGATTGGCTATAAAAGCTGGTGAGTTTATAGTGCACAATGGTCAAGTGTTACCTTGTATAGCTGTTATGGTTGACGGATCTTGGGGCAAAAGAAGTTTTGCAAGTAGGAAGTATGATTCCCTTTCCGGAGCAGCATTAATTATTGGAGCTCGAACCGGAAAAATTCTGTGGGCAGGAGTTAGAAATAAGGCATGCAAAGAATGTGCAGACAGGATTAAAAATGGCTTAGAAGGAAATCATCTTGATTGTTTTAAAAACTGGGGGCGTAACCAGACATCTACCGCGATGGAAGCAGATATTCTAGCAGAGGGCTTTAGAAACAGTGTCAGTCAGCATGGTCTGATATACAGCGTCATGATCGGAGATGGTGATAGCAGTACATATAAAACTATCAAGGACCTCCATGTTTACAAAGATTATGGAATAGAAGTTACAAAGATCGAGTGCATCAATCACTTATACAGAAATATTGGTAATAAATTTAAAGTCGTGTCAAAAAAGAGGGATATTCCAAAAGACATGTACAATGAATATTACGGAAGTTTTAAGAAAATTCGTGACACAGTGTTTAGTATTGGAAAAAAATTTCGTGCGATTCTGAGTAAAGAAGTAGAGCGTATAAAGACTTTGACTTTAAACGAAAAAGAAAAAGAGAAGCTAATAATAAATTGCATTGAAAAGATGGCTAATCATATGTTTGGTTCTCACGAAAAATGCAAGGAAATTCCTAGTTTTGAATGCAATAAGTTTCCAGATTTGATAAAAAATACAAGTTGGATAAGATGTCTAGAAGATTTAGAAATGTTTAAAGAAATTGAAAAACACATTGAGGACTTTACTGCAAATTCAAAAGATTTATTATATGGGGTATCAACAAATTTAGTAGAATCTGCCAACAACATCATAGCAAAAATGATATCGGGTAAACGCGTTAACTACAGTATGTCTGACTCTTACTATGTAAGGGTTGTTGCGGCTGTGATACAATTTAATTCCCTATCTGTAATTACTGAAGTATGTAAAACCAATTATAAAAATGTTCCAGAGATCGCTGAAAGACTGGAATTAAAGAGGCAGGAAAAAGTTATTAAAACAAGGGAATATAGGCGATTGCATGGTAGAGGAAAAAAATTTTCTTCATCTGGTCCGGATAAAGATTATGGCCCTTCGTCTTTGCGCCCAGATATGTCTGACGAACAACTTCAATTGAAAAAAGATAAATTAAAAAAAAGAATGCTAGAAGAACAAGCAGATAGATTAACAAATCAAATAGAAATTTAAAGGACAAAGCACAAATAAATTCGTTCTCCTAGGCTGTCTGGATCAACAGTTTACCACATTTGTAAGAAAAAGCCAGAAACAGAGGTCGAAAAAGTACTTAGACGTCTACTTTATGCACCTGATTTAGATAAGGTAGAATCGGTAAACTATGGTCGAAATAAAGAAACACTTGCGATATCTGGTTTAAGAAAAGAATTAAATAATATACCAAATTTTAGAGAATTTTTACATTTAAGTAGTGATTGTAAATTTGCTGAAATAGAACCTTGTGGGACATTTATAGATGAGAAAGAATTTTGGTTATGTGCATCACCCGATGGGCTGATAGGAGAGAAAGGTTTAGTAGAGGTTAAATGCATGTTTACTGCAGACAAGAAAAACGAAGGCTACCAATGGAGCTGTGCTGAATTATTAGATAACTGTGAGAGACATAGAAACATATTTGATAAACATAATATCGAAAAAATGAACGTAAAACATCGCTATTATTATCAAGTACAGTTCCAGTTACATTGTGCAAAGAGAGAATATTGTATATTTGCACTTTATACGCCTGTAGATATGAAATTCGTTAAAGTACCTTATGACCGTGATTTTGTAGAAAAAAATATTCCAAAATTAAGAGATTTCTGGGAGGATAATTTTATTCTGGAGTATCTTGATGGGAGAATTCCGCGTAAGCAAAATGTTCGCAAGCCAAAAAATAGTAATTCAACATTAATAGAAAACAAATCAATACAAAACAAACATGACAAAGTCGCAGTTTTTAAGTTCCGCAAACACTTAAAAAATATGGTAAATAAGTATGGTTTCAACGTACCAGTCATGAGAAACGGCAATAAATTAGCTGAATTGGATTATGCTATATACAGGACAGCTGAAAAAAAGTTATTGGTGAATTGCTGTGCATTAGACGCAGTTATTCATTTGACAATTTTTGCAATGCTGAGAAATAAAAATTGTTTCGATATTGAAGGATCGGAGTTTTTAGAGTTACTCCAAAACGTTATAGAAGAGAAAACTGTAACACTGAGTCATTATCACAGAAGAACCAATATGATGACAAAAATCGCACCAAAGAAAAAAATCGATTTTCTGTTTATTGTTTTTTTTGGGTTTCAAAATCATCTTAAGAACATGGAAAAAAATTTTTATAATGATATCTTGAATAATAAACAAGTTACAGAAGATTAAGCGAGATACCGCAAAAGACGTAAGATACAGTATTCAAAACAACGTTTTTCGAATTTGCGGACACGATAACTCAAAAAATAATTAAGATATAGCCTAATTTTTTGGCTATACTTTTAAAATACAATTATCTTCTGGATTGATGGAATTGTTTTTCAAAAAAATCTGCCATTTTTTTTTATTGCAAAAAAAACATGTTCAATTAATTTCAATTTTTTAAAAAAATTTAATAATTTTCACTATTTTCCATTTTTTGAAATTCGAATCCATCAATCCAGAAGAAAAATTTTTCACGAACATATAAAATTTAATTGGGTATGATTCATAACAAGTTGGAGGCTGCATTCACGCCCGCTATCAAAAGTGAGGCCTAACTTTGAGCACCTGTATTCGGCGCCATTTTGAAAATAAATAAAAATAAATAAAAAAAAAATGTTTAGTAACTTATAATTTAATGAAGTGCCAATTTTGAAAAAATTATCTCAATTATTTCTTCCCGAAATTTTTTCAGAAAAAGTAACGCTTTTTTGTTCTCCAATTGTATCTGCCACCTTAAAATATTGCCAATAGTTTAATTGTGAATTACGAATTAACAATTAACAAAAAATTATTTTATCCAGAACAATATTTGTTAGCAAAAATAAAGTAAAAACGTAATTAATAAAAAGAAAAATAATTCTTATTCTCATTTCAGCCTCTTTAAAGGTGAATGTAGATTATAGTTAATTAAAGTACCTATTAAATTGTATTTTATTTCTTAAAGACAAGGAACTACAGTCGTTTAAATTCTTATATTTCTGATACGATTTAATATAATAAAAATTTATATAAGGTTTTTCGGGCTGCTCACGCGATACCATAAAATAACATGCATTAGATGGGGATTTTCCTACAGAACCCCATACTATAAAGCATTGATGACGTCATTATAATTTATTTATATATTTATTGTATCCAAATTATATGCATATAATTTTCAATAATCAATTTTCAATAATAAAAATTGAATTAAAAATTTAAAAGGAATGAGTAAATTTTATATAAATTCTATTGTTTATCCAAATAATAAATATAATACTATACAACTATAATCGCATTGGTAAGAATAAGGTATACTGTATATATATACAGAGCTGGGCATGCACGGCATTTTGGGCACGGAAAACTAACAGCCGTATATACGGCCAAGCAGTATAATGATCCGTGCACAGTCTGTCCATACATTATTTTTATAAGTATACGGATCAGTTGGTAGTATGTTAAAGTTTGAATGCATACTGACCCGTTAGCATTATGAAAATACCCAGTTCCTATATGCATACGGGTCCGTATGCGTATGAGACTTGGGTTTTTCATAATGCTGACGGGTCCGTGGGCATTACGAAAACACGCAAGCTCATACGCATACGTACCCGTATGCATATAGGACCTGAGTATTTTCATAATGCCCACGGACCCGTCAGCATTATGAAAAAACCCAGGTCCTATATGCATACGGGTCCGTATGAGTATGAGACCTAGTATTTTCATAATGCCTACGGATCCGTATACAGTATGAAAATACCTAAGTCCTATACGCATACGGACCCGTATGCATATAGGACCTAGGTATTTTCATAATGCTCACGGACCCGTCAGCATTATGAAAATACCTAGGTCTCATACGTATACTGACTCGTGGGCATTATGAAAATACCCTCTTCTATACGCATACGGGTCCGTGGGCATTATGAAGTTACCCAGGTCCTATACGCATACGGGCCCGTATGAGAAAAATATGGAGCCGTATATTCTTATGCCGTACAAAT
Organism: Anagrus nilaparvatae; assembly: GCA_022575985.1. Taxonomy (NCBI): domain Eukaryota; kingdom Metazoa; phylum Arthropoda; class Insecta; order Hymenoptera; family Mymaridae; genus Anagrus; species Anagrus nilaparvatae. The sequence goes on from JAKSXM010000263.1 coordinate 3,773,647, forward strand.
AGGTGATTTGGTATTGAATTTTGTCGTACGGTTTTTCATACGGCATAAATAAATACGGGAGCTGTAGGTAATATGCCGTATTAATGGACTATTTTATACGGCTACTATTTTACCCGCCATTATGAAAATCCATACGGCAAAATTCAATACGGGGGCCGTATAAAATGGTCCATTAATACGGCATATTTTGTACGGTTCCCGTATTGTATTTTACCGTATGGATTTTCATACGGCAAAATCCAATACGGGAGCCGTATAAAATAGTCCATTAATACGGCATATTTTGTACGGTTCCCGTATTGGATTTTACCGTATAGGTTTTCATACGGCAAAAGTCAATACGGGAGCCGTATACAATTTCCCATTATTACGGCATATTTTATACGGCTCCCATATTGTATTTTGCCGTATGGATTTTCATACGGCAAAAGTCAATACGGGAGCCGTATAAAATGGTCCATTAATACGGCATATTTCGTACGGTTCCCGTATTGGATTTTGCCGTATGAAATTTTATACGGCAAAAGTCAATACGGGATCCGTTTGAAATTTGCCGTATTAATGGACTATTTTATACGGCTACCGTATGCACTTTGCCGTATATACGGCTAAATACATCTAGTAACCGTTCACCGTATGCCGTATATACGGATAACAGCGTGTCACAGTATCCCAGCTCTGTATATATATATATATATATATATATATATATATATATATATATATGTGTGTGTGTATTAGCTTGTCAGAGTAATTAATGTTGCTGCTACGAAAAATTTCTATGCAAAAAATACTATTATTATTATTTATACTGAAAATAATGTGTACATAATTGAAAATTGTATTAAAAAATTTTTAAGCGTTGCAGTTGTTTTTCTTTAAATTTTTTGGTAAAGTTGTCTGAAATTCAAAAATCATGTTTTTTTTTATAACTTAACTGCTAAAATTAATATTTAATTAAAAAACTATTCACTTTTGTACATTTAAATTTTCATTAAAATATTTTTAAAAACTGCAAGAATTTTTCTAAATTGTTTTGGAAAACTTTTCTTAAATTTTAAAAACTTAAAATTTTTTAAATTATTGCTTTTTTGAAACGTTTTGGAAACGTTATGGAAACGTTATGGAACGTATTATACAAAAATTAATGACACATGAAAACGTTTCGAATAGGTTTTCAAAACGTTTCATGAACGTTTCAAGAACGTTTCTGGGCGGACATTTATAACGTTTCCAAAACGTTTGTACAGCGTTTCCAAACGTTTTTAAAATATTTCATAACGTTTCTGAAACGTTATAAAACTTTTTGAAACAATTTAGAAAACGTTTTGGAAACGTTTTGAAAACGTTTAATGCTATGTGGGAACATTGTTTTTTAAAAAAATTAATAGATTGTAAGTAAATAATAAATTTTTATTTATTTATATACGTATAAAATTTTTTATTTCTTAATTTTAACATGTAAATATGGATGCTTCAGGATGCTTCTAATTTTAAAAATGTATGTATCAAATGTTAAACCTAAAAAAACGTTAACCAAATGTGTAATTAAAAATAATTTTGAATTTTTAGTGAATAGTAGTATTTATTATTTTAATATTAAAAAACTTAAAAATATCGTTGAAAATAAAATAAAATTTTTAATAGCCAAAAAGATAATTTATTAATTTATTTTGCTTTATGAATACTAAAATTTCTTGAAATTATCTCCAGGTTTCTTATTTTTATCTCAAATCATCTAAAAAATTATTTTTAAAAATCAAAAATTTTTTAAACTATATCGAAAATTTTTAATAACTGAGTACGTATAAATAATAATAATAATTATTTTCGAATCAAGTAATACTAATGGTGACAGTATAATTTTCTCATATTTTTCAGATATTTCATTTATTAACCAAATTTCCAAATAATTTTATTTATCCCACAAATAGTAAATATTGAATATCTCCAAAAATACGATAGCTGAGTCGACTATAGCCTGTGTCTCCCACAGATTTATCTTTATTTTAACATCGGTTTGACGTAATTTCGTTCATTGGTTCGAGCCTCACGTTGAAACACACAGGCACACAGGCACACAAATAAATAATTAAAAATACCACACAAAAGAAAATAATGAAAAAAATTTTGTTTACCAGCTTCAAAAATATTTTATTAAATTTTAAAGATACCTCTGCTTTGAATAAAAATTTAAAAGAATATATAAGAATTGGTTCTAAATCGGCCCTAAATCGAATACTAAAAAGTGCGACACTAAAATTTTTCAATAGTTTCAAGATATTTCAATTTTTTTTAAAAATTTAAAAAAATTGAATAAAGTTCAAAAGTACTAAAAATTAAATATCTCAAAAACTACGATAGCTGAGCATAAAATCTATAGTCTATGTCACCGCAGACTTTTTTTTCTTTATTTTGACGTCAGTTTCACGCCAATTGGTCGGCGGTTCTTGAGTGATTAGGGTACAAGCAAACAAACAAACAAATAAAATTTAAAATATATATTATAATATTCAAATATATCTCTATAAATCCAAGATATCAATAAATTCTTTAGACTTATTTGAAAAAATATATTAAAAAAAAATAGATATCCCAGGCTAATTCTAGATATTAATAAATTCTTTAGCCTAATTTGAAAAAGTATCCTTAAAAAATATAACAGAAAATTCGCAAGGAAAATATAGTGTCAATCCCATAAAATATTATACTTTTTCAAAAGTAGGTAAAGTAAGTAAAGATATGATATATATATATCTATGATATATATATATATATATACATAATTAGAAATATTAATAATTATAATAATAATTATAATTATACATAATAATAATTCTTGTATACATACAATTTTATTGCAGGATGAAAAAGAAACAAGATGAAGATGAGTCAGTCCAAAATATTTTGGCAGTCATTGAAGACGAAAGACTTTGCAAAAAAAAAGTTGCTAATAGCAATAAGATTAATGTTAATTATGAGGGTAATAAATGTAATAATAAAAATAAAGATAGTTCTGATATTACCAATCAGAAATTAAATAATATTCAATACAATAATACGGATGAAATATCAACTGAAGAAATTCAAGACAGTCAACTTAAAAATATAGTGCAAAGTTACGAATTTGATTACTATAACGAAAATACTGAAAATCAAAATCAAAGTTTGATAAAGCTAAATAAATGGAAACCCTTGAATGTTGATGGGGTCACTAAAAGAAATAACCCACTCCCACCAATAACTAATATTAAAAATAATGTAATTGGCTATAAGGAAGATTATGACCGATTATGGTTAGCAAATATATACGAATTGTTGGCTCAGTTTCAAGGAGTTTATGTAGAGCACGATTTTGTTTATGGCATGGAATGCAATTCCACTGAATTAAGAATTAGAGACCGTTTTGATTCAGGTTTCAATACCCAATTTAAATTAGAATGCACTAAATGTGGCTATTTATCTGAATTGATTTATTGTGAAATAGAAAAAGCCAATAGGTTATCCTTGAATGATAGATCTGTAATCTCTACTTTATCAAATGGGATCCCTTTTAGATGTATGGAAGGTCTCTTTTCTGGGATGGGTGTTAAAAGTTTTTGTGGTAAATCATTCAAATTTCACAGACAGGGAAACATAAGCAATATCGAAGATGCTTTACTAACTGAAATTCTTAAAGCTGGGCGAATTGAAAGAGAGATGGCTATAGCAAATGGTTTTATTATAGAAGATGACATTTTTTATTCGTATGCAATCACAGATGGTGGGTGGGCAACAAGAAGCTATGGAGGTTTTCATAGATCCTTATGTGGCCTAGCTGTCATAATTGGCTACTTTTCATAAAAGGTATTATTTTTAGGCATTAAGAATAAGTACTGCTCTACCTGTGCTATTGTAAAGAAAAGAAAAATTGCAATGATACCACATGCTTGTTATAAAAATTACGACGCAAACAAAAGCTCCGGTAGCATGGAAGCTAAAATAATCAGTGGTGGCTTTAAGGCTGTTTTTATTATTCACCGTATAGTATTTAAAATTATGATCACTGACAGTGATTCTAATGTTTATAAAGCTGTTGTAGATAGTCATGTTTATCGGAACATAAATGGTAAAAATTTAAGGATACACGTTATTCGAATAAAATGTTGTAATCACTTATATAGAGGAATTACTCAAGAATTAGGGAAAATTTCACAGATGACTTTTTTAATTAAACCAAGCTGTGGAGTTGGTAAATTGCAAGAAGAAATAAAAAAATCTGGTTATTTATTCCGTAAAGCAATTGAAGGTCAAGTAGATTTGCGAAATGGAAAACCTGGTGATACTGAGGCCGAAAAAGAAGAAAAACTTCAAAAAGATATAATTTATATTTCTTATCACATCTTTGGAAATCACACTCTGTGTAAAAAAGTGGGAATTATTTGCACTGAGAACGATAAAAAGAAAGCCAACCTTTACAAATTTATAAAAGAGTCTGGTGCGTTAACTCGAATCCTTGAAATGATGAAAAAAAAAGCGCTGATGCAAGGAGTTTTTTATCAAAACTCACTAATAACAGAGCAGAAGGATTCCTGAGTATAGCCAGTAAAACCAGCGGTGGCAAAAGAGTTTTTTTGGGGCAACGAGATTTATATCATTGCTCAGCAAACATTGCAGCTATTCATTACAATACTTTAACTCCCATAACAAAAATTCAAGAAAATAACGGTCTCAAACCAATGCCAACTATTAAGAACCTTGAGCTGAAAAGAAAGCATAACGCTATGAAACAGCAAGCAAATCGACAAAAAAATGGTCGTACTAGGTTAAAATACCACTCAAAAAACAAAGATAATAGCTATGGAACACAAGCTATTGATTGCCATATGGAAAAAGGACCATTTACTGCGCTCATTAAGAAATTAGTTGAAGATATGAAAAATGATCAAATCAATAGAGAAAAGATTAAAATGAATACAAGAGGACAAAAAAAAAGTGATTTATGGTGGGACTATTCTAGTCAACTTTTAAATGCGCAATATTTTAAGTGGGTTTACATAAGAGATCCAGAGAAACCCAGTGGTAAATTAACTGAAAAGCTAATGTATCCGCCTATTTCAAAATCTATTTCAATTAGTGATGAAATAGAATTCAAAAATAATGCCAAAAAAATTTTAAGTAAAAAATTAAAAAAAAAAATAAATCCTTGTGGATTATTTATACATAAAGAGGAATTTTGCTTAGGAGGAACTCCGGATGAAGTTATTGGTAAAGACACCATTGTAGTTATAAAACGCCCATGTGCAAAAAATTATAATATGAAGCAGATTATGAGTATTGAAAAAGTTAAAAATATTTTTGATGGCGAAGACCAACAAAATTTAAACCCTGAACACGAGTTTTATTATGAAGTCCAAGGTTTACTTCAAGTTGCTGATTTCCAAACGTGTATTTTTTGCATATATGCAAATAAAAATATAAAATTTATCAAAGTTGCTAAGAACGATGCTTTTTGGGCAGTGATAAACCTGCCTTGGTTGATTTTTGGCTGATAAACTTTGCAGCTGAGATTGTAGATCCAAGAAAAAGTAGACAATTACCTTTAAGAGAGCCAAATGCAGAAAATGAACAAAGCGATAATGCAACTCAGACTCTTAAAACTAATAATACTGAATTGAGTATACCAAAAAAAAAGCCAAGCTCTTAACGGATACGATTGTGGATGCACAAAGTAATTTAAATAAGTTTATAAGTTTTAATGATATTAGCAAGAATAAAAATAATTTTTTTAATAATTTCGAACTTCCGTTTTTGTTTAATGAATGTAAACTTGGTTTATCTTCCGTAATGGTAATTGATAAAAAAATACACATTGATGCGTCTAATACTTGTCCTGTAGACACTCTATTTTCTCTTGTAGGAAATTGTTTATATGTAAATAAAAATATTATACTTGATCCATTGTATGTTAGCAATATTTTCATTCAATATGTTTTAAATATTTTGGACAAAGAGAATATAAACCAAGAAACATATGATTTTCGAGCCCAATTTCATATTGATAAACTAGCCCGTACGCAAAAATCCTATCAATATTTTGATCAAAAGTTGTATCAAAATTTTGATACAACTTTTGATCAAACTTTGATAGGATTTGTATAAAAAATTCGCGAAAGTTGTATACAGTTACAAATTGTATCAATTAGCTTAAAATCGTGTTTCGAGTGGCCAAAAAATTATTCACCGACTTCTAAAGTAGGCCTTAGACTACGTTCTGGGCCTTAATAGAGAAAGGGATCCTAAAAGAAAGTCCAAGGGTAAAAATTAACCCTTTTGGGGGTAAAATGAGTCCTGAGAGGTAAACTATTAATCAAAAGACAAAGTCGACACTTTGGCAGTCAAATTGATCTCTGGGACTGATAGTCAAGTCATGGTAGCAAAATAAAGTTCCTAGGCCCAAAATGTACCCTGAAGGGTTAAATTGTGCCCCAAAGGATAAATTGCGTGATAAGGTCCCAAAATGTTTTTTATATGAACCAAATGGACTCGGAGGGTCCAGAATTGAGTTTTAAAATCTTAAAAAAGTTCCTTTGGCTAAAATTAACCCCTTTGGGGTAAAATGGGCCCTACGAGTTAGATAATAAATCCAAAGCTAAATACCATATTTTGGAATTGAAAATGGACTCAGGAAGTTAAAACGGAGTCAGAGGAGTATAATAGAGCTTCTTTAGTCCAAATTAATCCCAAGGGGCTAAATTGGGCCCTATGGGTCAGGCAAGATATCTACGAATAAAAACTGTATTTTGGAGGTCAGAATGGAGTAAGGGGGTAACTCCGGGGGTAAGAATGGAGTCGGAGGAAAATAATAGAGTTCTTTAAGGCAAAACCAACCCAAAGAGGGCGGAATTGGGCCCTAATGTGAAAATAACAAATCCAAGAATAAAACCGAAGTTTTAAAGATTAAATTGGACTCTGGAGCTAAAAAAGGAGTAAGGAAAACAGGTTAGAGTTCTTTTATACAAAACTAACCTAAAAGGGGTCTATGGGGCCCTAAGGGACATATAAAAAAGCCAAAGATAAAAATCGTAGTTTCAGGTGTCAAAATAGGCTCATGAGATGAACATGGGTTCGGAGAGGCGTGATAGAATTTTTTTGGTCAAAATCAATACCAAGCGGGCAAATTAGGCCCTTTGGGTCAGATACCAAATTTACAAATAAAAATCGTATTTTGGAGGTCAAAATGGACTCCGGAGGTAATGAGAGATTGGAGAAACGTAAAAGAGAATCCCTCAGACTAAATGAATGCCAAGGCAGAAATTTGGGCCCTATGGGTCAGATAAGAATTTTCAAGATAAATAAAAACGTAATTTTAGGGGTCAACATGGACTCAGGGAGTGAAAATGGGTTTGAAGGAGTATAATAAAACTTTTCTATACAAAACTAACCCTAGGGAACTAAATTGGGCTCTCATGGGCATATGGCAAACTAAAGGATAAAAACCTTTTTTTTCTTGGGATTCAAAATGTATTCTGGTGGTGACCAAAGAATCTGGGGAGCATAATAAAGTTCGTCGAGTCAAATCTTACCCAAAGGTGGTGAATCATGCTCAAATGGCTACTTAATAAATTTAAAGATAAATAATTTATTTTGAGAGGGTCAAAATAGACTCTGAGAGTAAAAGTGGAATTAGACAAGTATAAAAGAGAATCCCTCAATTCCATTGGGGTAAACTAGGCTCCATGGAGCAGATAAGAAATAAAAGGATAAAAACCCGTAGTTTTAGGAGTCAAAATGGACTCAGGTAGTGAAAGTGTTGAAGGAGTATAATAAAAAAATTTCTATCCAAAACTAACCCTAGAAGGATAAATTGGGCCTTAATGGGCATATAGCAAAGGGCAAACTAGAGGATAAAAACCTTTTTTTTTGGGAGTCAAAATGGACTCTGTAGGTGACCATAGAATCAGTGGAGCATAATAAAGTTTGTGAAGTCAAATCTGGTGTAAACTGGGCCTTATGGAGCAGATAAGAAATAAACGGATAAAAACTCGTAGTTTTAGGGTTTAAACTGGACTCAGGGAGTGAAAATGTTAGAGGAATAAAATAAAACATTTCTATCCAAAACTAACCTAGGGGGGTAAATTGGGCCTTAATTGGCATATAGCAAACTTAAGAATAAAAACATTTTTTGAGGGAGTCGAAATGGACTCTATGGGTGAACTTAGAATCAGGGGAGCACAATAGATTTTTTTAAACCACAGCTAACCCTAAAAAGGTGAATTTGGCCTTAATGGGTGAATAGCAAATTTAAACATACCTTATTTTAAGGGGGTCAAAATGGAGTTACAGAAACGTGAGAGAATACCCCAGATTCAAAATTTAACCCAAGGGAGTGAATCGGGCCTGATAGTTCGGTTAAGAAATAAACGAATAAAAACTGTATTTTGGAGGTCAAAAAAGACTAGGTAACTGAAAGTAGAGTTAGTGGAGTATAAGAGAATCTCAGTATAATAGAGTTCTTTTAGCTAAAATTAATGCTAAGTGGGCGAATTAGACTTTAATAGTTACATAAAAAATCCTAGAATAAAAACCGTACTTTTGGAGTTCAAATGAACTCAGTAAATTAAAAAAAAGTCAATGGAGCACAAAAAATTTTTTTTGAAATAAAATTTAGCTTAAAGTCATGAGCTGTTCTCTATGGGGCAACTAACGAATTTACCGTTCTAAACCGTATTTGGTAGGTTCTAATGGACTCTGATGGATAAAAAATGAATCCAAGGATCATATAGTACAGTTTTTGACCTAAATTTTAGGGACTAAAATAAACCCTGGTGGGTAAATTGGGAATCCAGGGATAAAAACCGTATTTTGGGGCTCCAATTGGACTCTTGGGAGTATAATAGAGTACTTTTAGAGAAAATTAATTTTAAGCTGGTGATTAAGACCCTACAGGGCGGATTAACATTGAATTTTTATTTTACAAAAAGATTTAGGAGATAAAATGGAGTCGAAGAGCATAAAAGAGTTCTCAGAGCCTAAATTATCTTTAAAGAGGTTAATAGAGCCCATAAAAATTAGATATGAAGCCTACGGATTAATACCGTATTTGGGGGTCGAAATAGACTCCAGAGGTGAAAATGGATTCAAAAGGAGTGAATTAGATCGTTATAGGTAAGTAACAAATATTAGTATAAATACCGTCATTTTTCAGGAGGAAAAAATGGTATCGGAGGAGAGTATACCTGAATTTAAATTAGCCCCAAGGGAATAAATTTTACCTTAAAATTCAGATAAGAAATCTATGGATAAAAGTCTACATACCACTTGTGCACTAACGTTTTCTGAAGGCACCCATGTTGCTAAGGGTTAAAAATCCAATTTTTTTTTTAACAAATATTTATAAGTTCGGAAAAATCTAACCGATTTGCTTGAAAATTTAGGTGTATACGTGAAAAACATTTCTAAATCATATAAAAATATTTTCGACCATAAAAAATTTCCAAATTTTTAAGTTATTTACAATTTTTTTTAAAATTGCTGACGACATAAAAAATGATCATTTTTCTGAAAAGTCTTTTTTTCGGCGACAAAAATTTACTTTTGCGTCAATCCAAAACCCATTCGACCTATTACACTCCTGCTATTTATCCTCTTTTTTTCCACAAACAGCATGTTTCTATAACTATCACCAGCTAGGCATGATGATCAAACTTAAAAAACACTCCAAAGATTTATATAAATACAAGATATAATAATATATCAACCATAATCAGTTTTAAATACCTTAAAATTTACTCCCTTGGAATCGGATTTAAAACAACTTTATTGTAGCAGTCAAATAGTAAGCTTGATGAATTATAGAAAAAATACTTTAATAATGAGGTAGATAGGTAGGTAGGTATTGTGAGAGATATAAGACTACTTTGCTTTATCGCTGAAGTTAATTCCTTGATTTCTTTATTAATTGATAATGATTTTTTTCAAAGTTTTCTCTTTTGATATTTGATTTTTGATAAATTTTACTCTTTAGTGTGTAAAAGTTAATGTTTTGTGTAGTGATAAGTGTTATTGCGTGTTAACCTATAGTCTAAGAATTTCACCTCTCCCTCAACTGGATCAGCTTTTAACGTGGCATCCTAACCACTTACAAGCGATATAAACACAATAATTAATTTTTCTTAGAAAAAAAAATCAGAGGTGTATCCTGGAATCGAACGGTGGACCGCCGCTCGGCAGCCCTAACTTTTTACCACTGAGCCATCGCTTGCTCTTTACTTTAATAAATAAGTATGCATTTAAAACATTTATATGAGTATAAAAATAAAAATAGTATTGTATATTTTTTAATAAAATTTTTATTAATTTCCTTGCATAATTAACATACTAAAATACAAAATTTTAATAAAAATTGTCATCATACAATATTATTTTACTTGTATATTATAAGAGCTCATAAATAATATTAAATAATATTTTTAAATATTTATAAAATTTTTTAAATTTTAAATATTGTTTAATTTCTAATAATAAAATTAATTTTTTAAATAAGGGAATATATGAGATTTTTAAATTATTCATTCTTTCTTCTTTTGTTTATTATAATTTGTTGTCGCTGAATTTATTTTTGCCTTAATACAATCAATGATCTGACTTTGTTGACCTGGGTAAACGGCTAACACTTCTTCTGTAATAGTATATGTATTTATTAAGCAACTACATAGAAAATATTTGTTGAATGCTCTATTTTTTACTTTTGAAAAATCTGAAACTATATTTATATACATATAGATATATCTATATCTGTAATTTAAAAAAAAAAATTATGAATCCGTTAGTCCCTAAGGGCACAATTTTTCTTTAGAGCCAACTACTATTTGGTACTGATTATTGTAGTAAAGTAAGTGAATGAGGTTTCGGTATATGAAAAATTCTTGGGTAAAAAAAATGATAAATCTTTGTATAACGAGTATTATTTTACTAGTGATAAAGTACTAGTAAAATACTTTTACTACTGATACTTTATATTCATGGTATGCCTTAACACGTATAAAATAAAAAATTGTCTAAGCTTTTTCACATATTTCCTCCTATAAAATTCTTATTTTTAATTACAATAATTGATAGCAGCCTTTACTGTTCACGGGAAAAATAAAATTACTTTCCAAACTGAAATCAAGGGGTATCTACTATGATAATGGTACGCTAAATGGTACAGAAATAGGCAAGGATCGTCTTTTTGGACATAGTTGTTTAAGAACGGAACACAATTACGGGATGTAATAAATATAGGTTTTCCATGAATTTCCAAATGCTTTTGATATTAATAATGTCCGGGTAAATATGAATAGAATTTAACATCTTAAAATCGGACAAAGCCGCATAATATAATTTAATCTAATTAATTAATTAATAATAATAATACCACCCATTGCTGGGCACCCAAGAACAAACTTAAAGTTTCTGCCAATATAAATGAATATATGTATATTAGTGCGTTTCTTAATTCTCAAATTGACCATAGAGGAAAATACTGACTGAAGTATGATACTTCAGTTCATAAAACTGTTATGTAAAAAAAAAATTTAACATGTGGCTTAATGCCGATTTGCAAATAAAAATCGGCTAAAAATCAGGAAAAAGGTTTTAAAAACGTTTTAGAAAGCTTTTAGAAACCTTCCCAAAAACTTTTTACAACTAAAATGTTCTAAAAGTTTGTTCGTAATGAAATATTTAAAGAAAACTGCAAATTATAACATAAAATATGATATTTAAACCTAATTTAAAATTTATAGGCGTTTAAAAAGGAATTTTAATTAATTATCCATGCCAATCGCAATTTGGTTGATTTTTTGTAAAAATGCATATGTATTTCTTATTTTAATGTTGAGGCAATCAAAGAACACCTTCAGAAATGATCAAAATAACTTAAAATAACCATTTATATTAAAATTTACAGTTTTCTTTAAATATTTCATTACCTACTAGCAATAATTTAGAACATATTAGTAGTAAAAAATCATTAGCAAATCGGCACTTCTTCATTAAGCCGTACTTAAATATCTATTTGTTCAACAAGGGAAAAAAAATAGGATTTGGCTTTCAATGCAGTTGTATGCATAAGTGGGCGTAGCAAACGAGTGCAGACAGCATTGAAAGTAAAATTTCCTACATTTTTTCCCGTGTTCAACAAATGGTTTTTCATTAAAAGCGAAAAAAAGATTGCCCGAAAGTAAGAAAGTAGATCTTTTTGCAGCGTGTAATGAAAAACTCTTTTTTTAGATAATTGTTTTATGATCTGAAGTATCATTTTCGAGGCGGTATTTTTATCTACAGTCAATTTGAGAAGTAACAAACCCCCTAATATATATATAAGGCATTTATTTTAAAAATTTGCTTGGATTTTTCATTACTAGGTGAAACAAGTTACCATTTGCCAAAAAAATAAAATTCGCAGAATAAAGCTTTGCCACCAAAAAATTGGTTTTGATGGAACGATTAGACCCATTAGAAACAATTTTATTTTCATGTGCTCGGTGACAATATTTATAAGGGATTAAATCAGCTATCATTCTAGGAATCTTTTTTCAATAAATTACAAGTTTTATCACCCATTTATCGAAAATCTAAGAAACTTTTTTAAATAACTGAAAGGATGTTTTAGATATATCATAATATATAAATATATGTATATTCAAAGAAAGTTTTAAATTATTTATAGTACTATAAAAGTAGAATTATTAAGATTTCATACTATTTTTATTACCTTTAATAGCTTCTATTATTTCTTCATCCAATTGTGGTTTACCAGGGCGGTTCTTAAAGGCATTACTTTTAATTCCCGAATAAGAATGAGTTGCTAATTCATCGGTAGAAAAAATTTGTACCATCAGATAGTAGACCAAATCTTTTAACGATAACTCTGCTCGTTTAGATTTGAATTGACTATAATTTACGGCAGCTTTTTTGCAATTATTTAAAAAGAATTTACCTGTCTAAAGAATAAATATTTATCATTGCATGATAAGAAGATCATAAAAAAATATTTATTAATAAAAATTAAAACGATATATTTTATTACTTTTTGATCTAATTCTCCCTTCATTTTACTTCTAACATTTCTTGTTAAATGTGGCTCCTGTTTAATATGCATGGTCTTTAAAAAATAATAAAATATTACAAAAGAATTTTATTGCCTTGCAAAAAATATTTTTATATACAATTACCTTAGTTTTTAATGATTGCACAGAATTATTATTAATAACATTGAAATCAGTTTCCTGAAAGGTAAATATTCAATCATTTCATTATTTATGTAGGAATATAATACGGAGTCAATTTAAAATTTTGCTTATATATTATACACAGTGAATTTTAGAGTTAGGTAATTAAAATCTTAAAAATTCAATTGTGAAAACTATGATATTACTATCAAACTTTCTGATAAATAATGCAAACAATTTTAATTTTTTTTAAATACCTCTGAAGGTGTAGATTCCTTATTTTGTATGGAATTTTTTCTTACAGAATTGTATTCTTCATTATTTTTAACAGTTTTTAACAATTTGTTGTCATCATCTGGAAGCATTTCATCATTTTTTTGTGGATCATAGTTTTCATGAACTGATATTTCAGCTGCTTTTGCAATTTTACTTATATTTAGTATTTCTGAAATATATTTAAATATTTGAATATTTTATATATGTTACACCCCGTTTGTAAAATTGCCCAGTTCATGAACTGTGCAACGAAAATTAAAATTATTTTACAAACGGGGCAACAGAATTTTTCAAATGAACAGAAATATACAAATTAAATAAAAAATAATAATTTTATGGTAACAAATATTACAATACATGAGGGTTTCATTCTTTTTACATTAATAAAATTAATAATTAAGTTAAAATAATTAATTTTTATTTATTAAAGCATTTTATTTAGTATTTAGTATTTATTTATTTATTTAATTTTTTTCAAATAAATAATAATAACATAATTTTTTCTTTTTCTGCATATTTTTAAAAATAACACTTTTTTGATTTATATAAAAATTTAATTTAATTTTAAAATAAAATAAAATAAATCAATATAATTTTTCATTACACGTTGCAAAAAAGATCTACTGTCTTACTTTCGGGTGATCTAATTTTCGCTTTTAATGAAAAACTATATTATATTCAATGCAGTTGTATGGTGAGCGTAGCGAACGAGTCCTATTCCAAATCCTATTTTTTTTCCCTTGTTGAACAAATAGATATTAGTTATTTGACAAAAATTATCAAGTTGATTCACAAAAACGAGTTAAAAGCGAATAAATAGATAAATAAAAATAGATAATTAAAAAAATTTAATTAATTGATTTATCGTTCAGCGTAATTCTTAATATATAAATATTTTTTTATATCAATGGTCCAAATAAATATAATTTTATTATTATATTAAAATTAGTATATGCTTAAATAAAATACATGAAGGATATAAAAATACCCAATAAAATATCGATTTGAAAATAAGATCAATAATAATATTTAAAAAAATATATTTGTTTGAATGATCTATATTAAAATACTACTAATGAGAAGTGAATTTCGTTATATTTCACATTTTGTTAATTTAATAAAGATATTATTTAAGAAGAGATAATACTACTTTTTACCAGGAGGTAAAAGAAATTATTGAAAAACGGTAAAATATTTATTGATTGTTACATTATTATCCGCTGGTAGATAAATAATTTTTTTAACAATAAAATATTTTTCATTATGCGCTGCAAAAAAAATCTTTTTTTCACTTTTAATGAAAAACTATGTGTTGAACACGGGAAAAAATGTAGGAATTTTTACTTTCAATGCTGTCTTTCAATACAACTGCATTAAAAACCAAATCCTATTTTTTTCCCTTGTTGATCAAATAGATATTTTGTTAAATAAAAGTACCTGATCTTGCTGCAAAGAATTTTGTTTTCCATTTACTAACAGCACTTTCAAGTTTATGCACTTCTTCTTCCTTTTCTTCATATATAACTTTAATTAAAGAAACTTTTTTTTTTAAAGCATTTAATTGAACTACTTCATCAGTAGTAGATGATTCTAATTTTTCTTGTGCTTCTTTTAATCTATTTTTGAGATCATTCGCATCTTTATTTAGTTGCAAGATTTTTTGTTCTAGACTTTCAATTTTTTCATTTTTTATACTAAGTTCTAAATTTAAATTGTCTTTTTCTTTTTGTAAAGATTCTACTTTAAATTCTAAGGTAATATTATCTTCAACTTCATCTAAGATCTATACAATCAAATGAGTAACAGTAAGTATACAGAAAAGGATATTTATTATTTATATAAATAAATCAGATTTATCTATGTTTTGCAGGATTTTTTTATATTCAAATTTTGTTTTTCTGACAACAACTTTGAAAATCTCAAATAGCCTAAGGAGGATTCTATAACTCTGGGGTCTAAAATTTCATTCTATATGTATGTGCAGGTTACTATTGGTTGTGTGAAAAAACAAACCGTTTATAATTTTTTTTTTTTTATAAATTCTTTAAAAAAATTATTATTTTATGGGTAAAAATATTTTTTTTTGACTGTAACTAAGAAAATTTATTTGAACATTTAATTTTACGAAGAAAAAATTGAATACATGGAAAACTACTATAAAAGAAAATATTTAAGAAAAATTACATAATAATTATACTTTTTTGCATGCATAACTGCATGATATTAATTTCATTTTTTTAAAAATATTTTAAACAATAAAACTTACATATTCATTTGTATCTTCATAGTCATCAACAATCTGGTTATCATCTGCTTCTCCACTTTTTGTATTTTTACTAAGCTTTATTTTCTATAAATATTGTTAATTATTAATTAGGTAATTAAATACATTATAAACTCAAAGAAAATATTACAGATAATTTCCTATTACCCTTACTATACTGTAGATAGAAATCGGCAACTTTTGCAAAGAAAATGTATAAGGTTGGTAAAAAGTATTGAGCCATTTTTTACTAAATTAAAAAATATTTTATTTACAGTTGGAAAGAATCGGAAAGAATTTTAATATTAATTAAAAATCTACTTAAACTACTCTTAATCTACTTAAACTACTTTCTACTTCTGATGGAAAAATTTTTTCTGGTCAGCGGCCAGAAAGCACGTATTTCCCGGCCGCTGCGCGTCCGGCAAAGACGTGTTTTCTCGCCACTGATGCAGAAAAATCGTATATGACCCTGGGCCATTCTTTATTTTTCTGGCCATGGATCGTAATATACTATTCACTAAGTAGAAACTTACCTTAACATAAAAAATTTTTGTCGTTATCAATCGAAATAAAACCTAGCCTATGTTTTGACCCGTAATTTTTGCCGTCTTTTGTCGTAAACCGGATGTCTGTAGCTTTTATCGCGTTCGGACAAACATAGAAACATAATTAAAGATTTATACATATGTTACGCCCGAAACGAGGTAACGGCCGGTTCCGCGGAATCGGACAGTAAACCGGCCGGTTCCACGGAATGGGACATCAAACCGGCCGGTTCCGCGGAACGGGGCATCAAATTAAATAAATTAATACATTGAAAATAAGAAACATTTCCAAGAAAAAAAATTTTTGTTTAATTTCTTTTACATTTAAAATACATTTTTAAATGATACTGATTAATTATAAGATAAAAAATTTGTTTGACTTAGCAAATTTTATTCATAATTTCATCAAACCGGCTGATGACTGCCCCGTTCCGCGGAACCGGCCGTTACCTCATTTCGGGCGTAACATATATATACTTATATAGGAAGGATTTATCAGATCATGGAATAATATTAACTTTTTTATAAAATAATAAAATTTAAGAAATAATAATTCATGATTCGGTCATTCACTGGAGGCCGGTCATTCACTAGTTCGTCTACTCATAGAAATTCTGCTTTTTAGAAATGGAAAATTATCTTCATAAAAATTTTTTTTGTACTATCAACACGGAGAGGGTGCAGCACTGCAGTTTTAAGCGTATAAAAAAACTGTACAAATAGCAGTATTTTTATAAACAAAAATACATTAGAATCGTCACGCTTGAATAAAAATATTGCGAGGACTATTATTCTGCTGGTTATGAACTACTTTAATTAATATTTAAGCAATTAATTATTATTAATGCTGATAAAATTTTTAGTTAATATTAAATATTAATTATTTGTAAATAATTATAATATAGAATATTATCTTTAAAAAAAATAATTAATGCAGTAGCAATGAAAATTAAAAAATATTAATTTATCCACTTTTTTAACTAAAAATATTATATTCCGTTTGGTAAATATAATCAGGAAAACGTACGTCTCTCTAGCGGAAAACGTTTAATTTATACGGTCCTTTTTTGGAAACCAGCCAAGTACACGAACAAAACTTAACCTCAATATAATAATTTATAAAAGTAAAAGCATCGCGATTCTTAAAAAGTTATCAGGATGCCACCTAAAAATAAAAATAATGCAAATTACGTCGCGTCGTCATTGAAATTTTAGAGAAAGGGGGGTTTGATAAACAGAATTTATTTGTGCCTATTAACTGGTTAGTTAATAATATAATTAATTATAATGATGAAGATTTAGTTTCGAACACAAAACATTTTATTTACTTTCCTTAAAAAAAAAAACAGTATATGTGACAGTGAGTCTCGAACCCGAGACCTCTATATTACTAACTTAACACGCTGCCACCGCGCTAACGATTCATATGCGTTAAAATCGAATTTTGTTAAATATATGCTCTGAATAAAGAAAGAGTTAGAAAGAAGATTAGGGAACTGAAGGTATTACAATATATACTTAAGTAAAAATTTTTGTCTCTTTATCCACGCACATATATTATGCAATATAAATGTATATGTAAATTATTGATTTAATTAATCTTATTATTTTTCTTTTTGCATCAAATGCAGCATATTTACATCTGAAAATAAAAACCCATGTGAATAGCAGGGGACGCAAGAATTATATTGACTCGTGACGGGAAAGGTCGCTCGGTACTCGGTACTCGCCTTCGGCTCGTGCCATCTTTATCAGTTTACCTCTCGACCAATCCCGTCAACTCGTCTGATATAATTCTCTTTCGTCCCTTGCAATACAAATAGATATTTTTTTTTTTTTTTGGTATATTTATTATTTTTTATTTATTTATTATTATTTTTCTTTTTATTTAATATTTATTTTTTTTTTTTTAAGTCACTTTGGGGATTTGAACGCGGGTCCTTTGCATTGCCGGCATATCACTGCGTCCACTCTGCTACAGTTGCCTACGCATGTAAGAATCGAAGTTTGAAAACTATACACGGTCACTGAGAAACAGAAGTAGTGAAATCACGCCCACTAAAAAATAATTCAAAAATTTCTATGGGCTAGCATAGAATATTTTTGGCGCTGTTTTAAGAGGGCGTGGTTTCACTACTTCTGTTTCTCAGTGACCGTGTATGTTTTGGATATTACTCACTTACGCCCCCTGTTTAATAAATAGATATTTTATTCTCACTTTTTTCTTTCTTTAATTCATATCTACACCCTTATTAAACTTTTTTATTTTATTTATTTGTTCTATTTTTATTAATACGTGTTTATTTTGTATGATTAGTTTTGTTTTAAAATACCGAAGTACGGATAAATGTGCCTGCACATATGCTAAAATTTATTAAAAAAAGGGGGGGGGTAACAAGAAGAGAGAAAAATTACTTTATCTATTGAGTGCGGGCTTTATGGAAGATTCCCCTTCTCTCAATGCTAATCTTTAGAAAAAATTAGCGCCTCTGTTGGTCGTGCTCGTTGCAAGCGCGTATATTCCCGTTTTCTTATTGGTAAACTAAATTTTAAGAATTTAAATTGCACCCGACGTTACAAGCGTGACCACCAGAGGCGCCGTTTTTTTACATTCAGAGAAAGGGAAATATATGAAGGCCACGGTTGTTAAAATACCTTGCGCGGGTATAATATACGTCTCTTATAGGTATAATATAAGGTATTTTATAAATATATTAAAAATCTAGTAACCCTAGATAATATCATACGAAAAGAGCATGCATTGTTTATTTTGTAAAAAAATGTAAGTTTTTTATTAAATTTTGTTAATAATTTAAAATAAAAGAAAAAAATACAGTGTAAATAAAAAATAAAGAATCATCTGAAGTTTATGAAAATAAAGTAAGTACATTTTTAACTACAAATTAATGAAAATATTTAAAAAGAAACATTATTTACATAATATTGTCACATTGTATTAACTGATTTTTTAAATATTTTTAACAAATTTTTACAAAAATATTTTATCATATAACAAAAACATTAATAAAATTAATAAATTTTTACAAACAAGAGAATAAATATAAGAAATTAATTGTAAATTACCAAACATTGTGCAAATTATGTTGTTTTAAAAATATTTTTAAATTTTCTTATTAAACACAAGAGACAAACATTAAATTACAATAATATGCTTTTAATTTTAGATCTGAGAAAACATAGGAATCTGAATTCTGAATACTCAAGCTACCAAAAAATTAAAAAATTCCTCGCTGAGACATCATCAATATAACTACTGTTCTTCAAATTAGCTGAACAATGTAAGTATAATTTTAATGAACCAACTACAATCAACTTAGATTACTTATTTACCTGAGGTACCAGACGTCTAGGCAGTTTAAGTTAATTTAACTAATTTAGTTAATTATTATTTTATCAACCAAAAGGCCTATATAAAATAAAAACCACACGATATGCCCGACTCCCACATAGCTTAAGGAAGACCTTTATTTATAAAATACAATACATCCACCACATAACTTAAGTAACACATCTAAATTAAAAAAAAGACATGTCAAGCCTAACGTTACCTAAGGCAGATATATATGATAATAAAATAAAACGTCATGCCTTACCCACATGACCTAAAGCAGCGGTTTTAAACAAAAAATGAAGCGTCGAGCCTTATAACCATATAATCCAAGGACAAGGTTAATAATAATAAAACGACAGGTTGAGCCTTACACCTGCATAATCTAAGGCAGCGGCCATTCGTCAAAAAACGACACTTCAAGCATTACACCCACTTAACCTAATGCAGCGGACTTTAGTAAAAACACGACATGTCAAGCTTTATACCCACATAACCTAATGCAACGGACTTTAGTAAAAAAACGACACGTCAAGCATTACACCCACGTAACCTAATGCTGCGGTCTTTAGTAAACAAACGACACGTCAAGCTTTATACCCACGTAACCTAATGCAACGGTCTTTAGTAAACAAACGACACGTCAAGAATTACACCCACATAACCTAATGCAGCGGACTTTAGCAAAAAGCGACACGTCAAGCATTACACCCACATAACCTAATGCAGCGGACTTTAGTAAAAAGCGACAAGTCAAGCATTACACCCACGTAACCTAATGCAGCGGTCTTTAGTAAACAAACGAAACGTCAAGCTTTATACCCACGTAACCTAATGCAGCGGACTTTAGTAAAAAGCGACACGTCAAGCATTACACCCACATAACCTAATGCAGCGGACTTTAGCAAAAACCGACACGTCAAGCATTACACCCACATAACCTAATGCAGCGGACTTTAGTAAAAAGCGACAAGTCAAGCATTACACCCACGTAACCTAATGCTGCGGTCTTTAGTAAACAAACGACACGTCAAGCATTACACCCACATAACCTAATGCAGCGGACTTTAGCAAAAAGCGACACGTCAAGCATTACACCCACATAACCTAATGCAGCGGACTTTAGTAAAAAGCGACACGTCAAGCTTTATACCCACGTAACCTAATGCATGTGTCGTTTTTTTTACTAAAGACCGCCGCATTAGGTTATGTGGGTATAAAGCTTGACATGTCGTGTTTTTACTAAAGTCCGCTGAATTAGGTTATGTGGGTGTAATGCTTGACATGTCGTGTTTTTGCTAAAGTCCGCTGCATTAGGTTACGTGGGTATAAAGCTTGACGTGTCGTTTTTTTACTATAGTCCGCTGCATTAGGTTATGTGGGTGTAATGCTTGACGTGTCGCTTTTTGCTAAAGTTCGCTGTATTAGGTTATGTGGGTGTAATGCTTGACATGTCGTGTTTTTGCTAAAGTCCGCTGCATTAGGTTACGTGGGTATAAAGCTTGACGTGTCGTTTTTTTACTATAGTCCGCTGCATTAGGTTATGTGGGTGTAATGCTTGACGTGTCACTTTTTGCTAAAGTCCGCTGCATTAGGTTACGTGGGTATAAAGCTTGACGTGTCGTTTTTTTACTAAAGACCGCTGCATTAGGTTATGTGGGTATAAAGCTTGACGTGTCGTTTTTTTACTAAAAACCGCTGCATTAGGCTATGTGGGTGTAATGCTTGAAGTGTCGTTTTTTGACGAAAGGCCGCTGCCTTAGATTATGCAGGTGTAAGGCTTAACGTGTCGTTTTATTATTATTAACCTTGTCCTTGGATTATATGGTTATAAGGCTCGACGCTTCATTTTTTGTTTAAAACCGCTGCTTTAGGTCATGTGGGTAAGGCATGACGTTTTATTTTATTATCATATATATCTGCCTTAGGTAACGTTAGGCTTGACATGTCTTTTTTTTTAATTTAGATGTGTTACTTAAGTTATGTGGTGGTTGTATTGTATTTTATAAATAAAGGTCTTCCTTAAGCTATGTGGGAGTCGGGCATATCGTGTGGTTTTTATTTTATATAGGCCTTTTGGTTGATAAAATAATAATTAACTAAATTAGTTAAATTAACTTAAACTGCCTAGACCTCAGGTAAATAAGAAATCTAAGTTGATTGTAGTTGGTTCATTAAAATTATACTTACATTGTTCAGCTAAATTGAAGAACAATAGTTATATTGATGATGTCTCAGCGAGGAATTTTTTAATTTTTTGATAGCCTGAGTATTCAGAATACAGATTCCTATGTTTTCTCGGATCTAAAATTAAAAGCATATTATTGTAATTTAATGTTTGTCTCTTTTGTTTAATAAGAAAATTTAAAAATATTTTTAAAACAACATAATTTGCACAATGTTTGGTAATTTACATTTAATTTCTCATATTTATTCTCTTGTTTGTAAAAATTTATTAATTTTATTAATTTTGCTTTTATTTTATGTTGTATTTTATAAATTTTATTAATGTTTTTGTTATATGATAAAATATTTTTGTAAATATTTAAAAAATCAGTTAATACAATGTGACAATATTATGTAAATAATGTTTCTTTTTAAATATTTTCATTAATATTTACTTAAAAATGTACTTACTTTATTTTCATAAACTTCAGATGATTCTTTATTTTTTATTTACACTGTATTTTTTTCTTTTATTTTAAATTATTAACAAAATTTAATAAAAAACTTACATTTTTTTACAAAATTAACAATGCATGCTCTTTTCGTATGATATTATCTAGGGTTACTAGATTTTTAATATACTTATAAAATACCTTATATTATACCTATAAGAGACGTATATTATACCCGCGCAAGGTATTTTAACAACCGTGATGAAGGCCCGCACTCAATAGGTCTGTTTTTTTTTCCCCAAAAAAGTAGAACTGGAGTTAAACAGAGTAAAAAAATGCGCGCTCGTTTCAAACATTTTGTAGGTTAGATTGTACTTTATTTAAATTTTTATTAATTTTTTTTATTTTAAATAATAGATTATTTACTGCTAAATGATAAAAGGCTATATTAAACATGTTTTGATATTTAATTTATAGTAAAAGAATTTTATCCCAAAAAAACGTTTTGCTTTTTGAATTACCGCCATTAAAAAGAACGCGCGTTCTGTTTAGTTTTACCCCAGGTTAACTTTTTTGGGAAAAAAAGAACAGACCTAATGTATTAATAATTCCTATACGCGTACTAGAATTTTTATAAACATAATTTTTACTTTTGGCGTGGTGCGTCTTTTATCACGTGGTACCTGAAATTTTTTTAAGGGCCGCGTTTAATGCAAATAGTATAGGAAGATTTTGTATTTCATACTTTATAAATATTAACAAAATAATTTACCAAAAATTTGTATACCCAAAAGACAAAAACCTTTTAATAAACATTTTTTAAAATACAATAATAAGAATTAGGGCCTAATTTTTTATTTACAGCAAGTTTTTTTATGTTAAAAAGGTTACGTCGACATAAAAAGAATACATATACCAAAGAAGATTCCCCTTCTTTCCTACTTCTTTGTACATACACATACAAAACCCTGTTCATTTTTATATACTCTAAGCATGGAAATTTCGCATTTTAGAAATTATAAACAATAGAAAATCAGTTATTGCTGGTTTTTTATATTTGTTAATAATATATTAAAACATTTATAACAAAAATTTTAAGTAATAAACTAACAAAGTTTACACCTACATTTAATTCACCGATAACCTCACAATTTGTATTAAATTTAAAATTTTGTGCGTATAATATAATGTTTGTTTACATTATTGTGAAAACCAATCAGAATGAATTTATTCCGATTACACCTGGCAACCGTTGCGATGAGCCATGTCTTTTTGTATTAAATTTAAAATTTTGTGCGTATAATATAATGTTTGTTAACATTATTGTGAAAACCAATCAGAATGAATTTATTCCGATTACACCTGGCAACCGTTGCGATGAGCCATGTCTTTTTGTATTAAATTTAAAATTTTGTGCGTATAATATAATGTTTGTTTACATTATTGTGAGAACCAATCAGAATGAATTTATTCCGATTACACCTAGCAACCGTTGCGATGAGCCATGTTTTTTTTAGGATAGGATTTTATAGTAAAAACAAAGGCACGCGCAGTAATATTTCTTATATATTATATTATTTTTTCCCTGAATTGACAGGTGGGTAGCGCGCTATACTATAAAAAATATAGTAAACAATACTGTTCTTGTTTTCTCAGTGTATGTAAAAAAGATTTACAAGTTTATAAATTCCCAAGAAGAAAAAAAATACTACTACTCCGTCCTCTAGGCTGAGTTTTTCATATGGCTATTAGTTTTATGGGAAATTTTGAAACAGATTAGTCTTAAAATTTTACCTGTTATATTGAAACTCGTTTTATAGATACGGGAAACGGAGTGCTATTTTTGCCGTTTTTGCCCAACTTTAATTTTTGCGAATTTGATGTGAAATTCCTAAATGCATTCATTTAGGTTTGTATACAAATTTATGATAAGTAACTAAGTAACTATCGATTCATAGCCTGGTTGTATGGGCTAGTGACCAAACCAAAATGTATTCTTATATTTTTTAACGTCGCTACCCAGAATTCCGAATCAGCTGAGATTTAAAAAAAAATTAGTAATTTAACTATTACATTATGTTAAAAATATTTTCTATATTCAAAAAATTAATTTTCCTAATATTAGTCACAAATTTAATGATAATTATTTTATGATTTTATTAATTTACATTTCCTTCATTATTGTTTTTTAATACCTCTGCAGAGAGAATAAATGCATAATATAACTTTAAACAGTTAGTATGTGTTTATTTATTAAATAAAAAGAAAATAAAATTCCAGGGTTTTTCGATGAATTCCCTGGGTTACCAGGGTTTTCCAGAGTGAAATTGAATTCCCTGCGTTTCCAGGGTTTTCCCTATTTTTCCAGGTAGTATACGCCCTGTATTTTATAAAATGATGTTTATATGCATTTGTTTAAAAAAAATAAAATAATAGAAAATAAATAAATAATTTACCATAAATTAAAGAATA
This sequence comes from Anagrus nilaparvatae, assembly GCA_022575985.1. Taxonomy (NCBI): domain Eukaryota; kingdom Metazoa; phylum Arthropoda; class Insecta; order Hymenoptera; family Mymaridae; genus Anagrus; species Anagrus nilaparvatae. The sequence goes on from JAKSXM010000263.1 coordinate 3,798,369, forward strand.
ATACAATAGTATATTTACGGCTCGAGTCCAGAAAAGTAAAGAATGGCCCAAATCGCACGTAAATTACCTTCCGAGGCGAAGCCGAGGATGGTAAACTGCGATTTGGTTCATTCCTTATTTATGGACAAGGCTCGTATAACATTTTTCTGTGTCTGTGGCGAGAAAACACGTTTTTTCCTGACGCGTAGCGTAGCTTTCGGGAAATACGTGCTTTCTCGACGCAGACCAGAAAATAATAATAATAAAGTTTGTACTTTTTCTGTACTGCGGCCCGAAAGCACGTATTTCTCGCCACAGTCGCAGAAAAATTTTGTACAATCCTTGGCCATAAACAAAGAATGACCCAAATCGCACGTAAATTACCTTCCGAGGCGAAGCCGAAGCCGAAGCCATTCTTTATTTTTCTGGCCTAGGACCGTAATATACTATTGTTAATAGTATTAGTAAGCGCGCATTATATAGTAAACAAACAATATGGCGTTCTGTCTGCTAAAACTGCGTTATAAAATTTTCTTTATTTAATTACGCGAAATTTCTCACGTTTGCCTCATATTCGGAAAGTACCAATAAATTCTTTAAGCTTTGAACTTTTAAGGTTGTTGTTCGGTATAAGTGGCGGTCCCAAACGGATTATTTCGTAAAGTTCAAAAAAATCAAAAATAAGTAAAAAAAAAAATAAAAATATTTGTTTATTACGGATTTCAGAAGAAAAATTATGATTATTTTTATTGATCAATACTTTATTTTATTTATAAAAATTAATAAAAATTAATAAAAACTTAAAATATAAATATTAGAAAAAAAAATTTTTTTTTCAACTTTGGAGTTTAATATTTTTGATACAAAATGGTCAATTCCCTTCAAATTTTAAAATGATATTCTAATACTATTCATTAACTTTGAAATTAATTTTCGTTCACAGCTGACGTTTCGTTTAGAAGCATTTACAAAAGACGCTAGATTTCAATGCATTTTCACGCGTCTTCCTATCCTAACAATATATAAGAATTGAACTTTGGAGTTTAATAACTCGTAAACTAAATGGTGAATTATCTTAATTTTTTAACAGTAGATGTATTTTAATGTTATTAATCCCTTGTTAAAATTATATTCAATTCTGACGTCGACGCATGTACCGAACAAAAACCTTAATTTATAGCTATCTACATTAGGAAATTCGCGATTTGGTAAAATAAATTATTAGCTTCTGGAATTTTCCCCATAACAGTTGTGCTCTTATATCTCAAAATTATGCACAACTATCGAGTATGAGACCCATACCATTCGATACCTGAGAATTTCCTCTAAATAACTGTATACTATTATTCGGAATTTCCCCGGGGAGAACGAGCTTAATAAAAAAAATTTCTTGTAAAGTTGCATAGAAAAAGACTCAATACTTTTTTTTCCAACCCAAGATGTATATGGGTGAAAAATTTTGTATATGTTAACTAACCACAACTTTTTAGCTTTTATTATTCACACTATGCTAAATAAATTGGCCATCTAAAGTTATATCTAAAAGTTAGTTTAGTATAAGGATATTTATTTGACTGAAATTTGCGGTTAACAGCTATTGATAATTTTTTAAGTTTTTTATAATAAAAAAAAATCTATTTTATTTTTGGAATTTATATTCCCATTTTTACAATTAATTATTGGAAAAATTATTGGATCAATTTTTATAACAAATTATTACTGCTCTTATATTCTTTGGTTGTACTACAGATTATTCATGGTCACTTTTTTACACAGCGCCTATGACTAAATCTATAAGAAGGGTTTCTACTGTCCCTAACTTAAACTAACTCTGAATAAATGCTTCATTAGAAATAGGTTTTTACACAAAAAAAAAAAAAAAAAAATTTAATTCGGAATTAATGTAATCATATATAAAAATTTTGTAATTACTTTTTTTGCATTCTCATTCTGAGAAGAATCGACCCAATCTTCATTATATCTTTTAATTTTTAGATTTTGTCGATCCTTTTTTGAATCACAAAATCCTCCTTCGGATAGGTAAGTCCGCAATTCACTTTTTAACTGAGTCCATGCTAAACAATAAATTTAATAAAAATGATTTCTCATTATAAATGCTTAATTAATTTAGCTAAATTTTAAAAATTCTGTATAATTAAAAAATTTTTAATGAGATATTCATAAGGAGTTGTACTTCTAAAAGGCCACCAACACAGGATGGGGGGTCCAGGCACGTAGCCAGGATTTTCATTTGGGGAGGGCTTCAGGGGGGGGGGCTTTAATGTAAAATTTCCCTCTCCAAGCTGCATTTTACTTCCACTTTTGAAAAAATACATTACAAAAAAAATTCGGGGGGGGGGTTAAAGCCCCCCGAGTCCCTTCCCTGGCTACGTGCCTGGAGATCAAATGGACTTAGGATAGTTATACGCAGCTAATAAGTATAATTTTCAGTTTAATAAAGGCTAAAAAGGATTTAATTTCAAATTTAATCGTTTTAAAAAATTTAATCAGAAATAAATCTTTATGTCATTAAAAAATGATGTTTAGGATTTAGTGTGTAAGTTAGAATATTTAGTTATGAGAATGTACACGAATACATACATACTAAAAAAAAAAATTAATCTCGCCAAGTCTATTTAACCGCCACTTTCAATTACAACTGGTAAGTTCGTTTTTTTTTCCTTTTTCATATTATTATCATAATTATTAAATAATTAATTGAGAATATGGTTTTAATTAAATTGTAAATTTAATCATTCCTATTTTTATTGTAGGTCTCGATTTTTAATTTTTAAAATTGAAAATTTAAGATTCCTTTAGTAAGTATTATTTATAGAAATAAAAATTTTTTCTATACTGCGGCCCGAAAGCAGGTATTTCCCGAACGCTGCGCGTCCGGCAAAGACTTATTTTCTCTCCACAGTCACAGAAAAATTTTGTACAATCCTCGGTCATAAACAAGGAATGACCCAAATCGCAGTTTACCATCCTCGGCTTCGCCTCGAAAGGTAATTTACGTGCGATTTGGGCCATTCTTTATTTTTCTGGTATAGGACCGTAATATACTATATAACAAATAATTGCAACAAATAAAAATTTTTTTAATTATGACGTTTTTACGCGCATATAAACATATGTGCATGAAATGAATCTACCGCGGTAACGTATAGTGTAAAGCCTGGCTTTATACGTGTTATAGTTATAAAAATGCATTTTGGTTCCTCGTATAGAGGGACCATTGTGATAGGTGAAATTTTGATTTTTTTGCATATATTTTTTTGCTAAAAAACCGGTTTTTAAAAAAAATGTTTGGAAAATTTTGATCTCAAAATTTTTGCCATCAAAAAATAAAAAAAACACTATTGTTTTTTTTTTATTTTAAAGTTTAAGTGCTAGTTTTAGAAATAACATTTTTACGAGATTTCTCTAATCTGATACCTAATTTTTTAAAAATATTGATCTGAAAATTTTTGCCATCTAAATATATACAAAAAAGATCATTATTTTTTTTATTTTTGGGCGTAATACCTCATTTTATTATATGGAAGGACTAGTTTTAAAAATATCGTTTGTACTCGATTTTTTGGATCTGATAGCCAATCTTTTGTAAAGTTTTTCATCAAAATTTTTTTCATTAGAAAATAAAAAAAAACATAAAAATTTTTTTTTTTGGACGTAATACCTAATTTTTAAACATGGGAGTTCTAGTATTTAAAAACTGCATTATCATTTATTCCTAATTTAACTGTTTTCATTTTAAAAATAGCGAAAATTTTTGTCTCATTTTTTATTTAGTAATTCTTTTTTCTTTTTGAGTATAGTAATACCTAATTTTTTCTAAGGCATTTTAAAATGAAAAAACTTATAACCGGTTTGTGTAAACACAACCTAAATGCATGGAACATGTTTACTTCCAGATGAGGACTAGATATAATACAAATGTTACTCAATTACAATACAATTTTCTATTGGTATAATTTGTAATTATCACCTTACTAGTTGTTAAGATTCTAAACCCAAACTATTTTGATTCCCTAAAGCTGAATTATTATAAGCTCCTGAACCTAAATTATTCCAAGTCCCTAAATCGGTATTATTCTAAATCCATAAGCCTGTATTATCCTAAGTCCTTAAGCCCAGATTTTAAAAAGTCTTTTAAAAGTATTTTATTTATTTATATATACTTACCTAATTATTTTAAGTCTTATTTGACCCCCCCATTAAAAAGGACAAATTTGACTTCCCCCCTTAAAAAGGACAAATTTGACCCCCCCCCTTAATTTTCAAGTTCTGAAGTACCCCCTCCCTATAAACATGTTCCATGTTAATATAAAGGAAAAAGTCATTTTTAGTTTTTTTTTTGTTATTTTACTTTATTCCCGAGCGAACCTGTCGGGCGGATTGCCACCATAAGTCACGCGGCGAACCGGCGGCCCGTCGGAGGCCCTCCTTAGGGCCGCCGGTTTGCCGCGTGACTTATGGTGGCAATCCGCCCGACAGGTTCGCTCGGGTTAGATGAAATAGACCAGTTCCTCAGCGTGATTGAAAGAAAAAAATATTTGAGAGGGAAAGAAGAAAATCGGCGTATATATAGGGTCACCCGAGCTTTAAGAAGTTGGCCTGATATTTGCAAATTTTGTAACCAATTGATTGCGCGTAATTAACCCTTTAATTTGGTATGGACAAAAGGTTTGCGCGTCCCCTAATTAATTAGTAAATCAAAAAAAACTTGAGGGGGATAGTTTTCATCCCCCAAAAACTTTAAATCGATTTTGTAAAACAAATATTTATTTAAAAAAAAAAAATTATTACCAATCGTTTGCGCGTCGTTTGCGCTTTCATCCCCCCTAATCGGTTTATAATAATAATAATTATTTAATTAATTAAATAAATAAATTATTATTTTCATTCAAACTCTGAAAAAAAATAAAAACCACGGTAATGACGCATGCGCCTTGGCATTGATTTGATAATCAGCTGTCAGGCAGAAAAATAAAAGATAAATACCAATTGCTAACTGATGTTCTTTAATTTATTAAATTAATTATTATTTTAATTTTGACAATATTTACAATATTTATTATTATTTTCAGAATTTCAGTGGATAAAAATTATTAATAAGAAATAAATATTATGTCATTTTAAGTGTTTAATTTTTATCAAGTGGGCAAAGTTTATTTATGCAGTGAATAACCAATTTGAAATTTACATTAAATTTTTAAATTATAAAAATTATTATCTTATTTAATAAAATTATAAGCAACAAATTTTTTTTAGTAATTTATATAAGATTTTGAATATGAATGTGACTCAATTTTTATTAATTCAGCTGATGCTCATCCAAATATCGCTTTATACAAAAAATTTTGGAGCTTCAGATCAAGTAGTACATGTAATCATTTTTATCTGAATGGATGAATTTACATTTAGAAACAAATATTTATTTCGCCCTAACATATTTTCCAAGATGGCGGCCTGAAAATTATGCCAGAATAAGCTTTTTACATTGCATAGGGGTTTTTGAGGTCGAGAAAATCTTTTTCATTAATGAAATCTTTTATTAATTGGCCCCATCATATTTTCTAATTTTCCAATGTGGCGGATCAAAAAACATGAAAATAGAAGCTTTCTACATTACCTAGGGGTTTCCGAGGTTGAAAAAATCGTTTTTATGAATGAAAATTTTATTTTTTTTTACCAAGCACATACATTTTCCAATTTTGCAAATTTTAAAAACTTCTTAGAAATTCACAAAAATTTGCAAAAAAAAAAACAGAAGTTTATTTACAGTGCATGCTTTTTAAGTACTTACAGTAATATTAAATAAAAATATTTGATTTTTGAGCTAACAATTTGCTTTATTTTTTCAATAAATTGCCCACGTTTCGAAGACCTTCAGTCTTCATTATCAAGGCTAAAAATTTACAATATTTTACAATTTTATAAAAACTTTTTTTACATAATTCCAAATTTAAAAATTAAACATTACCTTATTAAATATTTTAAAGTAAAGAATATACAATATTCTTCACTGAGTAACGATCTTATACTAATCTTTGAGCTTTTAAAAAATTTTACAAGTGCTAGATTTTTTTATACGAAGGAACATAATATAAACAAAATATAAAGTTTGTAACTGTAACGTACATTTTTAATGACTATTTTTTAATATGAAACTTATTGCTCATTATTAAATACTCTGAATCTATAAATTTTCAAAATAATTTATTTGTCGGTCCCTAAACTCTTCTATATGATTTTTAACATATATCTAAATGTTCAAGTGCTTTCGGTTTAAAAAATTTTTTATTTAATTTTTATTATTTCCGTTTTCTTATTATTCTACTCCTTCTGTTTAACCCCAGTCTATTTTTATAACAAAAAATTCGTTTTTTAATCTTTTTGCTCTTTTTAATCAAACGTATCGTGTTTTTAAAGTGACCTTTTCTTTTTTTTTGCACAAATTGACATTAAATTTTATTACCATCGAATATGTATACAAATATATCTCAGTTTTTAGCTGAGAGATTTTAATTCTGAGTTCTAACTCTTCAAGATAATACAAGCAAAATTTGGATCCAAACAGCCCTGACCTATGGCAGTCTTCGGCTTTACGATTTGCTTACAAGCCAAATTTTAATTTAAGTGTATTGATTTAAACAAATAATCATTTTGAACTTTTTTTACAATTTCTTGTACAGAAATACGCATAATAAGTAAAGTCTTTCATAGACAAATTTTCACAAATGAATATAGCTAAATATCTGAAAAAGACTTTGATTCGCCCACTGCTCATGAAAGAGCCGCCTGATTTTTAGAGAAAATTTAATTATCAAAAATTTATGCATCAGATCTTAAAAAATAAAGCGATAAAAAAATTTTCAAATTATTTATTTTTTCTAAAAGAATGAGCATCAGATTTAAATTGTATATTGAATAAAAATATAGCATCCGAGAGAACATCAAAGCTATGGAAAGTTTGAGAGCCCAAATATTAAAGACTATCAAATGTTGATAAATTTATTATTATTCAGCAACTTACTGGGTATATTATTAACAGAAATTAGTAAATCTAAATAAAATTTTCAATTCAATTTAGAGATTCAAAAGTCTAAATCATGATTATTCTACTTATCTATCGGTTGGCCAATCATTCCAGTGTAAGGTATCCCTAGTTTAAATATTGATAAATCAAATACCAGCTAAACAAGATTTAATATTATGGGATGAGATTTTGTTACTGTACAATGAACAATGCTTTAAGTGCAAATATTTATGTTTATGCTCATAGGTTTGGAGTCAAGGTATTGAAAAGATTTGTTTATCGAAATACTTAAAATATCTAGTACTCGGTGTTGAAATTGGATGTACTCAAAACTTAAATTAATCATCCCATGAGTTAATCTTATAATATTGACCCCAAAGATGCAAATATTAAATAATACTGCACTTGTGCTTTAATTATTGGCCTTCCAACGAATAAGAATAATCATGTTTGGACTTCTGAATTTAAAGAAGTATTAATTTATATGGAATTTTATTAAATGTTTTTTAGTTTTTGCCCATAATGAATAAAAATTCTTGCTCATTGGTTATTTAAAAAGCTGATTAGAAATGCATATCACTTGAAGCATGCGACTGATCACTTCACAAAAATTACAACATTACAACTCCAAATTTGATACCTGCTGATCATTTACAATTTTTAATTTTTAGTTTCTAGGTAATAATTATAATAAGAAATAAATATTTGTTTCTAAATGTAAATTCATCCATTCAGATAAAAATGATTACATGTACTACTTGATCTGAAGCTCCAAAATTTTTTGTATAAAGCGATATTTGGATGAGCATCAGCTGAATTAATAAAAATTGAGTCACATTCATATTCAAAATCTTATATAAATTACTAAAAAAAATTTGTTGCTTATAATTTTATTAAATAAGATAATAATTTTTATAATTTAAAAATTTAATGTAAATTTCAAATTGGTTATTCACTGCATAAATAAACTTTGCCCACTTGATAAAAATTAAACACTGAAAATAACATAATATTTATTTCTTATTAATAATTTTTATCCACTGAAATTCTGAAAATAATAATAAATATTGTAAATATTGCCAAAATTAAAATAATAATTAATTTAATAAATTAAAGAACATCAGTCAGCAATTGGTATTTATCTTTTATTTTTCTGCCTGACAGCTGATTATCAAATCAATGCCAAGGCGCATGCGTCATTACCGTGGTTTTTATTTTTTTTCAGAGTTTGAATGAAAATAATAATTTATTTATTTAATTAATTAAATAATTATTATTATTATAAACCGATTAGGGGGGATGAAAGCGCAAACGACGCGCAAACGATTGGTAATAATTTTTTTTTTTTAAATAAATATTTGTTTTACAAAATCGATTTAAAGTTTTTGGGGGATGAAAACTATCCCCCTCAAGTTTTTTTTGATTTACTAATTAATTAGGGGACGCGCAAACCTTTTGTCCATACCAAATTAAAGGGTTAATTACGCGCAATCGATTGGTTACAAAATTTGCAAATATCGGGCCAACTTCTTAAGCTGGTCACCCGGCAAGCAAACATATGGGCGACCGCCCCTGTAAATAGTATATTTTTTTCTATTGGACCGATGGACTGATACTTGGACTGATAATAAACTTGGCACTGAGGATCTAGTATAAATTTCTTCCTAAAGAGGTAAAAATGAGAATATGAATTTCAATATTTATAAAAATTATTTACACGATTTTTTTTTAAGATATCAACAAAAAAAAGTAGATGCTTATAATATTATATGAAATATAGATGAAATATAGCACATTACTACATTACAACATAAAAGAACAAAAAATATACACACAGAAATTTCTCATTTGTCCTCCCTTTGCTTATTTTATACAAATTTTATATAAGCAATTTGATCTTTTTAAACTATAAAAACTTTTTTTTGTTTCTAAAATTACGGTATTAAAAATTTTTTTTAAATTGATTAATATTTCTCCTAAAAATGATATTATTAAAAAATTATGATTAAATGTAAATGATTATATTATAATTATTTTTAAAAGTACTAGTATTCTATCGTTTTTAGGAGAAAAAATATCTATATTTTTACATCTTTAAGGTTACCGATGTCTAAGAACAATTTTTCAAGACAATATCTTGGATGGTGAAAAAATAAACTAATAAAAGTAAATAGGTGAACCATAGAGTTTGTTCTTTTTGTTTTAGGCAATACTTATATTACATCTGAAAATTTTAATTGGAGTTTAGTTTTTTACTATCCAAGAAAGTGTCTTGAAGAATTGTTTTTAGTATTGATAATTTAAAAGATTAAAAATAATAAAATTAAAACTTTTGGAACGAATTCAAATTATTGACTATAGAAGAATCTTTAAGTTATTCTTAGGTATCGGGCACTTATAAGATACCAAATTATGGATATTTTTTCTCGTAGAAAAGATGGAATAATGAATCTATCAAAAATAACTCTAATCATTAACTAGAACAGTAACAACCAAAAATGGTTTATATTTTCTAAATATTACTGGTTGAAAAATTATTGTAGCATACAAAAATCAAAAAAAATTTGAAATAAGGAAAGAAATTTCTTTGCGTACCATTAATATGTAATTTTTAAGATGCAGATATTTAAAACTTACTTATTTGGAAAAGAAAAACTTAAGCGTCAATTATTTACTTTGCTCGATATTTGATAAAAAGTTAATTTATGAATAAATTTAAAAACCTGAGAATTGTTCGATATGATTCCAACGAGGATTCCAAATAAAAACCACAATAAAAACTTTTAAACTAAGTTTGTAATTAAATAAAAATGAATTCTTTTAATGGTTTTACTTTCTCTTTATTCAAAATTTTAAGTAAATGAGAGAAGATTTTTTGTATTATCTTGGTGTTTCAGAGGTATTTTTGTTTAATTTAAAAATAATGATTTAATGTCACCAAATATATTTAGGGGTTTTAAATAATAACAGAATATCAACTTCCAGCCACATTAATAGCAAAAAAAATGTAGCGATAGTATATTTTTCTCAAATTGTACAGAACCCAGGTATTTAACAAAATAATTAAAATCATCGGAGAAATTTTTTTTCTAAAAATATTCATCTAATTATTTTTTAATTATACAAAAAGTCAAAATTTAACTTAAAAAATTGTTGTCAAATAATGATTAAGTATGTATAATAACAAGTTTCAGTACTCACAACCAAATTTCAAAACAGTGACAAGATGCTCTTTTAAATCCAAGTCAAGCAAATCTTTTTTCATGTTTTTTGCAGGCTTAATTAATATCTCTTCTTTCATATTATCTCCATGTTTTTCAGGCCAGAATATTTTTATTCTTTCTTTATTCTCAATAACTTTTTTTATTGATTCTTTATCAAAATCTGTCCAACCAAGAAAACCTAATTCAGTGAGTTTTTTTCCATTTTTTTCAATATTTAAAAATTGTACTATAATACATTCTGAATCTTTTATTTGTGAAACAGATTCCATTTTTTAGAAGCTAAGTATAACCTATAATCTGTTAAAATATTTTATATTATTTAGATTTGTTTAATTAGAAAATTTTGAAGCGAAAAAAAATTCATAATTAAGATGTACTTACATTATACATGAAAGATAAATGAATATCTAATTCTGAAAGATATGAAATTCTTGGGTTCTTAAGAAAATGAAAGTTAATAATATAAAAACGTTTCTTATATTTTTTAGTACGCAAATACGTTTCTTAATCCAAATCTAAAAGAGTAAAAATTAATAAATTTCAAATACTTATAATAAACTTCAAATAATTTTTCACTATTAACGCAAAAACGTTTTACAACGCATTAATTTTTAACTGAATTAAGAGAAATTTCTCAGTTATTCTAGCTTGTATATAGTTTGTGCTAAATTGATCACTTGCGACATCTCCGAAAATCACAGCGATAACGTCATAAGGTCGTAATCGTAACGTATTTGTTGTTTTCGCTATTTTTCTAGAACATAGTATAATTTTTTCTTAAAATTCTTAATTTTATTTTGAATAAGAGTTTTATTAAAGTAAATTGGTTTTTGAAAAACTTATGACATTTTTTCCAAGTGAAAATTTATAATTTAAAAATTTTAATTAATTAAAATTATTAATACTATATAGTGTGTGTAATTATAAATTCACAAAATGGAAGATGATTCAAGGTCAATAGATGCGGCATCAACATCATCAAGGTAAGGAAACAGTTTCAATTTTTTGTAATGAAATAATATTTTTTTTATTCTAAAAAATTATTATAAAAATTTACTCACAATCAGAAAAAAGGTAAATTTCTAAAAATAAATTTTGTGTATAAAATGTTCTAAAAATCAGGCAGAATAATTCAGGGAGAAAATTAGATTAATAATTAAAAATGCTTGTAAAAATGCAAAAGTGCTTGCCCTTCCCAATATAATTTCCTAATATTGAAAATATTCGTTTACATATAACACTACGATACTTAGATAATACATTAGGTCTTCTAATAATTGAATTAGTATTCGCATTTTGCAAAAATATGTATAAGACTCTATTATAAAATAACCATAAAATGTAACAGTTGGTTTCAATTGACATTGTCTCATTGGTATTAAAAATATGTGAAACGACTGATTATTTGCCAAAAATTAAGTATTTTAAAATGAGAATTAAGATACAAAACCTAATTAATATTAATAATTAAAAAATTAAAAATGCATTTGTTCTAGCATTTTGGAACAGTTTATTGAATACTTAATCTTGTCAAACTTAAAATTATTTACCATTTTTTGGCCAGTTTTCATTTTAACGCTCTATACTTCAAGCTTTTAGCAATACGAAATCGCTCTAACTCCTTAATATCATTTATTAATCTATAAGGAAAGATCGGATTAATCAGTTACTAAATCAGATCATGCTTTTACAAATTTTTGTTAAATACCTCTCATCAATTGATATTTTATTTTAATCCTCCCCTATGATTTGGTTCCAATCATTATAAATGTTGTAAATTATTTAAAATTATTAGTTGAACTACATAGTCATCTCGAGGATGAATAAAAAAATATTATTTAATAATTTAAAAATAAGAATAATCCAAATTTTACAATCTATTTTTGGGTATTTTGGGTATTTGGGTTTAGATATTAGATTTTAAAATTAAAGCTATTCTAGTATTTGTGTATATCTTGGATAATAATAATAATAGACTATTAATGATTACCGCATAAGTTTATAAGCTTATTATTATGTATTTGTAAATAAATTCTTATTGAAGCTGGATTGAGTATATTTATTTAACTCTTCAGTCTTATCAAGCTCCAAATAGGGACATCTAGCTCATTGCGATCATGATCAAGTTTCAAAATAAAGTATTGTAAACATAATAAAAACCTACTAGTCCACTTAATACCACTCAGAATTTAACAGTACCGACATGTATTTTTTTAATCATCATAAAATATTTGCACTCAAAACTTTAAAATCGTTATCACAATGTGGGTTCTAAAGAGTAACACACAGTTGTTGCCTGTAATATATTATTTAGATATATTTATTCTGGCATATAACACTGGTATAATCAATTAAAATTTTATTTATACAATAAAATTCTCTTAAATAAACCATTAAATTTAAAATTATTCAAACTATTTTTTTGTCTTTTCAGTCTATTATGAAAACATAAATAATCACTTATGGTTTCGCACAAAATACTTTTTAGCAATGTTCACTTTTATTGCTAGCAACTCATCACCTTAGTTTGCATAGATAATTTAACATTTTAGAAATTAATCTGTCATCATTAATCTTCATGACATTTAATTGACGATGGTGCATATTTTATTTACAAATTGATGAGTGCAACTATTTTCTTTAAAATTTTGATTTTGAACCTGCTAATAAAATAATAAAGTTTTTACAAAGCAACTGATACTGTAATACCATTATAATATAAAAATTAATATTAAATAATAATTTATGAAATTAAAAAATGAAAAAATAAACTTATCTAATAAATATATTATGGTCCATTTTGTGATGCATAGAAAGTATACATTTAACATGTCATAGTACCCTCTTTTTCTGAAAAATTTGGATTCCCTGGACTTCTATGAATATTATACAAACATCCTTTACTAAAAAATTAATAAAATTAAAAAAAAAAAGATATTACTTAAAATTTAACAACTCCAAGCTTGTGCTCCAAGCTGTTTGCAAACATGCGAGCCATGGCTCGTACGTATATAAAATGATGCAGACTTATTCAATTACAATATCTGTATAAAAGCAAAGAATTTTTATAAATTAATAACTTTCTTGATTCCAAGTTTTTTTTTTTAAATTATAACTTGAGATATTAAAATTTTCATATTAAAAATGCACAACTTCTATCAACCACTGCAAAGGTCTTAGCAAAGTCTGCTATACTATATGCCGAAAAGATAGAAATCTATATTAACCTTATTTCATAGTTTGCGGGCGGGAATTCAAAAATGTTATCAAGCACAATTCTTATTCGTTATTTTTGATAATAGGTAATCAAAATTTTTTTTAAATAAAAATGTATTTTTAAAAATAAAATCATTGAAAAAATTTTTATTTTTTGTGAAATTTATAAAAAAAATTTATTGTGAAAAAAATCATGAAATTTATAGAGATTCCTATTCGTCATATATGGGTGGTTTTCGCAGGAACGGTATACATAGTGTCCCCACCATTTATATCCGAAACTAAAGCTCTTTTACACTTTTTTTTCTTCTAAAAAGTTCATAAATAATATTTTTTTAAAGTCACAACCTACTATGCATATATTGGTAACTTAATAAAAAAATTTTATGGAGCATATGTGTTCAAATTGACGCCACCGTCTGCTGTCCTTTTGCTTAACTGTAAACTTTGAGTATTAACAAACGGCTTAAAATTTGAACTTAAATTTTTCTGTAGGATGCATATGACGTATTTAGGTCCCAAAAACTCAATTTTTTCAACGAAACAAATTTTCATGCAATCCTCTTAGCGTATCGTCGCATATAAGTCTGTCCCCCGGTTTTAGCTATTTTTAAGCTTCCCATCTTTTATTGGAGCGCACTCTATATGTATGCACTTAAAAGCACTGTTGTATTTTTTTTTTACTGAACTACTCATATATGAACCGTGGAAAACTTAAAATTTTAAATATAAAAGCTTTAACTATGAAAATTAAACCTATTAAAATTTTAAAACGCTTTTACAAAAAAAAAATGTCGCCACCGTCCATGTCGTTTTCTCCAAGTGTATGTCATATATTACTTTATATATCTTGTTCAGTTATGTGTTTTGATGGAAAAATAAGATACCCAGAATTTGAGAAAATTTGATGGCTTCAATACAAAGTTATTTCAATAATACATTCAAAATGTCGCAACCGTCCATGACGCCACCGTCTGCATAAATAAAAAAATCCCATAAGAATAACACGTAGAATTTATTTTTACATTTGTAGCAGACCACTGAAAATTTTAGCTTTTTGGACATTGATAAACATTAAAATACAAAAAAAATTTTTTTAAAAATATAATTAGTGTTGTGCCGTAAACAATAAAAAAATATATCGTTACAGTGAAAACCACCCATATATGAGTCCGTCGGAGCAATAAGCCGACATAAACTTTAAAATATTTAAAGTATTTTTTTTAAAGATCAGGTACGTACTTCGCGCCGGGTGGCAAACGGGATCCTTTCTTATGCGTATAACAAGGCGGGGGGAACTTAGGTACCCGAATTTATGCACTTCAATGTGTTTTTATTCATATTTTGTTAGAAAAAAAAAGTAAAAAAAAAAATTTTATGTCGGCTTATTGCTCCGACGGACTCATATATTAAAAAACGCAGTACGATTTTAATCTTCTTATTATAAATTATTAGATTGTTTGAAAACCTGTTATGCAATAGTAAGAATGATTTTTAAACTTTAATAAATTAAAGTATTCTTAAAAGTAAGTTAAGCATTGCTTCTTAATCACAAGTTTAACAGAAAAAAAGTTTTTAAATTCAAATTTATTTGATTTTGTTATAACATTTATATCTACTCTTTCTTATTCCTTACTCTTTTATATTTTCTTAAACTTTCGAGCCATAAATTTTGCCAGATGCAAATCTAAGCTAAGTAAAATTTAATTTAAGCAAAAAAGCATACATTATAAACAGATAATTTTTCACATTGACTTTACAGGCTGTATTTTAAATATAAATAGGCTTATGCTATAACTTTTTTTTTTCTTCGAAAAACTTCTGTCCAAGCCCCTTCTTAAAAAAATTAGTACTGAAAATTGATAATTCAATAACGTTGTTTGCTAAGTAACAAGGGGCATGGACAGTTAAGAATTTTTCGAAGTTAAAAAAAAAAGGATAACAATTACTTAAGCCCAAATTTTTTTTAACACAACGAAATTGAACACCAAAATTATAACACAATTTTTTAAGTACGTGTTGTATGAAACACAAAAAAATTTAACACGGTATTTTCAACACTCGCATATTAACAAATAATTCAGCAAAATATTTTTTTGACAAATAACTTTTTATTAAAATTTCTTTTGACTCAATTTATTTTTTAAATTTGATGTGTTGAAAACTCTGTGTTCAATTTTTTCTAATTTTGTTGCTCAATTTTTCTGTATTCGAAATCAAAAATAGTTATAGAATAAGTCTATTATATTTAAAATGCGGTCAAGGCGAAGAAGCTTCATAAGAAAAACTAGATGTTTACTGTATGCTTTAGCTTAAATAAAATTTTACTTAGCTTAAAAGTTTTTAATTATATATAAAAAGTAGATCCATTAAAAATACTGTAATGAAATCAAATAAATTCTAATCTCAAAACCCTTATTCTCTGGGCCCCAAAAGTTCCGATTCAGATGAACTTGGGATTAAAAAACAACAAGACTTAACTAAGTTCTAATTATACTATAATTTGTTAAAGTTTTAAAAAAATTATAAATTTAATCCATATATCAGTGCTTTGAAATATACTTTTGATTACTTAAATTTTTATAGAACTAGGGGACAAGCGCGCCAATCCCCTCAGCTCAAATCATATTTCATGATTAATCGAAATAAAACTGTGGTTTAATTCATAAATAAAAACAATTGTACAGTGAGATATCAATTTCAAATAATAAACTTTTTTCATAATTTTAATAAACCATTATTATTTTTATTTTCAAAATTTATCTCAAAAAAAAAAATTGCATTATTGCCCCCTAGTAAAAATAAATTTTTCTTAATTAAAAAAATGATTAAAATTTATGAAAAAATATGAAAACTAGTTTAAAAATACATTTTATTATTTAAAACCTCAACTTTTTTAAGGTAATTCCTTCACGTAAAAAAAATATAAGACAAACTAAACGTATTACTATACGCAGTAATACTTATTCTATGGTATTACGTTACTGAAATAAGATTAGTATTGTAAGTTGTTGAATGGAAAGATTAAACGTTGAATTGTCAAATAAAAACATTAGACCAACAAATACTTTGTTGATTCAAGCAAAATTAAAATCGTTAAGTTAACCACTTAAGGTGTTAGGATAGTAAAAATTTATGATAACAGAAATGAATGAAACTTATAAAATATAAAGATAAAGTCTTTAAAAAATTAAATAAACTTTCTTTTACAACTTTGGTTGCCTAATTATTATTTAATCAAAAAAATGTGTAGGTAGTTTAACATTGCATTTATGGAAAATCATCTTTGGAGCTTGTGAAAAGTATGATTGCGATAACACAGATTAATGAAACTTAAATACCTATATGGTAAATAAAAGCTCAAAGATTATATTTCCAATTTGTTTTACTTGTTTCATTGCATAATTATTAAATAATTAAATAAAAAGTATGTAAATAACCTAGTATTATACTAATACATATATACGATTTTACATATGTATGTAGGTCGATAATTCAGAAATCGAAAAAAAATACCAACAAAATGGCGTATTACTATCCTAACACCTTAAATCTTTGTTGAATTAATATAGTGTTAGATAAACCAACAACCTACAACATTAATATGATTAATTTTAATAGTTAGGTCAATGCTTTTTCTTTTATATTAAAATATTTATTCATTCTTTCTCTTTCTATCCTTTTATGTATTTAACACCGCGGCCGGCGACAAGTCGAAACATGTTCTTTAGCAGCGCGCTTTTGTTTATATTATTATTCATTATTATTATAATAAAGAAATGGAATTTCCTAAAAATTATTTATGATATAGTTTTAACTATTATTTTTAAATATGCATTTCGCTGGGTATGCATAATTTACTCTGCATATAATTTCGAAAATTATTATCTGTCACATATAGTACTTAAAATTTTTTTATTAAATCGAAGTGTCCTGTTAGCAGAATGGATAATCTCGCTGCCTTGGAAGCCGCGGTACTCGGTTCGATCCCAGTAGCAGTCAAAATTTTTCTTCGGTTTTTTTTAACAGATTTTAAATTAATAAATATTGTAATGTGGCTATTTCCGGCTTTGCGGAAATAGTCACATTACTGTATTTGTCGAATTTTTATCATTTTATAATTTCGCGTGTTCGTGGGACTTACCAATCTGTATCATATAAGCTGAAAAGAGAAAGAGAGTAATATACTTAATAATCGGGGTCGGGGGAATATTATAGAGAAAAAGAGATAGAGATATTTATGATTTAAACACAAGGGAAAATAAAGCACATTTTTATCAATTTCAAACACAAATCATAATTTTTATTAATTAAATTTTATAATATAAACTTAGAAACTATCACCGTCTTTTCTTATACAAAAATATTAAATTCACTGTCTTTATAATTCAAAAATCACTGTCTTATCAAAAATTCACTGTCTCTATCAAAATTTTAATTAACTCTTAACGATCGCGACACATACACATTATTCAACACACGAGGAGTTTCGGGCTTACCTTTTGTCGTCAAAAATCAAGGTGCTAAAGATATTATCATTGGCTGCCATTTTCGATGATATTAGGTACTGCTCAAAATTCTTCTTATATTTTCTAATCACTTAATTTCTTTCTTTTTGAAATTGGATTCCAAAGATACTTATCTTTCCTAGGATATCCAACTTCACTATTCAAAATCAAATGTTCACTTATTCAATTCAAAAATACAAAATTAATGAAAACTGTCGCGACGATAATCATATTTAAAATTATATAAGAAAACACGAGGGAACATAATCTAAAATTGTCTTGTCCCTCGTTTATGTTTTCTAATAATCACGAGTTTTCACTATAATCACCAATCACTGTCATATACGAAAATTCTTAATCACGATATACAACTTCAAAACTTAATCAAAACTCGTAAATGTATATTAGAAATAAACTAATCATTAATGGCCGGCGACGCGTAATTATATTATCAATATAAAAACGTGACCTATATTTAGAAGGGTCAGTCGCCGAATATCGTCCTCGATGGTCACTTAAACCCGCGTTGTCGATCGGCTTCTCTCCCTTCTCCTTTTCTTATCTAGTTCTTTGCGGCTTTTATTAAATAATCTATGTGTGCGTGTGTCGCTAATGTCACCTATATTTTTAATAAACTATAACTTATTTTTAAAAATCTCGCGGCTTTTCATAAAATTTAAATATTTTATGTAAATAAAAATAAACTTAATTTTAGCGTTTGTAACCACGTTACAATAGCCCTCCCTCAAACGGGGCTTTAGTTACAAAAGCCCTCAAACTCCTCTTTGCTCATTTTGCTCATTCGTACTTTCGAGTTACAATTGTCGCTACCCGAAACATACCTGGTCCTAATATAGCTTATTCTATTACAATTTATTTACAATAAAAATTAGGGGGCTAAATAAAACAAAAAAGATATTTGAAGTTAAAAAGCAGAAAAAAAATACTAAATTTAAATTCTTCTGAAAAATATTTAAAAATAAAATTAAATGAAACTTAATAATTTTCTATTTCTGCAAAAATATATTAACAAAAAAAATTTTTATTTCTTATAATTCGAGTTACTCAAACTAAAAAAAAATAAGTTTGTTCACGTCTTATAACCTTTATTATCATTCCTCATTTTCTTTTGATGGGGTTTTGGGTCATTGGGTCTTAGGACGGAAAACTTAAAAAAAAAGAAAAACAAAAAAAATATACATGAATATTTTTGTATTGACAGGGGCAAGAATTTTTTTCTTTTCCTTGTCGTTATTATTTAGGATTATTTTACCCAATAATAAAAATTTTAATTTTAACAAAATTATAATACAAAAAAAAAGTATTATAAAATTTTCTACGTGTAAATGAAAGAAAATTGAAGTTTTTACTATTACTATCATCCTTATAAAAATCTTTTTCACAACTAAATTTTTAATTTCAAAAATCCTATTTAACTAAATCATTTTATCTAAAAATCTATTCTACATTTTACAATATCGAATTCTAAATACTTTTTCAACCTATGAAATTTATTTCTATTACTTTTTCACCAATAACTTTCTCTATCATTCAAATTTCCTGAAATTTATCTAATAATTCTTTTTTCATATCTACTAATTAAAGAACTTAAAGTACAAATAAGATTTTTGGGAAGTAGCGATTTGGGGTTAACAAGTTTAAAACTTCTAGAGAACTTGAAACCACACACTATCCCCCAACTTAAATTCGACTTCGTCGTGCTTCTTTTAACTTAAACAAAAAAAAATCTAATTTCTCATAACTCTTTAAATTTTAAATTTCAAAAAAAAATCCATTTTCTAAGCAGCTTAACTATATAAAAAAAAGTTACAAAACTTTAAAAAAAATAAAATGTAATTAACTATTTTTAAATTTTGGGAATATTACTTACTAAGATATTACTCATGCCTTAGAATAGGGAATGAAGAAATTTTCCTGAACCTATTTTAACCAACTAAATCTGTCAAAAATTTAATAAGGATTCTACGTTGTAAGGATTACTTCCCTTCCCTAAAATTCTAAATCGTCGTGATATCTTTAAGTTTTATTCCTAAATACTGTACTAATTACTTTAAAAAAGAACTATTTTCATTTCTTTCCTTTTTCTTATACTCCATTTTACCCATTTTCTTACGCTTTTATGTCGACAAATCTTAATTTTAAAAATATCTAAATTAGATTTTATACCATCATAAACTATTAATTTAAAAATTCTATGTCTTTTTCTTATCAACTTAACATAACAGAGTCGATATTTACACTTCTTTTTCAATTTTTCTGTACTTTTTAAACCAATTCTAACTCTTATTTTTATCTCTGGACTAAACTTTTCACGTACTAATTTTTCTTGGGCAATAAATTTTTCTTGAATACTTAATAACTTTACTTCTCTTGATTCATAATTTTCCATTTTAGATTTCTTAAATTCTAAATTTTCTTTTTCAAATTTTCTCTCTTCCATTTTAGGTACTTCAAAATTTTCTACCACAATTTCTTCTTTAACAAAATTTCCTATTTTAATAATAGATTCATCTTCATTTTGTTCAAAATTTTCTCCCTTTAAATTTTCATAATTTCTTGATACAGGTTTTACTTTTTTAGCATATTCTTGGTTGATTTGTCCGGCTTGTCCTACAGATAGTTGATTTCGTCGTGAAGGGTTTGCAAAAACTTTGGTGTGGTTTGTTGCACTCCCAGTTGCTATTTCATTAACTGGCGATACAAATTTGGTACAAGAAGGGGCATAAGGTTGATAATATATATCCGCTTCGGACTGAACTTCGCATAAATTCTTATGTAAGTTTTCAGGCACAATGAGCGAGTTATAATTATTCCTTTGGCTATGCTCCATCTTATTTGCGGTCGCTGGTACATGTTTGGGCAACGCAACGTTATCAACTGTATGACGGATATTCAAACTATCATTATTAAAAGTAAAATTTTCTCTATCATAATGAAACTTTTTAAGAATCATTAGCGGTAAAGTACGAAAAAAATGTTCTAAAACGTGTTTCCGTGAATAACGAGGGCCAAATGAATCTAAATCGGTTTCGTTATTCCAAGGCATACGCATTAATGGATCTAATTATAAAACTTTAAATCTGAATAATCGATGAACAAGTTCTTCATAAGAGCCTTTTCTATTTAAACCATAAATTCCAAGTTCACAAATAAGCTCAGGAATATACAAGTTTCTTATCGAAAGCTCGAGGGCATCAAAATCTTCTCGGGACCACAACATTTTTCTAATACATAAATATCAACTTACTATTTTAATCCTATTCAAAATAATTCTTTTTCGGAAAAATAAATCATCTAACTAACTTGTGTTCAAATATTTTACTGACTTATCCAGCATTATCAATTTAATTTACAAAATCTAATTCAAAAATATTTTTCATTGTCGTTACCTATTCATTAAAAAAAAATAATCTTCCCTAAGGGTTATATATGAAAAAAAAAATAAATCTGATCTTAAACAAAAAAAAAATTTTTATACTTTACTTTAGAATAAAGAACAATTTTTAATTTATCTTTTCGAATAAAAATTCTGGACTTTATCAAAAAAAAAAAAAAAACTAATAACGCTGACTTAAATTAAAACAACAAACTTAAATTATACAAATCCTAATGATTTAACGCCGTAAAGTAATAATTAACTTTATTTTATGACTAACTTATAAAATTTTCCATAGAAATTCGCTACCTACCCCAAAAAGAAATTTTGTTTTCAGGCAAAATTATCCAATCCGATTATATACATAAAAGGTGTAATTTTGGGTTATAGTCGCTATACTTCTATGTCGTGAAAATAAGAATAATCAAAATAAAGCTTTATGACTCGTAAGTCTTTATTTAAATTTTCGGGACTAGCAAAAAAATTGTAGCTTATGATATTTTATGATAGTTTTATAAAAAAATAATATAATCAAAATAAATTTTTAATTTTCATAATTAAAAAAAATTAAATCTACAAAAATAAAATATTTTAAACTCACTTTATTTTTTTTTTTTTTATATAGAAACTTATCATGTACTTTGTCTTTTTCAATTAATTTAATTTTTCTATGCGCTATCTCTTTCAATACATCTGCTCTTACTAAAACCTATAAATTTAAATATTCTAAAACCATTTTCAAAAAAAAAATTATATCTCTATACCAAAAATCAGTTTTCTTTAATAACTGTAAATTTTGATTTTTAGTATTTCAGTAACATCCTTAATTCAAAAAAAAATTTATTTTTCAAAGACAAGAAAATAATAACTCGGTGTCATCCTTATAATAAAAAAAAATTTGGGATTTAAAAATTTATATTTGACATACCTATAAATTATTTAATCTTTGCAAAACTTTAATAAAATTTAAATTTTGAAAATGATGTACCTCAGAACTACTCTAAAAAAAAAAATTTATACCTAATAATTTTTAAACTATAAATATTTCAACTGATCAAACCCAGAATTACTCATTAAAAAAAATTTTAACATTTAATTTTAATTTATATTACCTATTTATTTACCTTTATTTTCTCCCTATTATTTACCCTTATTTTGAAATAGCTACTAATTACCACCTCCCCCAAAAAGAATTTTGCTAAGAGCAAAATTTCCCTAATTATAAAAAAAAAAGGTTTATTTTTGGGCAAGTCGTGATATTCAATGTCGCTATGTCGTGAAAATAGGGAAATAACAAAGTTTTACAACTCGCAAAACTTTGTTTATTACAGGTAAGAAAATGAGAAATGATAATAAAAAATTGTAATATAATATAAATAATTAAATATATAAAAATTATCTGAAAAAAAAATTTTAAATAATATATGAAAAATAATCACTTATTATTACTAACTTATTTTTAATTTAAATAATGAGTATTCTGCTATTTCTAAACGGTAAATTTTAATTTTCTCGAAAAAAAAAATGTGTAAATTTTTAAATAAAAAATCGAAGTTTTTAATTAAAAAAAAAATAATATTTTCTCAATACTAAAAAAAATATCTCGGAATCAACTGAAATTAATTCTTAAAAAAAAAGTTTTATTACTGTAATTATTCTTTTTATTTTTAAATAATATTTCTAATGAATTTAGATTTTTACAACTTAAGAAAAATAAAACACAAATATTTTAATTAGACAAAAAAAATTCTAAGAAATTCACCAAAACAAGTATATTGTTGATAGCGCTTGGCCGCGATTATTTACACGGCAACGCAATCTGCTCAATATATTAGTGCGCGCGTAAAATATGTGGGGGCGGTAAAACAATGTATATTAAATTATACCTATATATACACATTCATTCAATTTCATACAACGATCTCGTTTACGATTTTTAATTCCAAAATTTTTTTATTTAATTAATAATTTTATTTTATTTAAAAAAATAAATTTCCAAATTTTTATAATTCCCATGCATAAAAATCATAATATCTCATTCTTTTCCATAATAATTACCGATAAAGTTGGGCGCCATTTGTAATGTAGCTATTTCCGTCTTTGCGGAAATAGTCACATTACTGTAATTGTCGAATTTTTATCATTTTATAATTTCGCGTGTTCGTGGGACTTACCAATCTGTATCATATAAGCTGAAAAGAGAAAGAGAGTAATATACTTAATAATCGGGGTCGGGGGAATATTATAGAGAAAAAGAGATAGAGATATTTATGATTTAAACACAAGGGAAAATAAAGCACATTTTTATCAATTTCAAACACAAATCATAATTTTTATTAATTAAATTTTATAATATAAACTTAGAAACTATCACCGTCTTTTCTTATACAAAAATATTAAATTCACTGTCTTTATAATTCAAAAATCACTGTCTTATCAAAAATTCACTGTCTCTATCAAAATTTTAATTAACTCTTAACGATCGCGACACACACACATTATTCAACACACGAGGAGTTTCGGGCTTACCTTTTGTCGTCAAAAATCAAGGTGCTAAAGATATTATCATTGGCTGCCATTTTCGATGATATTAGGTACTGCTCAAAATTCTTCTTATATTTTCTAATCACTTAATTTCTTTCTTTTTGAAATTGGATTCCAAAGATACTTATCTTTCCTAGGATATCCAACTTCACTATTCAAAATCAAATGTTCACTTATTCAATTCAAAAATACAAAATTAATGAAAACTGTCGCGACGATAATCATATTTAAAATTATATAAGAAAACACGAGGGAACATAATCTAAAATTGTCTTGTCCCTCGTTTATGTTTTCTAATAATCACGAGTTTTCACTATAATCACCAATCACTGTCATATACGAAAATTCTTAATCACGATATACAACTTCAAAACTTAATCAAAACTCGTAAATGTATATTAGAAATAAACTAATCATTAATGGCCGGCGACGCGTAATTATATTATCAATATAAAAACGTGACCTATATTTAGAAGGGTCAGTCGCCGAATATCGTCCTCGATGGTCACTTAAACCCGCGTTGTCGATCGGCTTCTCTCCCTTCTCCTTTTCTTATCTAGTTCTTTGCGGCTTTTATTAAATAATCTATGTGTGCGTGTGTCGCTAATGTCACCTATATTTTTAATAAACTATAACTTATTTTTAAAAATCTCGCGGCTTTTCATAAAATTTAAATATTTTATGTAAATAAAAATAAACTTAATTTTAGCGTTTGTAACCACGTTACAATATATAAGTACATAAATTAATATAAAAAAATAATTAATAAAAAAAAAAAAATAAAAAAAAATTACCTAAATAAATATAAAAAAATAATTAATAAAAAAAAAATAAAAAAAAAAATAAAAAAATAATTTTTTTTAAACAATATTTTCACTCTGTTTGAATCAACTAAGTAACTATGACAATTCAACAAAGTTATTTGTCAATGCAATTAGTATACACTAGCATTATATTTCGTAGTATAAGTTAAGGCGAAATACGGAGATCTCTCATTCATACCAACCTATGAATTTAATTTTGTCATATGACTTTGAAAATACCACGTCCTGCACTCAAAGACCGTGTATAACTTTTTTTCAATAATAGTAAATAATTTATATTATTAAAAAAGAAAAAACAATTAACAAAAATGTTATTAAAATATAATCTAACGTAAAAAAATTTACCAATAAGCCCACATTTTTTACTCTAGCTTAAAATTTTGTAGTTCTGCTTTACAGTCCTTTTTATTCACAGAATATTAGTTTCAAAAAAAATATTTTTTTTATCAGTTCAAGTATTAGAAGAGGCAAAAAAAGAGGACCGTACAAAATGTATGAAAAATATGGTGGAGAGATTCCTGAAAGTACACAACGTTATAGAAAAAAAAAGAAATCTGAGCAAATCCAGGTTCAGGCAAGTTAAAAAAATCTATTTTTATATTTTTAAATGTAAATATTTGCAATAATATACTCATCAAAAACGATAATTTATTTAATAAATAAAGTTTCCTATTAAAATAATTGATACCGTATAGGAGCCGGTTTTCGATCAAAAATCACTTTTCTTATACTTTAAAATTAATAATTGGTATTAAATATTGTTTCATTTGATCAGGGGAAGCCCATATTTTATTATCCTAATTAAAAAAATATCATTTTTATGGATGGATAATTAATAATTTACATTTATTACAAGTGTGCAAGGTGAGGTAATTTATATAATGCGAATTCTATTTTTGATAATAGTATCATTTTGATGAAATTAATTTTCGATAATTTAAAAATCTATAAAACTAAGTTTAAATCGCGCGCGTTTCAATAGAAATCTTAAAGGTATAACTATACCTATAGGCATATATATATATATATACAGTAGTTCCTCAGTTAACGAACTTTTTGGGACCAAAAAAAGGTTCGTTATTCAAGGAGTTCGTTATTCAAGGATTTAAAAAATGGCCGTCTTTTAGGAAAGGTAGCCTAAATATAGGGACTATAATATATCCTAGACAAAATATTCGACATTGGCGCCAGCATCAATAAAATTCCTTTTTTGTATACAATGTATTTAAATAATAATCCTATTGACTAAAATTTTATTTAATCTTTTAAAATTTTAGTAAATATGATATTTATTAATTTATGGGAGCCCCAACTTATCAGTCTAAATTTAACTTCATCTTCTTAAAAGAATTTGTTAAATTTAAAATTTTAAGATTTATTATTAATTTTCAATTGCTTAAATAATTAGGTTTTTTCTCAAAAATATCATTTCTAATCCCATTTTATACAGCCATTTAAACGCCCCCTTCATTCACAAAAATAAATGCTCTCTTAATCTACATTACAAGATTGTTAACGAACCACATTTAGAAAACAAGAAAAATAACAAAAAAATCCAAAAAATTTTCTAAAATTTGGTCTTAAAAAAAAAGTTCGTTATGTCAAAAGTTCGTTATTTGAGGGTTCGTTAACCGAGGAACTACTGACTTCTCAACTTCCTCTTCACTCATTTTTTTTTTTTTTTTTTTTAATTATAATACCTATAATAAGAATAAAATATAGTTAACAATAGATGAACTACAAACTTGTATAATCATGCATTTTAAACATTTATTTATTAAAATTTGCTTTTTAATTTTAATTAACGAAAGATAATAGTTGATATAATGTTTTTAAAACTCAAGGAAACAAAATAGACGTGGTGTGTAACCCGTGTCAATGACCTATTTTCAGTTCGCGCACGACTTTTTTATAAACACACGCATTTATTTGCCTGTTTATTTATTTGTGTATTTAAAAGTAAAAAATACATCAATTTTATGAAATAAGTGTTAGAATATAGTTTTTTATTTTTTAATATTAAAATAGAGATTTTTTTTCAATTTCAAAGTGTACCCGTAGGGAAGAGTTACTCGGATTTCGATGAAATTCTGTCAGTTTTGACTCGGTTTACGAGTAGAAAACGAGAAACTGTGTATATTACATTTTTACACGTATAAGACTCGTTCGCCGAGTGCTATCCGAATATATTTTTTATATTTTTTATTTTTTAAAATCACTACAAAATTAAATAGAATTATTTTTATATGCTTTTTATATAAAAAATGACACAACTAATCCTAAATATTTAATATTTAATATTATAAAGTAAATATGTAATTCATTAGAACAAAATATTACATGATTTATGGGCGCAATCTACGTAAGCGTTTGTATACGAATTAGCATGCAAATATTTGCATCGTGCCAACCTATGCAGAGAAAAAAAATAATTATAGTGTAATGTATATGTATTAGTTATAATACATATATCGTATAAATATATGTATTGGTATTATATACTTGGTAACTTTTATTAAAATGTTAAAAGCGTTATTTTAACTTCATTATAAAATCAAGTAATTTCTAGATAGATAAAATTCGTAAACTTATTGCGTCCACATGCCCTATAATTTTTCCTTATAAAAAAATACTATAAGATTAATTTAAGTATAAAAATAGATAAATCATGCATGACACAGTTACATGAGAATATTTTAACGAACAGATTGATATTACAAACAAATCTGGCAATCATTAAAAGAAATTAAATAAATATTAAGTATGGGAATTTCCGGCAACGATCCAGCGGCATTCCAGCTGTAAGCACTTGACTTTCCACAAAAGATCAAGAAGGGAGGATTTGGGGACATGGCCATATGCAATCAACTCAACGAGCGGCACTTCGTATCTAGCTTCCAAATAGTTTACATTAAAAATTGAATAAACAGTAACTTGCTTTTCAACATAAAATACGAAGTCTTCTCATTATATATATAAATACCTAAAAACCTATCCCGTACATTATAGAGTTGTAGTTTTTATAACTAATCGCGAATTGAACCTACCCGCTCTTTATTAAGTTACTAAAGAAAAAGACAGAAAATACCGAACATTACATTGGTGACAGTGTGGTTTTTTCGCCAACTCAGTGTATTGGATAAAATTTAAAGTGAAAAACATCATCAAACAAGATATTATTGACAATAATGTTAATTTATAAGAAATTAAAGACAGTGTTAAGTTATTTGAATGTTAAATTATATAAAAATGGGTGAAAAAGAAAAAATGAACAATTTGTTTATAAGAAGAGGACAGACAAGAAAAGAATGATGAAAAATTTTTGAAAATTCAAAGTACCAAACTGCTCTCTCCAAGGTTTTGGCCACGTTTTCCTTCGGAGCATCAGGACGAATGTCAGAGTGGGGTGATTTTGTTTTCCGTGGGCAAAGAAATGGACAAATTCACTAACAATAACGGTACATGTTAAAATAATATAAAAAAAAAATAAAAAATAAAAAATAAAATTCTCAGTAACTAAAATATAAATAAATATTTTTTTCTATATATTTTGTTATAACAATGTAAATTTTTGTTTTTATATGTTTTTTTTTGTGAACTGACTATATGCTCGAAATTATTTTTTAATAAATCTAGATTATAATAAAAATATTTTTGAATTTATATATATGAGAATACATTTCTATCATACGTAAAATACATATATTTTTTGCAGACAAGGTTGAAAAAAAAAGCATATAAAATATTTCATTGTAAAGATAAAATAATTATGAAAAGTTACATAGTTAAATATACTATAAGAGTATTTTTAATTTTTTTAATAGTATACATATGCGTTCATAAATTAATAAATAATTAAAATTTTTTTGAGATTTTCAAATATCCCGCAGAGGATCGCATGTACACTGAAAAAAAAAAATATATATATAAAATAAAATTTTTTTTTTTTTGAAAAAGGGAAATTCCATGAAAAACTTAATTTTAAATTTTTAAATGTTTAAATAATATTAAAGGATAGAAAATTAAATCATATTATAAATTTTAAATTAAAAGTTTAAAATATAGATTCGAGTATACTAATCAAATATTTTTCAGTGTACATACATTTGAAAATCCTACATAAAAATTACTTAATTCGTTGATAAATACACATATTACACACACACAACATACATATACGAAAGGCGCCGATTTTTTTTTTGTTGTTATCCAAGTACAAATTTTAAAGTTTGGAAATATGAAATATTTTTTTTCTTGTTAAAATTGGTTGCACATGTTTGATCTTAGTATTTTTTACTTGTTTATCGGAATGAATTTAATTTTTCAATTAAAAAAAAAAAAAAGAAAAATAAGTGATGCATTCAGAAAAGTATTAAGAAAAGAATAATGGTAATAAACGTGAAAAGAAAAAATTTAAATAATGAAGGCTTACATCCTCGGAAGCTGCAAAAGGTCCTAGTCTGCGCAGACAAGGCACCGGTTCCAGTATCCATGGAGGATGTACAAGCAGAATTATTTAACGAAAAAACTTTTAAGCTCAGTATTTACAGTAAAAATAGAGTCAAATTTAATATATTACCCCCACTAATGGCATAATCCCGCAGTAAAATTATACTGGGGACAATGTGCTTAAGGCTGCAGGAGTAAGCACTAATGACAGGTTGATGCCACTAGGTAAATGTGGCACGTATGATGGAATAGTGTCACCAAGCCGTAAGGCTAGGGACAAGGTGTTAGTCGATGGTAATATCGGCAACACAGGGATGACCATGGTAGACGTACCCAGGCATTCGGAAGTCATACCTTGTCATTCGTCATTGAGTGGGGATAAAACACTAATGACAGGTGGATGTCACTGGGTTAATATTCTAGTGACATGTATGACGGAATATTGTCACCAAGCCATAAGGCTAGGGACAAGGCGTTAGTCGGTGATAATATCGGCAACGCGGGAATGACCATGATAGATTATCTAGGCATTCGGAAGTCATACCCTGTCATTGAGTGAAAAAAAAATAAAAAAAAAAAAAAAAAAAAAAAAATAAAAAAAAATAAAGTATAAATATTTAATAAAATAAAGTTATATGACAAACATTATGTTAACAAAAAACTAAAATCTGATATTGCTCACTTATCAAAATCACGACTTCAGATATATCCCGTTTATCTTAGACAAAAGACCCAAGTTTTCTCTAAAATGACCAGGAAAAATTTTTATATGAATTGAACTAAAAATATTATCGCTTTATTAAAGTGAGATTGTTATTTTTTTGATTGGCTAAAATTGGAGTTAAACGTAGAAATCTTAATTGAAGTTATTTTTGGCAAATAAATAAATTTGAAACTTTTACAGTATTTTTCTTTAATAAAAGGGCTTCTCTTTTAAATTTTTTTAAAAATATAGACACACATACTCACACCTACAAATACAAAAAAAAAAAAATAATAATATTAAAGTAATTTAATATACATAGAAATATAAAATGACAAAAATATACCCTTTTATTCTGGTTCGTTTATTATATTTATGTCAAGAAATTTGAATAAATTTGTTTATATTTTTAATATACTAATTACTGCATAAATTTTCAAAAGCAAAATCGAAATAAAAATTCGGATTGTTAGATTTAACAGTTGAATAAATGAGAATCGACAAAGATATGTTTATTGTAAATAATGTTCCCAAAGTTTCAAGTCTTTATAAAAAGGAAAATTTATAAAATTTTTTTTTTGGATGATTTTAAATATTAAAACGGTTTCATTGATTTTATGATCCAAAATTGCTAAAGAGCTATATATATATAATATAAATAATAAACGTTCTAACAATTACAGTTTTGTCGTTTTAATATAATTTGTATATTATAAACACAGAGAATATATAAAATTTTCGTCATTTTAAATTTTTAGGCTGTGATTTATCGTATAAATCATGCAGTTTTATGATTTATTCAAATACATGTTATATACATATTAGAAAAATATATTGTGATATTACATTTAATTCAAATAAAATAATTTTATATTGCATTATTTTAAAATTAAAGTTGAATTAATTATTATGTAAACTAATGATATTTA
The DNA here is from genome assembly GCA_022575985.1 of Anagrus nilaparvatae. Taxonomy (NCBI): domain Eukaryota; kingdom Metazoa; phylum Arthropoda; class Insecta; order Hymenoptera; family Mymaridae; genus Anagrus; species Anagrus nilaparvatae. The sequence continues at coordinate 3,829,187 of JAKSXM010000263.1, forward strand.
GCTTCAATGTATAAACAAAGGTTTTAACGTATAATCTCTCTAAGCATAGAATTTTTATGATCTGTATTAGTAATTATATGTTTAATAATATGCTATATTTGTATGATCAAAAGAAATAGTAAAAAAAAAAAAAAAAAAAAAAAAATGAAAACTCAAATACCTTTCCCATTTCTTTTCAAGATTCATCAGAATTGGTAATTATTCATATGAAATTATTTATAATTTTGCATTCTTGATTTAAATTCCTAATTTTAAAAATTATGTATACCTAATTATTTTTAAAATCTATCAGTAAATTTTGAAATAAATTAAGCTTTCTTTCTGGCGTGTAAATAATTACCAATCATAAGTTATAAAAGAGAATTTTAAATAATTATAAGAAAACTAATAATAATAATAATAATAGTTAATAAAATTTCATGTTATAAAAATTGTGTAGAGAAATTAAAGGGTATTAAAAGTAATAAGAAAATATTTAGGTACTATAAAAATAAAATTTTTTTTTTCCGGATAATTTGTACAAATATTTCAAGATTCTTTTAAGTGAATCGTTATGTTAAAGTTTTTATAATTGAAAATTATAAAATGAAAAAAAAATGTTTTTTGACATTTTTTTTTGAAATAAGGAGGGAGGTGTAATGTATATGTATTAGTTATAATACATATATCGTATAAATATATGTATTGGTATTATATACTTGGTAACTTTTATTAAAATGTTAAAAGCGTTATTTTAACTTCATTATAAAATCAAGTAATTTCTAGATAGATAAAATTCGTAAACTTATTGCGTCCACTTGCCCTATAATTTTTCCTTATAAAATAAATACTATAAGATTAATTTAAGTATAAAAATAGATAAATCATGCATGACACAGTTACATGAGAATATTTTAACGAACAGATTGATATTACAAACAAATCTGGCAATCATTAAAAGAAATTAAATAAATATTAAGTATGGGAATTTCCGGCAACGATCCAGCGGCATTCCAGCTGTAAGCACTTGACTTTCCACAAAAGATCAAGAAGGGAGGATTTGGGGACATGGCCAGATGCAATCAACTCAACGAGCGGCACTTCGTATCTAGCTTCCAAATAGTTTACATTAAAAATTGAATAAACAGTAACTTGCTTTTCAACATAAAATACGAAGTCTTCTCATTATATATATAAATACCTAAAAACCTATCCCGTACATTATAGAGTTGTAGTTTTTATAACTAATCGCGAATTGAACCTACCCGCTCTTTATTAAGTTACTAAAGAAAAAGACAGAAAATACCGAACATTACAATAGTCCGCGATGAATGGCGCGAAAATTCAAATTTTAAATAAAACTAAAGGTAATAAACTTGTTAAATAGTTTAATTTTTAAAAAATTATTGTTTATAAAACCATTTTACTTTATTTTAAGTTTATTTTTAAATAAATTTTTTAAAAATTTAATAATTTTAACCATTTAGGTTTTTAGATTTATTTAAATTTTGAATTTTCGCGCTTTAATTATCGCACTAGAGGGAGCAGCAAAAGTATTATTAAAATAAGCATAGATTGGCACGATGCAAATATTTGCATGCGAATTCGTATATAAACGCTTACGTAGACTCAGCCATGTGAATGTAGTCTGCTGCTGTGAAGGAATATAGCGCCGCCATGCGTTCTTATTTTTGTTTTTTTCTATAGGTTTCTAAGGTAAATCCTATACAATATATGCTAATAATGCAACAGTATATGCTCGAAATTTCCGTTTTTCTTGTTTTTTATTTTCTGATACCAAACCGGGCATTGAATATTTTATTGACAAATTAATATTTATTCTCGTCTGCTCCACGTATTGCATAATCACATGATCTTTCGAAAAATAAAATGGCGATTACATTAATTTTGAGGGTAAAGTACACGAAGACTCGTGGTAAATTATATGAATATTTTGGGGCCATCTGTACATGAATTCGAGAGGTAAATTGACTTAAAGACTTAGGATGAGTCTACGTAAGCGTTTGTATGCGAATACGCATGCAAATATTTGCATAGTGCCAAACTATGCTTATTTTAATAATATTTTTTCTGCTCCCTCTAGTGCGATAATTAAAGCGCGAAAATTCAAAATTTAAATAAATCTAAAAACCTAAATGGTTAAAATTATTAAATTTTTAAAAAATTTATTTAAAAATAAACTTAAAATAAAGTAAAATTGTTTTATAAACAATAATTTTTTAAAAATTAAACTATTTAACAAGTTTATTACCTTTCGTTTTATTTGAAATTTGAATTTTCGCGCCATTCAACGCGGGAGTTCTCCGGGCTATAAAATTATTTTTTTTTCTCTGCATAGGTTGGCACTATGCAAATATTTGCATGCGTATACGTATACAAACGCTTACGTAGATTGCGCCTTAGATAATAACTGTTTCTGTGTATGAGATTGCTATGCGCACATACTAATGCAACTCACTTAAGGAGGTTTATCCGTTAAAAAAAATATTGTTTTTTTTTTAAGGTATCCAGAAGCTAGAAATTATGTTACTTACAAGTCAATGACGTCGTCCATGACAAGATGGCGCAGACAAACTTTTCCTCCTGATCCAGACTCAATCGTACGATTTTCTCTCCAACTGGCAGATAATAGGAATCTTGGGCAGTACGATGACGGGTTACTACAAAGTGAATCAGTAGAAGATACTGATGGAGAATTACATCTACTTTTTTATGATGAAAATTTTATAATAAATGAAATGTTAGGTGCAGATACCTTGTTTGTCGATTGTACATTCGATACAGTTCCAAGGTTACGAGGAGCATACCAGTTGCTCACGATTTTGGGTGTTAGATATGGCCATGTAATGTATTTTATTCTGTATAAAAAGAATCTATTAAATAGAACAAATTCTGAGGTGGCCGTTAATTAGAGGCTGTTCAAGAAGATTATTTTTTTAACAACATTTCATTGTTTTTTTTTTATTTTTTTATATTTTTTAGATTTGTACAAGTGAATAGATAACTTACTACAAAAACTCTGACCAATAGATTCTGTGTTAAATGCTATTTTTGGGTAATATAATTTTTTTTTTCCAGAGCATCCCCTTTTTCTGGGCTCTTATGAGTCGAAAAACTCAAGTTGCTTATAACGTGGTCTTGGAAAGAGCATATGCTTTACTTAACAGAAATATTATAAGTATAATCATGTGTGATTTTGAAATAGGGCTGAGAAATGCCTGTGCTACCTCCTTTCCTTGGGCAAAAATCGTTGGTTGTAATTTCCATTACGACAGGGTATTTACTTTAATTATATTATAAAATATTTATTTAACAAAAAATAATTTTTAACTTTAATTTTATTTAGGAAGTACTCGGAAAAGTAAGGACTTTGGGACTTACAAGAGTCATTGAAAGAGACGACGGAGCCAAAAAATTTGTTTATGGAGTATTAGGTTTGGCCTTTCTGCCAAGAGAGGAGATTGAGCCAAACTTTGATAGATTGTGTAACAATTTAAGTAATGCATTGCAACGAAGGTTAACAACTTTTATTGCTTATTATCGAAGATTTTGGTTACAAATAATTACTCCAGCAGGATTTACTGTATTTGGATTGCAAACTCGAACCAATAATTGTATCGAGGCTTATCATGGTCGCTTACAAAAAAAGCTTGAAACTCACCCATATGGTTGGTATTTTTTTTGTAAGCTTTAAAATGTTTTAAAATATTTGATAAAATATCACAAATGAAAATATTGAATTTAAATTTGCATTTAGGTAAATTAAAAAATATACAACAAGCTGCATATACTGACATGATTAATTTGCGGTTAGGAAGAAGGGTTAAACGGCACTCTAGGTACGCAACAATATTTCGTAACCAACTTCTCAAACGAGGTAAAACAAGTTTTATATTTAAACCCTTCCTACATTACATTATTTTTTCTTAGTACTATGTGCTTTGGCTGAAGTCCTTTGAAATATTCAAAGCAGATAAAATTAAAAATAATCAAGTATAGAAAGGACTTTAGCCATTTTTCATTACTTCTATAACTCTCATTTTTTATTTTCCTATTTTAGTTTGGAGAATGTATACCAATAATAATTTAAGTGTTGAGGAATTACTTACAATTTGTTGTAATTTAAAAGGAAACATTAATCAAAAATTAGCTTCTTATTCTGTAAAAACAGTTGATACACTCTCTCGCAATTTAGAAGAATACGAAAATGGGGAAATAATAAGGGATTTTCAAGAAAATAACGCTGATCCAGAATTCGATTTTAATGTTTTACAACCACTTGGCATCAATGAGAGAATTCATCCAATTAATCCATTCCTTTTAATAAATGGTAAATATAATAATATTTAGTTATTAATAACTTTTAAAGTTAAATAAATTTATATATATTTATTAATTTAAAAAGATTTTGGACACAACAATGCAAATAATATACTCTTTAATAATGAAATAATCGAAGAAGAAGAAGAAGAAAGAGCGATTGGTGCAGCTCAAATCCCTAATGAAAACGAAGCACTAGCTGCTCCTCAACCTCAAGCTCAAATTAAATTAAAATAAAGAAAAGTTTTATACAAATTTGTTAGATTTAAAATAATTCGAATTTTTAGGAGAAACATAAACTTATTTTATGAATTTTTATATTTTTAGATCAAGTATTTGAAACATGCGTAGCATGTATGACAGAACATCCTGAATTTTCATTTGTACCATGTGGACATAGATGCTGTTGCCGGAGATGTGCATTAGCAGCCTATAATCAAAGACGTGAATGCCCTTACTGCAGAACTAGGTCTACAAATACACCAATAAGAATTTTTATCTAACATGTACGATTGAAAAACTGATAAAAATAATTATGATAAGGATATTAGGACAGAAAGAAAGTTTAACACATGATTTAAATTAACATTGATTTTTGTTTATATGAGTTTATTGATGTAATTAATAGTTTTAAAAAAGTTTGAGTGTTAAAATTATAGATTTTTATTAATACTTTTGATTTTATTTCTAGTTTTGAGAAAATTACAAAAATTAAAGATAGGACAAAAAAAATAATATAAAATTTTAAAATTAAATTATTATTAAAACTCTTTTTTTTAGTGTAATTCTTAGTGTAATTTTTAGTGTAATTTTAGTGTAATATAAACATATTATTTCTTAAAGACTCTGTACTAAAGTTACAACTCATGTGTATTACTAAAAATTATAATTTACTGTATACCTTATGCATAATATAATAAATAAAATATTTTCTGAAAAAAATGTGTTTTTAAATTTTATTGAGATAAGAATATAATATCAATGATGCTAAATAAAAATTTATTTAAATAAGAGAACGCCAACGTCGGCCCAAACCTCCACATATTTTTATCCATTGCCAAACTAGTATCTAAATTTTGAAACTCAAGTATAATTATTTTTTACATTAAATGGATTAACATAAACCATTTTTTGTCAAATAAAAGCTCAAAATTAACTAATGAATTATTCGGCCCCCTTCGTTAGATCTAAATACATAAACCAGCATTGAAAGCAGTTACCATACATTATTATTTTCGCAAAACATAAAAATTTTTGGAATGTTTGCAAGTTCTGATGTTGCAACATAAAAGGTTTACTGAGCCAGAAAACGAGTACTCTCTCTTATTTTTATTATATAATAATTGAAAAAAATTTTAAATCTTATTAAGACTAATAATTTTTGCCTTAATTCAAGTTTATTTGAATTTTATTTAGAGATAAATTTATTAATAATGTTAAATATATTTTACTTACGTTTTTAATAAAAGACAAAAAGAAATTTCATGACCGATAAAAATAATAAGAGGAGCGCTTGTGTTTTGATAGTTGCTGCAATATTAAGTTCGTTGCTTTTGGCATTTACGGCCAACAAATAGTTACCTAACTCAAAGCTAAAGCTGGTGGTGCATGATATTGCTCGAAAGCGGTAAACAGTACAAAAGCATACATAATTTCAAGATTTATATCTTTGAAAGAGCTTTAGAAATCCATGAAAAGTTATAATTTACACAATTTTCAAAGCCTGGAAAGCTGAAAAAAGTAAAAATAAGACTAAAAGAAATTACATTATAATGTCCCCCATATGAGCATCAACAATTTGGATATAAAATCCTAATCAATCTAGCGTACCCGGAAAATTGTAAAAAGTAAGCATCAGGCAAAGAAAAAAATGATAGCATAAAAAGTCGATAATTTAGAATCTAGAAATTTGTATGAAAAATTTTTATGATTTCGGGGGCCGAAGATCCCGTGTGCCAATATATCTTATAAAAGAATTTTATGTTATTAAAATATTTTTTTTTTAGAAAAGGGAATAGAGAGGAAAAACTCTCAGGAACCCCTGATTTGGGCTACAAAAGTTAGTACTATTACAAAAGTAGGTGAAGGTGGAATAGAACGGTTAAAGGCAAAAATTACTAAAAAGGTCAGGAGCTTCTAGTCAATAAACCGAATGCCAATTTTTTATCCAAATTTTTAAATTATTGACAAAATTATAATTTTTGATGAAAAAGGTTTTATAAGGGAACATTCAGATGAGAAAAAAATTTGTAACCCCACCCTCGATATTTACCCCCCTCGTCCTATTCTTGCATGCTAAAGAATAAACAGTGGGAGTAAATTTTGGAGGCAGTGATTAAAATTTTTTTTCTCGTCTGATGCTCCCAAATTCTGCCAACATTGGCGTCGCGATGAACCTTTTTATCCCTCCAACTTCCTGCACTTAGCGAATAATATTTAAAATGATCATTTGCATTTTGGTAGAGGGGGTATTTATCCCCTCTCCCGATAATATAAGCGAATCAAAATGCATGATTACTTGAAAAAAAGCACGTGACTTAGTAAAACTCCCCCTCTTGCAAGAAAGTAAATAGGGTACTCAAAACACTTGACTCAGTTTACCAGTTGACTTCATAAAGCTAAAATCGTACATTATAATTAAATCAGCAGTATTTCTTGTCACGTCCAGCTTAACGAACAAAGGATTTCATTTAACATTAAATCTTTAATAGATATAAAGTTAAAAACTATAAAGGTACGTAGCATCATTTTTTGAGCTAAGTTTTCCGTGTCTCTTGAAAAAATTGTTGTATGTTTTTCGAAATAAAAGAATTTCATGTCAGAAATTTATTTTTATTTATTCTATTTGCGCACGGAAATTCGGCATTGCCTTACAATTTCTGAAATCTGCTTGTTAGGCATCTGTTACTATATACGGAAAAAAAATTCCTGGCCGTACGCCTTGAATTTTACGTGCGCATAGCGTGTTCAACGAGAACGGGCTCTGGGTCTTGGGGACTCTCTACAATTGGCCGTATAGCCACGTTTTACGGATACGTCGATGTGTAGTAAAATTTTTTTAATGTAAAATTTTCTACTGCGCAACGTAGCGTATAAACGCACCCGTCTTACGGTTAATTGTAGAGAGTCCCTTGGGCCGAGTCTACATAACCGCACCGTACGGCGCAGCCCAATGCTTTTGGTATAGGAGTCACGTGACGCCGCAAGCGTAAGCCTATATCAATAGCATTGGGCTGCGCCGTGCGGTGCGGTTATGTAGACTCGGCCTTGAAGAAACTTGCGTTTCACACGTTTGGAGAGGGGGCTTGATCATCGGCATCAAAAAAATGTAAACAGGAAATGTTAGGACCCTCTCTCCAAATGTGTGAAACACAAGTTCGTTCGAAGCCCCAGGCAATGCGTCGGTACTAGAAATCAAGGCGTGCAGCAAGGAATTTTCTTCCCGTGTAAGAGGGCCGAGAGCTTAATGTCCTGAAAATATAAGTGAAAGTTTGGACTTAAAAGTGTTGATTTAGGAGAAAAGTGAAATATGAAACATGAAAAGATAATTTACAAAATACTTATTTTGTCTTTTTTAGATATTTATTTATAATGGCAAGCCAGTCAATTAGGAGATTGAAACCACATTTGCGCGTCACCGATAATGAAATGTATCGAATCTTTTCGCGGCAAAATAATGCGACGTAAGTAAATTTTTTTACATTGACACTATAAAAAATTGGATGAATTCATGGATAATACATAATTCATATTACAGGTATTTAAAATGTCAAAATAATTGGTGTCCAGGAACTGCAAAAATCAATAAAGATGACGTTAAGACATTAAAAATTATAAAACGTCATGCACCGAATTGCTTGCCAGATGACAATCTAAATTTGTTAATAAGAATTCGAAATTTTTTGGAGAACTCGATAAATAGAATTTATTGTGGACTCGAAAGTATTTTCAATATGACGATTTTATTGTAAGCAAAACCTGTTCTTATAAATTTTTAGTTTTTTTACTTAAGTACCAAAAAACATGAGTACCCGATAATTACTAACGTAAAAATTTAAATACTTTGTTCACTTCGAGAAAACTTTAACATAGCTTTATTCTCGTAAAAATACATTTGTGTTTCACCAATCACAAACTTCTGGTTTTCCACAAATTTTTATGTTCGGTTACTACGAACTTCAGAAAATTGACGCCTTTACTTAGTGATCTAAGTATTTCTTTCAGCAAAGTAGATAAAAAAGATGGGAGGCAAATTCGGAAGGCGGCCAAACGCCGCAGCTTAAATCTTACCAGGCGTAAGAAATTTTGAACTGGCGAAAACACATTCCGAAATTTCTGCATTCAGAAAAGGTTTAAAACTGAAAATTAATAGTAAATAATAGTAAAAGGGATCGTTGACATATTCTTTTTGCTTCTAGAAAACGCAATTTTATCATATCCTTTTTTTAAGCTTGGGCATTTAGCCACCTTCCCAGGTTCCACAATCATGACCTGCGACTCAATTGTATGGCGTGACCAAGGCGTGACTCGTGTTAATAGCATACTATGACGCCTGCGAAGTTAAATTCAAAATTTTTTATCGGTATATTTCAATTCAACTGCGCAGGCATCGTATTAACAGCACATGGTGCGCCCCGTATGCTTGAACTGTAAGTAGTGGTCACCTTGACAATCCTTGGAACATGAACACTCCTGATAATTTTATAGAGTTAAATTTGGGAAATATAAATTTATTTTCTACAAGAAGAATCATTTACAAACAATTTTTCGAAAGGACGACGCAAGGAAATCTGTGGTCTAATCAGTATTCAAAAACACAAACTCATGAACGTTCCTGAAATAAATAATAAAATATAATAAAAGTTATTTTAATAAAGGTTATTTATATTTTTATTTTTTATTATAGACACACATCACATAATTCATGAACATAAAAATGAATAGGGGGGCCGAAGGCCCTGTGCACCAAATCATCCAATCATATAATTGAGTAATTTAGTTCTTTTTATTAAGTATTATATCAAGGGTAGATGATTTGGCGTAGGCCTCCTTCGGCCCCCAACAAGAAAATTTAAATAAAGAGTGAAGATGGCAAGGGGGCCGAGGACCCCTTGCACCAAAATATCTAATAAAATAATTGAGAAATTGAGTTCTGTATATTATGTGTGGATGATTTGGCGTACGCTTCCTTCGGCTCCCCTTTCTTCCTCCACTCTTTTTTTTAATTTTCTTGTTAATTTCACAAATGTTTGCACAAAAAACAAACGTTCTTGAAAGCTCTAGTTTTCCTCGAGTCAAAATCTCGGTTCGTATTTCACGAACAATTTTCCGATTTTCCCAGGCCTGAAAAATACAGTTTCGTGTTCCATGAACGTTCGCGAGTTCGTATTTTTGGTTACTGATTAAACCAAGTCTTATATTTTTGGTACTTAGTTGAAAATATTAGTCTTTATGTTTAAATAAAAATGAAATTTTTATTCTAGGTTTCGTCGGGTTAGCAATTTTACTCGTCTTAATTTAAAAAAGTTAAATTTGAGAAAATGGAGAGGAGATTATTATGCAACAGAGTTAATGCCGATTGCATATGTTCATCCATTAGTCGAAAAAAATAGTTTCGGGTATTATAATAAAGATACAGGATTACGTATGATTTCCTATCAGCAAAAAATTGACAAAGAAGTTTTAGAATTAAGCCAAGTTTTCATTGATGGCACAGGTGATCTAATGCCTAAAACTTCAGAAACCTTACAGTTGCTGGTATTTTTTGAAGGAAAAAATAACTATGTAAGTCTTAAGAATTATTTTAAGAATATTTATTTTAAGTAAAGTGTTTAAGGAGGTTCTAGAGTTGACTGATCATCTTATAAAAAAAACTTATAACCGGGTTATGTAAACACTAAACGCATGAATCATATTTACTTGCAGCTGAGGGCTAGATATAATGCATAAATGTTGCCTAGCATTACAATACAATTTGCTATATTGTAATTAATTTCTTTGCTACTAGATATAAGTCCGTAAATCGAAATTATTCTATATCTCATTTGACCCCCCCCCCCTTTCTTCAATCGAACACTTGAGATCCCTGCCTCCCTTGATTTGGTACTTTTCCTCATAACCATGTTCCATGTTAAAAATTCATTTTCACTTTTTCCCGAGAAATCGGCATAAAACTGTATGCTTGTGATTGACGTTTGTAATTTTAAATTTATTAATATATAAACATAGTACACTAATAAATACTCCGTAAAGTATATGCTTAATATGTGGGTGGGGGCACTTTCTCAGAAAAGAGTTTAATTAAACTTATAGAGAAAATGTATAGTTCTGTAGCCGGCCATGCTATTTAATGCCATAAGAGCTCCGTAGAAAATATGGGTGGTATTTATGTTTTTTCACCAACTATACACGAAGTCTGCGTCTATTTTGCAAAATTCGTGGTCAATTATTTGTTATTAACAATTTATTGCAAAATTGGCCAAAAATGTAAACGTTAAATATCCTGTAGCTAAAATAATTCAAAATTTTGATAAGTCCTGATTTTATTATAAATATTTTGACTCACAGAATCCAAATTTCTAATTTATAATTTTGTATGATTAATTGTTTAAACAATATTTAATTGTTAATAAATTTTATTTTGTTTATAAGCCAAAAGAAGTATGTTGTTATGTAAAATTCGACAAAAACAAAAATTCCGCAGCTTACAGTTTTCGTGATTTTGAAAGGCTATCGACAATTTTTTATAATGTTTACTTGATGAATCTTAATTTTAATTTGCAAGGTAATAGCAAATTTTAATAATTTGTTTAAACAAAAATGTTTCGTTAATTACGTGTGATACCATTGTTTATGTTTTTTTTAACTCTAGTCACTGATCGCTTTTCGAAATCACAAAAACTCTAAGCTGCGGAATTCATGTTTTTGTCGAATTTTACATAAAGACATACTTATTTTGGCTTACAAATAAATTAAAATTGTTTAAACAATTATTAGGGTTGGTTTTTGCGAAAAAAATTTGAAAATCGTGATCAGAGGGTGAAAAGTACATGAATAAAGGTGTAACACGTAATTTTCAAAAAAATTTTGAATTATTTTAGCTACACACACAAAAAAATCCTGTATTCCTTGAGCCCGAGCCCCTGTGATGTATACTACCAATATTATCGTGCAGCTCCTCAATTATTTCCGGGCTGCTGACGCCCAGAAAAATTCAGAAAATAATACCGAGTTAATTCGTGTAAAATGACGGTAATGTTATAGAGTCAAATTATTTTGATTTTTATAGTGCGCGCTATTAATTAATATTTTTATATTACACTGGATTTAAAATTGATAAAAAGTCTTATTTAATTTAATTTAAATTACAAAACGAGCGCGTATAACCTAAAAAAGAAATATAATACATGTATAATATTATTGGTATATAATTTATTATTATATAAAATATAAACACATTTTTGAAAAGGGTATAGCAATTCAGATAAATTACCATCCTGTAAATTACTATTTAAAAGACACATAAAATTGTCAACAAAAAATCTGTATTTATCAACTTTAACAATAAGTATGCTTTAATATAGTAGTATTCACTTCGGATTTAGAGTTTGTAAATACTATTTTTTTACTCGAAATATAGGTACAAAAATCTATTCTATTCTATTGGATATTTTATTAATCTAAAAAATATTTTACTTTCTAAAGCATACAAGTTCTCATTATTTACTCCGTTATCTATAATTGCAAATAAAAAAAATAGTACATAAACTATTATTGACAAAATAAAATTAAAATGTGTATATAATTTAAAAAAATTTATATCATCTTGTCTATTTATTACAGACAAAATAATCGTTCTATTTAGAAAAAAAATTCTCCATATTTATTTTATTTTATTTTTCGACTTTTTTTATAATCTTATACACCAACAAATAAATATTATTACAACGTGCGTGCCAGCAAAAAATGTTTATTTTTTATTACACGGTATGTTATACTACCGTGCTCTCGTATGATCATGCGCATTAGCTCTTTAATATTCCGGGCTCTGGCAGCCCGGAAATCGTGCATTTTTCTTACGGCACGAGGGTTCACGAGGTCTGAAATCACATGCAACAAAAGCATTGCAATCTATGGAGCAGCAACCCAGCTTCGGGCTGACGCCGCACGGGATTTTTTTGTGTGCAGGATATTTAACATTTAGATTTTTGGACAATTTTGCAATAAATTGTTAATAACAAAAAATTGACCATGAAATTTGTCAAAATAGACGCAGGATTCGTGTTTAGGGGGTCAAAAAACATAAAGATCACCCATTTTTTCTACGGAGCTCTTATGGCATTAAATAGCATGGCCGGTGACAAGACTAATGTGAATAAAGGCGTTTAATAGTGATGTTTTAGAACCTAAATTGTACTTCCTGTTTCAATTCATCCTCATTTTATCGTGATAGATATGATATATAAGAAAAAAAATTTTTAGTTAATTAAAGCTCACAAATAAACATGATAAATCTTAAGTTGGTTTTTCGTTTATGGCTGCTTTAAACACCTTTTCTAAAACAAAACGTAACACTCATAAGCTGATCGGTCAACTTGAAAAACATGGGGAATTGGGTCTCAACAAGGGGTTGAAAATTAAAATAAAATTTACAAAAATAATGTATATATTGTCAAAAAATTTTAAATTTATTAAAATAAATTAACTTCAAAATAAAAGTTGCTAACTTTAGTATTCTATATATTATATAAAATAAATTAATATAACATATTTAAAATTTTTGATCAAGGTCCTCACGTTTTTTCAAAAAACAACTGAAGAGTATTCAACAGAAAAAGCCAGTAACTAAACCTATACAACGCTCATAAAATCAAGAAAACTTTATACTTCAAAAAGGTAATAACTTTTAGTTATTACTGAATAATGATAATAAAAATTTTACTTACAAATATAAATAAAAAATGGTTTTGAATTGGCTACTATTTTTACAAAATACCGATAAACTTTGGTTATGTAAAATTTTTCGAGAAATCAAAATTTTCGGTCACGTGAATTGACGTAAAAAAATTGTTTAAAAACAGTAATTTGAAAAATATCATTTTTTAACTGAAAAGAGCAGATTAGCATATCCTAAGGAATTTTTTAAGAGGATGAAAAGAGGTTATAAAACAAGAAATTAAAGTCTAAGTAGAAGAAAATCGAACTTACGAATTTGTATATTATTCAAGCTAAAAAGCTAAGTAGTAAAAAGCATAATTTCTCGCGCATTTGCAGTCCAAATAAATTTTCTATCTCAAATTGTATTTCAGTTCAACTTCGGCCCAATTCGGATGGAATCCTTTATTAAGCTTTTATTATTTTGAGCTTTTTTCAAAAATAAAATAAAAAAATAGAACCATAACGAAAATTCCAGTCGTTTCATAAGCCAATTATCACCGGTAAAAACGAGTAGAAAAGTTTTTGAAAATTTTGTTTCTTTTATGCCATAATTCGTCAATAAAATCAGCATTCTAGTTTTAGTGAAATTCAAAATAATATGTTGAGTTTTCCTATTATTAGAATGAACACGAGAGGCATCGTCAAATCGTCGATTATTTTTTTGTAAAATAATAATCTCAAGTAAAAATTTCCGAATATTTATAAAGATATCTTCTCAATGAAGTGGGCCGTTAGCACGTACTTTGCTAAGTTGTAAATTTATTGATTGTATATGAGCTTATGTAGTTTTGAGCTTTTTTCAAAAATAAAATAAATAAATGGAACCATAACGAAAATTCCAGTCGTTTCATAAGCCAATTATCACCGGTAAAAACGAGTAGAAAAGTTTTTGAAAATTTTGTTTCTTTTATGCCATAATTCGTCAATAAAATCAGCATTCTAGTTTTAGTGAAATTCAAAATAATATGTTGAGTTTTCCTATTATTAGAATGAACACGAGAGGCATCGTCAAATCGTCGATTATTTTTTTGTAAAATAATAATCTCAAGTAAAAATTTCCGAATATTTATAAAGATATCTTCTCAATGAAGTGGGCCGTTAGCACGTACTTTGCTAAGTTGTAAATTTATTGATTGTATATGAGCTTATGTAGTTTTGAGCTTTTTTCAAAAATAAAATAAATAAATGAAACCATAACGAAAATTCCAGCCATTTCACTAAAGATTAAAATGTTACGCTGAATTTAAAATAAACAAATTTAAAGTTCACAATAAACTCGATAATGAAAATTAATATGTATATTCTTGAAATTATGATATTGTTAAATAAACGATTAAAAAGAATTTTTTTGTAGATTTAAATTTTAAAAACATTTCGGTAAAAGCTTGACAGCCAATTTAAAATCAATATATTAAAATAAGTCGAAAGAAGATAATAATTTTTTGTAACTATTGAAAAACTATAAATTTTAGACAATAATATTTATTTTTAGTTGAATGTACATTTATTATAATATTTGTCTTATTCTTTTGGAATCATTTTAAAATATTATTTAAACTATATATAAAAATGCAGAACAATTAATATAAAGTATAAAAAGTTAAAAAAAATTAATATATTAGTATAAAAAGTTTTGACGAAATTGCCATGTTTTTTTTTAAAATATTTTTTTGAAAATTAAAAAAGTAGAAGGAATTTTTCTTTTAAAATTTAAATTAATTTTCCTTAACTTGTTGGTAATATTGTAAAATAAGATAAAAGTTTTTATTATGTTCTTTATATGTATTTTATTTTTTGGGCAAGTCAAAATTTAAATTAGTATAGGTAAGTCTCTTTTTGTTGAGTTTCTCCTCTGATTGAGATGGCTTCGCCATTTCCATGTTTTATTGAGGAATTCCAAATTGAAATTTATCTTAATGAAAGATTTTAGAAAGTACTTTATCTGTATGAAAAAGTCTACGGATATTTTTCCAATAAAGAATTTCTAAAACTTTTTTTTTCGAAAAAAGATCATTTTTTGTTATTTATTTTTAAGTGAAAAAAATGCAAATTGACTAATATAGTACTGCAGGCTGTATTAAGAAATGTGTATATTTTTCATCGGTTAAATTTTGTCTTGCATGCAAGCAGAAACATTTGATTTACTCCATAATGATTGAGGAAATAAACGTTTTTCTTGTATCTTATAAAAATTGTTATATAATAATATTTAAAAAATAATTAAAAAAAACATGACGTATTTTAAAAATTTCAGTAAATAAATTTTTATTAATGATAAAAGTTGTTAAAACTCTAGTCTAATGTAATAATGATAATGAATCAATGAAAATATATAATAAAATCATTGCGCATATTCAACTACACCTGGTTAATATTAATTGTTTGTATTTTATTTGAAACTAATCAATACTTTTATTTTAAAATTGTAAATAAAACTTTTATTAGACGTTATTCAATTTTCAGATCTGGTGTTTGAATCCTGTATTGTATGCATTGCAGAACCTTCAAAATTTTTCTTTGAACCTTATGGTTATAACTTTTGTTGTAAAAGATCCAGACTAGCTTATAATAGTAATCGATTCTGCCCATATTACAGAATTAAGTGTAATTGTATGTAAATTGGACTTTATCTTATAAAATGTATAAAAAAGTCATTTAATTGTGAGAAAAAAATTATTAAATGCCTATCATTAATAAATAACAGTTATAGTTTGTATAGTATAATTCTTATTTTCATGCGAAAAAGAATGTATTAAAAATATCAATAAAAAATGTATTTATTCAAAAAAATATTATTTTGCTTAACCATACATTCCTTTATGTAAAAATAAACCTTCCCAATTTTAATCAATGTTAATGGAATTTCAGAGTTATGTACATCTTAAAAAATAGTTTTTCATTTGCTTTCTTTAAGAAAATTATGTTCACAATTAAAGAATTTTTTTGAAGTCGAAAATTAGCTTATTTGTAATTTATGATTTTGATTTTAAAATTAATTATTGAAAATTATTTATAAATTGCATTACTTGTTAATGAGTTTTTGGTTATATTTTTTATCTGCAAATAAGAACCAGAATGTGAAATAATAAGTACCGAATTTCCATTATTATTGATAAACAGCAAAAATATTTTCTGTACAGTAGCCACGAAAGTACGTACGCTGCGCGGCCAAGGAAATCGAATTTTATCGCTACTGTCGCAGAAAAATTTTATACGACCCTTGTCTATAAATAATGGATGCCCCAAATCGCAGTTTACCATCCTCGGCTTCGCCTCAATTTACGTGCGATTTGGGCCATTCTTTACTTTTCTGGACACGAGCCATAAATAATACTATTTTTTTATTGAATAAATAAAGAAAAGTTTTGGGTACAAATGTTTGGGGACCATCGCGTATAAAAAATGGTATCAATACCCAAAATTTTCAGCTAACTTACAATTTGCCCCATCTGTTGTTAAAATTCCGTACTGCTTTGTAATATTCGATTTTTAAATTTTCGGAAAATTAAAAATTTATTCATTCAGAAAAAAAATATTTTATCTTTAATAATTCTGAAAAGTGCATTCTCTATTAATACTTGTAAAAAACTATTTGTTTATGAATATCTATGATTCGGAATATTATCAAAAAATAAATAAAAATTCGTTATATTGACATTTCGGAAAATGAATTTTCTAAAAATCTAAAAATCTAAAAAAATTCTGATTTTTTTATTTCTTCCGAATAATATAATTATTATTTATTCAAAAAAGTATTTCTGATTTAACTCTGTTATTTACATAGAGTCGTTCTAAACTTTTAAATTTGGAATTTAATATTTCTATAAAATTAATTTATGAGTCTGTTTACGAAAAATCTGCTTCTCGAAATTTCGGAAAATTGACATTAATGTACAATGACGTCTATGACCAATGAATGGCGGCCGATATATGTATATAATAGAGTAAAAAGACATACTTGATTATTAACTGTTTGCTCTTTACATTCAAAAGAAGTTTGTGCAATATTGACATTTGCCTCATGGTCCTCATGGATGCAATTTGATGTCTCCAATTTATTTTTTTTTATATGATGATTATTAGTTTCTTGTAAGTATCCCTGTAGCAGTAACTAAAAATAAAAATTATACATACACAGAATTTTTAAAATTAAGCTTTCTTTACTGACTTTTACCAGTCTACTTTTTTTATAGTGAATAAAATCATTAAATTTGAAATAATATTTTGTATAACTGACAGTTATGTATAATAAAATTTTTACAATTTTTCCAAAAATAATAAATATAAATTTCTTTTTAAAATGAACGGAAAATAAATGTAATAAATGCTAATGAATATAAAATTTAGAGTCGTTGTTTAAGTTTGAATTGTTAATTATGAGAACACAATGTTACTTTTATGTGTTAAAAAATAAAAAATATAAAATGAAATCAAAAGAAGAAAAAAATTAAAAATTTGGGGGCAAGGGTAAAGCTATAAGCCCCTGATTAGTTAGTGATAGCGACTTACGTTTTCTTTTTTTAAAAGTCGTCGTAAATTTCTATCTGAACCTCCATTATTTACTAGATGGCCATTGATATCTGAATTATTTTCCATGTTATCTTTTTTGTATGTAATTGCAGATTTACATTTATTCGTACACAGTATTATATGCTACTTACATAAGTTGAACAATTATGTTTAATTAAATAATTTAACAATATTAAATTATATCAAAGCTACGAAGGCCGTAAAGAATGTTGTCCGGTGTGAGACTGTTCTTTTTCGAAAATACCTTATATACTAAATATGTTTTTGACCATTTAAAATCATAAAAAATATTATAATATGTAGGATCGTAAAATATATATATTCCAAGACAAGTAAAGACTACTATATATACTTTCAGAACATTTTATTTATATATAAGTAGAGAAATTTTTATCTACACATTACCCTTTTTTACATAATTAAAAACATTTTTTATTCTTAAAATATTAATAATTATCATATGTGCATTTCTACGAATAAATACGTTTTAGCAGCACCAAAAATGAAAAAAAAAAAATTGACGAGGCCGTGACTACCACCTAGATTTTCTGGTATAGTTTGGACCTTATATAGAATGCAAAAAAAAACGTAAACACGAAGTCGGCCATGGATGCCAAAAAGATTTTGCCATTTTTAAGTGAAAACCCGTATTTTTCGTATCGGAGGTACCCTAAATTTTCAAAATGGTCAAACTATAATTGTGAACCAAAATATGGAAAACCAATATTAATGGCTTTTTCCATATATTTTAAATGGAAGGTATATTAAAAAAAATCTGTAAGAGGTTGACTGATTTTGAAAAACTAAATTGATTATCTTTCTGGGGGCCAAAAAAACAACTTTTTTTGAAAATTTCAGCCCGATCCAAGCAGGGCAAATTTTGCCTCATTTATATCTCCCCCGAGAGACACGTTTTATAAGAAAAAAAGAGGGGGTTCTGTACATTTATAAAATGTATATGGGCGATTATTTCTCAACCCGGACACCCCTCTCTGTCCAAAAATGGTAGCAACTTAAAAAGATTTTGGTTTTCTCAAATTGACTGGAAAAGTGTCTAGTTTTTTATTCTCATTGGCCTTTTCAACTCTGTAAATCTACTGTGCCTATTTTAGGCACTGAATGGTAGCATCTGCAAATTTTAAAATCAGAAAAATTGAAACAAAAGTAGATTAACGGTAAGTTTATTGAAATTTTTTTCTCTTAAAAGTTATTTATTATAACAAAGAAAATGAGACCACTTGCGTGGTAATTGGTTGATTTCTTAAAAAGTTTTGTGGATGCTATGTAGTTTTTAAAAATGGGTAAAAAACGGCTACTTTGACTGATGATATCTCGGAACCTACGTATCCAAAATAAAAATGTTTTAGTGCAAAATGGTAATCTTTTGATACATAATAAGTGTGCCAAATATCAGGGGATTTGATCGAGTAGTTTCGGATTTAGCAATTTTAAGGGTAATTCTGAAACAAATTTTGACCCATTTTTTTAAGAGAATTAATACCCGAAAATTGCTAAATCCGAAACTACTCGATCGAATCCCATAATATTTGGCACACTTATTATGTATATCAAAAGAATACCATTTTACACTAAAACTGTTTTATTTTGGATATGTAGGTTCAGAGATATCATCAGTCAAAGTAGCCGTTTTTTACCTATTTTTTAAAACTACATAGCACCCACAAAACTTTTTAAGAAATCAACCAATTACAACGCAAGTGGTCTCATTTTCTTTGTTTTAATAAATAACAACTTTTAAGAGAAAAAAGTTTCAATAAGCTTACTGTTAATCTACTTTTATTTCAATTTTTCTGTTTATAAAATGTCAACCTGACACCGCTCAATGCCTAAAATGGACACAGTAGATTTACAGAGTTGAAAAGGCCAATGAGAATAAAAAACTAGACCCTTTTCCAGTGAATTTGAGAAAACCAAAATCTTTTTAAGTTGCCACCATTTTTGGACAGAGGGGGGTGGCAGGGTTGAGAAATAATCGCGCACATTTATACATCCAATACTTGAAGGCACTTGAGTACGTTTACCTTGTGTAATTTTTGCAATTTAGACAGTGGCCCTTGATGCATTTCCTGGAGTTTATATTTTTCTGCGATGCTTTCTGCCGCCGGATTTGACTTTATTTTACCTACTCACATTTGTCACAAAATTATCTTTAAATGATGAGTGAAAGTAATGCGCTGATGGGTATTGAAAATTCTAAAACCCACTTAATTACATGCAGTCTATTTGTTAAAATTTAGGTTATCTTTTTACAGAGATCTCGATATTCTTTAATCAACCTCCTACTTTATGCGTACCAGCCCATATAAATAAATAAATTTAATAAACCAATTAATCAAATCTGATGCCCTTATATGGATATATATTTAAAAATAATGAAATATATTATATTTTCCACACAAGAATAAACATATTTTGGATTATAAATAGAGTTAGGCAAATATGAAGCCATGAAATAAAAAAAAATCCATATATATATGAGAAAAAAATAAGGATTTAAATATGATTAATATCAAATATGGGAGACATCAATTGGGACATGACCTGGTAAATATTCATAGATGAAAAAAAAATTTTTATCAATATCGAAAAATTACCCTTGACTATCATACTCTGATTTTAAAAAATCTGTGTTAGACGTTGTTGACTAAATCTACCGTACCTTAGGCTAACTGTGCTATACTTACCTCTGTAATTTTAATAATATTTGGAAAACTGTATCATAATATTGGCGCTGTCTGAGCTGAGGGTTTTATTTCGGGTTCTCAGTACAATTCTGCGTTTCCTTACATTTGATAATTAAATGAAGTTAATATTTTCAGGTTACTAACATTTTTTTATTTAGGTTTCTTCAAGTTCTAGGATTCTGATGATTCAAAAAACATTTAATTAATTTTCAAAAATAAGGTAAGTACAATATTTTCTATTTAAATTTATTTTATTATTTTATTGCTATAAATTATCAGCACGAAAGACTTATGAATTTCATAGATTTATGCTATTTTTAAACTTTTTTTTGGAATTCAAACATTTAGAAAGGACAATATTAGTTCTTATTTGGTAAATTGGGTGGTTGAATTTGACTTTATTCAAAAATACTCAGTTTTGCATTTTTTTTGTTTATGTGGAACCAAAGTCATATGTCTATGAATTACAAAAATTTTTAAAGCCCACTCAATTGCATATGTACCTTAATAATTTTAAGATCTTTTTAAGAAATCTCGTTATATACTTTGATAGAAATTTTCCGCAATTTATAAAGTATGTAAGAAAATAAATTAAAAAGACATGTACTAAAAACTTTAATCGAAAAATTGATAGAATCTGCTCGCATCAAGACAAATGTTTTAAAAATTAAAAATATTTTGTTTACAAACAAGTATCCGCATTCATCGGTGTCGGATTTTCAAATATCGACATTAGACAAACCTACTGCATATTTATACGCGGTTAGGTTGCTGTGCTTAAATTTTCAAGCAAATTGCTTGATTGGTGAAAAGTTAAAATTTATTGTTTTTTATATTTCTTGCTTCCCAATAGCCAATATAGCCCTATAATTAAAAATTTTTTTATAATCCTCTACAATTTTCATCCTTGTTTGAAATAGTTTTAAGATTTGATTTAGAATTATCAGTATAATTCTAAGTTTCCTTTCATTTTTAAAGTAAATAAAGTTAATTTTTTCAGGTTACAAACATTTTTTTTTACAGGTTTCATAAAATTTTAGGACTGAGATATACATCTAAAAATTATTTATTTATTTTGAAAAATACGGTATGTATAATTATTTATATTTTTATTTATTTGATTATTTTATTGTTAAATTAAACATTATCCTATTTTATCCCTACGACTTAGTTATTATGGAACATAGACCTTGTCTGAATTTTTTTCATAGTTTCATTTCTTCATAGTAACATATTTTAGCTTTTGGCCAAAATGATTGGTTGAAAAATGGGAAAAATATAAGGCTTCTTACACCTATATAAAAAATGAAAACCAAAATTTCACCTTTTTTCCCCTTTTTTAGGTTATAGATATTTTTAACATAATTAATCCAAAATTAATTTATAAGTAAATAAAGTAATAAATATCATTTTAAGATTATATGTAATTTTAAAACAATTGAAATATATCTTTTTTTCCATGAAAAATAGGGTCTGCGAAATACGGATATGGGCCAGGTCTTTTTTATTTATATCTACGATTTATTAAAAAATAATCTGCTTCAAATTTTAATACATTATCCACCATTTATCACCCCCTGAAATCTTGTATGTGTGAGAGAAGATAATTTTGATCTATTTTTCTATTCAATTTCAATAATTTTTTAAATCAATATTTTATATTTAAAAAAAATTTATTTTTCTATAATTTTATTGTTAATATTATAACATCGTTTTATGTATTTTAAACATTTCTTTTTCGAGAAAAAAGTATATATTATTATATATATATAATTATTAAAATTTTTATAAATAAAAAACTTCTAGAATTCTGTACATATAAATTTTTTTTTATATAATCAATTCTACATAAAATCAGTAATAATTCTTATGTTTACTAATTTAAGAATTAAATTAAAAATGTTTTCTTAAAAATATCTATGAAATATGGGTATAAACTAGAGGTCTTTTGTAGAAAACGGCGTTTTATTGAACAATAATTAATGTCAAATATGAGTAAAAATTTTTCACTAAATCTTTTGCATGCGAAAATAAGAAAGATATGAAATTCTTAGTTATAATTTTAGTTTTACATTTATAATATAATAAAATAATCCGTTTATTCTATCAACATCGTAATAATATTGCATATCTTTTTATAAATAATCTTTTTAGAAATAATTGATTTTAAATTTTAATTTAGTAGCGTCTATATAATAAGCTCAGAATGCTTTTCATTTGCGAGAAAAAAACATTTTGAACTAGTATAAACTGTATTGGCGATATACCTCGTTTAGGGATGCATACATAATTAAACATGATCTTTTTTTTAATATTAATATCTAAATTATAAATATGAATATTGTTAAATAACCAGTATTGGTCAATAACAATAATTTATTTAATAAATTAATATCTAATTTTTTTAAAAAATTTTTAACAATAATATATTTTTTTATGTAGAAAATTATTTTTTTATTATTTTCTTATTTATAGAAAATAAGAATGTTAAATAAAAATATAACGATCAGAATGGAACAAATTTTTTGATGAAATGTTATCTTTATTTCATTGACGTTTCGAAAGACTAGCTTTCCTGGTCAAAATCTGAAAAATACATTTGAGTTATATAAAAAATTTTTTTTAAAACAATTGTACACTTTTTTATAATATTAGAAAAACTTACATTTAAAAGACAAAATTTATTTAAAATTTAAACTTTTTATTTTTATTCTTAACATTAATGAGTCTGCTGTTAAACTAAATGTTATTTTTGATTTTAAATTTAATAAGTCTAGAAAAAGAGTTTTTATATAAAAAAAGGGGGAAAACGGAAAAAACTGCTTATTACACATGTAAATTATGAACTACCACTTATAAATTATACTATTTTTTTAAGTGTTACGTTATACATATGTATACATTTACAAAATATCTGTTCTATTTTATATGACATTAAGAATATATTTTTTACACAAAAATATCATATCTTACGTTTACAATAGATAATTATATTGTATTAAAATATAAGGGTATACAAATTTTTCTAAATTCTGATTGTTGAAAGGTTTAGTTAATGGGCGTTTTCATTTTATCTTATTTATAATAATTTTATTAATAAATTTATTAAATAATATAAAAATGTATATACATTTTTAACGTAAGTTTTAAAGGTGAATTTCAAGCCTAAAATAAAAAATTAGTTTTTAAAAATGAATTGTGTAAATTTGCACAAAATACTCATTATAAAAGTGTTAATATATCTATTTGTTCAACAAGGGAAGAAAATAGGATTTACTTTTTAATGCAGTTGTAAACAAAAGTGAGCGTAGCAAACGAGACAGCATTGAAAGTAAAAATCTCTAAATTTTTTCCCATGTTCAACACATAGTTTTTGAAAGTTATAAAGTAGATCTTTATTGTAGAGTATAATGAAAAATTAATAATTCATAAAAATATATGAAGATGATGATTAAACTCTAACTTGTAATTATAAATTAGATTTGACAATAAAAAACTTTTACATAAAAGACAATTAAACGCCATATTATATTCTGTGTTTTATATTCGTGCATCGGCAATAATAACGCTCTCAAAATATTTTATGGTCCTAAATAGAATTTTTGACAATTGATAAGTTGAAGAATTAACGACAAAGATTATAATTATAATGTAGCAAAAATTTCAATGACAATCAATTAATGTATATTAAAAAATTTTAACTTTTATCGAATTTTATCTTTGAAATTTTAACATTTTTTTTTTTTTTTTTTTTTGGGCCCCTTCAAGAAGGGGCCTTTTTCGTAGGACGAGGGGAATGCATTTACGCATACCATACACGCGTACTGTATGGTTATGTGGGACTCAACCTCAAATTTGTATCTGGGGTTGCCCAGATATACACAATTGAGGAATTACAATACCCACTAAACTCCCCACCCTCCTGCATTTATGACAATATCATAGAATCCGGACCGGGACTCCCTGTTTAGGTATTACTTCGGTCCGGAAACAATGCAGCCCAGGCATTTCTTCGCCATACCCTGTCAATAAAGGAGGAGATTTTCCTACGAGAGGAAACCTTCCTCCTTTTTTCTAATCAGTGTCGCCCGTACGTACTCTGCCACACTGTACCAGTTAGCGGCACTGCGCAGCATTTCCGGGACGACTACTTCCGGCCTCCATTCATCGAAGGGCGGTCGCCCTTCAGCGAAGCGAGGACACCCAAAAAAGGTGTGCTCATCGGTATCCAGCTCGCCCGGGCAATGCAAGCATTCCGGAGATGTCACCTTGCTCCACTTGAAAAGCATATCGCGGAAATAACCGTGACCAGTTAGGAACTGTGTGAGGTAGAAGTCTACCTCTCCATGATCACGGTTCATCCAGCTTTCCAAATCCATGATAAGGCGGTGCGTCCAACGTCCCACAATGGGACGAAGTCCTATTGTGCCACCCAAATTACTCTACAGGTCGTAGATTTTTAGTTTATGAATAAATTTTTTTTTTTTAATTTTTGTTTTCGATTTCTCTAACAATCCCTCATTCCGGTTTTTTAATTAGAACTTGCAGTTTTTTTTTTTATTTGTTAGAAACTCATTTTTTTTCTAAAAAACGCATTTTTTATGGTAAAATTAACTCTAAAATGCTCAAAATTGAAGTTATCGCATCAAATTTTTTTTTAAAATCGTTGTTTTGATGAGCTTTTGAAAGTATTCTGACAAAAAGTTTAAAAAACAAATTTAATTATTTCAAAAATGGCCAAAAGTGGCCAAAAATGTGTTAATTATTATTTTTTCCTAGCAAAACTATTTAAAAAGTATATGATTCATAGTATCATTCTGAAAAATATATCTGCTTTTATTTATACGATTATTGTTGAAATTTTTTTTATTGAAATTTTAATATTCAAAATGGCGGACACAAAATGGCGATCAATTTTCAAATATATTCCATTTTTTAACCCATTAAATCCTAAGAAGAATCTGCATTTGACAGAGCTGTAAAACCTAATCTATTTAGGGTATTTGACTAAAATTAGTAAAATAAAACAAAAAGAAATTTCAAAATGGCGGACATTTAAAAATGGCGGATTAATATGGTGGTCAGAAAAAATTAAATTTTGATATTTTTTGATAAAAATTTGTTTACGTGGTATTTTGTGGGTACTTATTACGAATATAGAATTATTTTTAAAAAACTTTAAATTACGGAGCCAATATGGCCACTGAAAAACGCGAAATTTCGAGATTTTTGACGATTTTGAGCCCGAGAAGAAACTGTGAGTTGTATAACCATATAACCGGTTTCATTTAGGGCATTTGAACAAGTTATGTGAAAAAATAAAATTTTTTTAAAAAAATTCAAAATGGCGGATCAATATGGCGGACACAAAAAACTAAATTTCGTTATTTTTTTGTAAAAATTTGTGTACAGGGTATTTTTGGGATGCTCATTACGAATATCTGTCTATTTAACAAAAATTCAAAATAGCGGATCCAATATGGATGCTGAAAAATGCGAAATTTCAAGATTTTTGATGATTTTTAGCCTGAGAAGATACTGTAAGTTTATAATCATAAAATCGGCTTCGTTTAGGATAGTTGAACAAAATGTAATAAAAAACGAGATTTTTTTTTTAAATTTAAAATAGTGGATCAATATGGCGGACATAAAAAGCTAAATTTTGCTATTTTTTGATTAAAATTAGAGTAATTTGGGTGTCACAATAGGACTTCATCCTATCACCCAAATTATTCTACAGGTCGTATTATTATATTCTATGACTGTTAATATACTAACATAAAAGATATTATTTTGCAGGAATTGAGATATTAAATTTCAGGTACATTTCAATATAAGTATCTTGTCTTAATTAGGACGAAGAACTATTCTGATTTAAAGGCTTCTTTATAATTTTATTTGATGGGTGTATAAATTTAATCTGTCAACAATAGCGCACATAATAGCTAGTAAGCCTTAATTATTTTTTAGTATGCTCGTTGAATTTGTATACATGTAATGTAAATTTGTATATGCAAAAATGTTATTTATTGAGAATCAGACAATAATATATATTTGAATAATTTTTTAAATGGTGATACCAATTTTTCACTTGAATTTTAAATGAATATGTATAATTGAATAGGAATTCTTAATTATATTTTTATGAATAGAAAAATAAAAATATTTTGACCTTTTATCGAGTACAATTTAATTTATTTATTTATGACGTTTCTACCCCTAGTTCGGGGTCCTTTTCAAATCTATATAGAAATTTTTTAATTAATAATATTACACAAAGTATATAAAATATAGAAAAATATTTGACAATTTTAAATTCTTACATTTTAAATTATTATTACATGAATATTAGGATGTAAAGGGTCCAGTCATAATGTAAAATTTTAATATTTCTGATTAAAAAATCTGTAAAAAAAAAATATATATATAAAGAAATTAACCTAATTTGTACATACATGATTAATTGTGAATTAATTATAAATATTTACCGTATGTCATTGTTTAAAATTAAAAATATATATATACATAATATCACAGAAAGTTATTTTTAAAGTTATTTAATATATTAATTAAAATTAATTGGTCTTAATAAGCTATTATCACAGAGTTTTAATTGTTTGTAGATTAACAGTTAAATTTACGAAAATTTCAAATTGTGTATATGTAGTAGTAATGTTTGTATTGGTGAAGTAAATGTAACTATTTGCAATAATTCATATAACTAACGACATCTATGAGATATTGATCGACGAAATATGGATATATATATAGGTAATCAATAAGCATACGGACGTCAAAGTCGCGTCGTCATGGCAACACTATGTAAACAATGAATGCTTGCTTTTTTTCATTTTATGAGTTATAGAAAGATATGGTTTGAACAATCCTTTAGAATCTTCTTGTAGGTTGATAGACTTTTTTTGAGTATTGATGTGAAGGACCTCAGATGTGCTGCGTTTGTGATATGAAGGTTCTTTGTCCAAAATGTGATAATTTTCCCACTTAAAGTTATGTTTAGTATCTATATAATGTTGAGTAATAGGTGGTATATTATCTTTCTTCTGAGTGTTGTCATTAGTATTGTCAAAGGTATTTTTTGATGGTTCAACCTTCTTATTTATATGGCTTCTGAGAACCCTATGACTACCGGTTTGTTGTTTTTCTTTATCTTTGGCTAAAGCTAATTCTTTTTTAATCTCTCTATCAACACCAGCCTTGTGTTCACCTATACGTATAGATACTTCACGTTTGGTTTGGCCTACATATGTTGCATCACACTCATTACACTCTATCTTATATATTACATTAGTGTTCTCACCCTTTTTAAGTTTATCTTTGGCTTTGATGACTAGACTACTGTTACTTTTTTCAATTATAGGTATGGTGATGACATCATATTTTTTAAACATACCTGACATACTGTTGTAGAAACCGTCAATATTAGGAATGCATATCTTTGGTTTCTTAGCTATAATTCTTTTTTCTATGTCATAACTCACATTTTCATTGTTGTTGTCATCCTCAGCTCTATACTCAAGAGTATTTATTCTTTTCCTTATGTAGTAGTCTATGAACTTGCTGGGATAATCATTATTTAATAATAGTTGTTTAACTACTACAAGGTTATCTGTGTGGAATTTCTTATCAGAAAGTAATATTGCTTTGTCTACTAATGTGTATATCATTCCTATTTTCTGATGTTTTGTGTGTGCTGAGTTGAAATTCAAGTATCTACCCGATGAGGTTGGTTTTCTGTACCAATTATGTGTCAATTTATTGTTCTGTCTAATTAATTTAATGTCTAAAAAATTTATACTATTGTCAATTTCTGTCTCATGAGTAAACTGTAGTCTATTGTGATATGAATTAAAAATTTCAAGAATATGTTCTATTTTGTCATTTGGGATACATGTTAATATGTCGTCAACGTACCTGACAAAAAATACAGGTTTAAAATCTAGTAGGCTCAAACAGTGTTCCTCAAGATCCTCCAAAACTAGATTAGCAAACATTGAGGAAACTGCAGAGCCCATTGGTGAGCCATGTATTTGTTTGTAGTATTGATTGTTGAATTGAAAGACTGTGTTGTTGTGGAAAAAATCTATTGCTCTATGTAATTCAATTAAAGGAATGTGTGTGTTTTTCATTATTGAAGAGTATCGTTTATCTAAACTATTTTTTACTAGTTCTATTGGGACATTGGTGAATAGGCTAGATGCGTCAAGACTTATTAACATGTGGTTATCAGGAATATGGATTTGAGAAATTTTCTGGATAAAATGATAGCTATTTTTTATGTATGAGTCAGGTCTCTTAGTGCAGTTACTTAATAATGAATTAAAATACTTAGCAAATTTATGTGTAGGTGTATTTATTGTGGAAAGTACAGGTCTAAGTTTGTAACGTCTTAAACCTGCCTCATCGATGTAGATTTTATGAACTTTTGGTAAGCCATATAATTTAGGTAGTACGGTGTCGGTTTGTGTCAGACTGAACCTATGATATTCTTTTTCCAGGAAGCCATTGATATTCCAAATTGTGAGAAACTCTTGAGTATTTTTCCTTAGTTCTTCAAGTGGATTCTTGTCTAACTTTAAATATGTGGTCTGATCATTGACAAGATCCTCCATTTCTTTCATATAATCAGTGTTGTACAGAGCCACTGTCATGTTACCTTTGTCAGAGTTGGTGAAAAGAATATTATCATGCTCTTTAAGATATTGTTTTGTTTCTTTGGAATTTTTTATGAA
This sequence comes from Anagrus nilaparvatae, assembly GCA_022575985.1. NCBI lineage: Eukaryota > Metazoa > Arthropoda > Insecta > Hymenoptera > Mymaridae > Anagrus > Anagrus nilaparvatae. The sequence continues at coordinate 3,858,429 of JAKSXM010000263.1, forward strand.
TAATTTATCAATGACATTCATGTGTTTGTTTTTTCTATTTAAATGATTGTTTATGTTGGTAATGGTCCCATGGCGAATCTCTTCTACTTGCTCTTCAGGAAACTTATAAATATTCAAGAGATTTTCAACGTTTTTGATTGTGTTGATTGCATTCTTGTTGTTTAGACTAGATCTTCTTGCAAATTTTTGTCCTAGGGCAACAGTATCAATCACATTTTTTGGTATTTCGTGATTAGTCAAGTTGACAAACCAATTATTCCTATTTGTATTGTTAGATTCGTTGTTGTTGCAATCATTTTTATTGGGATTTATTATGGGATTGTTTGAGTATTGCACTTTGCCCATTATGATGTTTAATTTATTATTGTTCTTTACAATCATTTTTTCATTCAGTATTTTTAAATGTGTGTCATGTATGTTGTTTATGTGTGACACTAAGTCAATGCCTAAATGATCAATGAGAAAAAGCTCTAAGTTTTTAATGGCTTTTTTCAAAAAATTTACATGAATATTGATGTCATCAATTTCTAGGTTCAGTAACTTTTTCTGGAAATTTTCCTTGTTTTTCTGGAAAAATTTGTTGCCATAATTACTAAAGAATTGTATATGTTTCAAATTTCCATGTATGTTTTGCAGATGTTTTGGAAGTGTGTCATTTTCTCGACATGCTAGTAAAAAGCGACGATGTGCACAGGCGATGGTAAATTTTCTTTTTGTACGTGTGAGTAATTTAACTTTGTGATAAATGCTGTTGTCAAACGATGATTTAATAAATTCAAAAGTATTTGAAATTGAGTCTGATGGTAAACTCTGAGCGCTGTTCGGTCTAGGCTCCATAATGATAATTTTTTCAAGTTTTACTCGAGTTTAGTGAATAGAAAAATAAAAATATTTTGACCTTTTATCGAGTACAATTTAATTTATTTATTTATGACGTTTCTACCCCTAGTTCGGGGTCCTTTTCAAATCTATATAGAAATTTTTTAATTAATAATATTACACAAAGTATATAAAATATAGAAAAATATTTGACAATTTTAAATTCTTACATTTTAAATTATTATTACATGAATATTAGGATGTAAAGGGTCCAGTCATAATGTAAAATTTTAATATTTCTGATTAAAAAATCTGTAAAAAAAAATATATATATAAAGAAATTAACCTAATTTGTACATACATGATTAATTGTGAATTAATTATAAATATTTACCGTATGTCATTGTTTAAAATTAAAAATATATATATACATAATATCACAGAAAGTTATTTTTAAAGTTATTTAATATATTAATTAAAATTAATTGGTCTTAATAAGCTATTATCACAGAGTTTTAATTGTTTGTAGATTAACAGTTAAATTTACGAAAATTTCAAATTGTGTATATGTAGTAGTAATGTTTGTATTGGTGAAGTAAATGTAACTATTTGCAATAATTCATATAACTAACGACATATATGAGATGTTGATCGACGAAATATGGATATATATATAGGTAATCAATAAGCATACGGACGTCAAAGTCGCGTCGTCATGGCAACACTATGTAAACAATGAATGCTTGCTTTTTTTCATTTTATGAGTTATAGAAAGATATGGTTTGAACAATCCTTTAGAATCTTCTTGTAGGTTGATAGACTTTTTTTGAGTATTGATGTGAAGGACCTCAGATGTGCTGCGTTTGTGATATGAAGGTTCTTTGTCCAAAATGTGATAATTTTCCCACTTAAAGTTATGTTTAGTATCTATATAATGTTGAGTAATAGGTGGTATATTATCTTTCTTCTGAGTGTTGTCATTAGTATTGTCAAAGGTATTTTTTGATGGTTCAACCTTCTTATTTATATGGCTTCTGAGAACCCTATGACTACCGGTTTGTTGTTTTTCTTTATCTTTGGCTAAAGCTAATTCTTTTTTAATCTCTCTATCAACACCAGCCTTGTGTTCACCTATACGTATAGATACTTCATGTTTGGTTTGGCCTACATATGTTGCATCACACTCATTACACTCTATCTTATATATTACATTAGTGTTCTCACCCTTTTTAAGTTTATCTTTGGCTTTGATGACTAGACTACTGTTACTTTTTTCAATTATAGGTATGGTGATGACATCATATTTTTTAAACATACCTGACATACTGTTGTAGAAACCGTCAATATTAGGAATGCATATCTTTGGTTTCTTAGCTATAATTCTTTTTTCTATGTCATAACTCACATTTTCATTGTTGTTGTCATCCTCAGCTCTATACTCAAGAGTATTTATTCTTTTCCTTATGTAGTAGTCTATGAACTTGCTTGGATGACTACTACATAAGGAAAAGAATAAATACTCTTGAGTATAGAGCTGAGGATGACAACAACAATGAAAATGTGAGTTATGACATAGAAAAAAGAATTATAGCTAAGAAACCAAAGATATGCATTCCTAATATTGACGGTTTCTACAACAGTATGTCAGGTATGTTTAAAAAATATGATGTCATCACCATACCTATAATTGAAAAAAGTAACAGTAGTCTAGTCATCAAAGCCAAAGATAAACTTAAAAAGGGTGAGAACACTAATGTAATATATAAGATAGAGTGTAATGAGTGTGATGCAACATATGTAGGCCAAACCAAACGTGAAGTATCTATACGTATAGGTGAACACAAGGCTGGTGTTGATAGAGAGATTAAAAAAGAATTAGCTTTAGCCAAAGATAAAGAAAAACAACAAACCGGTAGTCATAGGGTTCTCAGAAGCCATATAAATAAGAAGGTTGAACCATCAAAAAATACCTTTGACAATACTAATGACAACACTCAGAAGAAAGATAATATACCACCTATTACTCAACATTATATAGATACTAAACATAACTTTAAGTGGGAAAATTATCACATTTTGGACAAAGAACCTTCATATCACAAACGCAGCACATCTGAGGTCCTTCACATCAATACTCAAAAAAAGTCTATCAACCTACAAGAAGATTCTAAAGGATTGTTCAAACCATATCTTTCTATAACTCATAAAATGAAAAAAAGCAAGCATTCATTGTTTACATAGTGTTGCCATGACGACGCGACTTTGACGTCCGTATGCTTATTGATTACCTATATATATATCCATATTTCGTCGATCAATATCTCATAGATGTCGTTAGTTATATGAATTATTGCAAATAGTTACATTTACTTCACCAATACAAACATTACTACTACATATACACAATTTGAAATTTTCGTAAATTTAACTGTTAATCTACAAACAATTAAAACTCTGTGATAATAGCTTATTAAGACCAATTAATTTTAATTAATATATTAAATAACTTTAAAAATAACTTTCTGTGATATTATGTATATATATATTTTTAATTTTAAACAATGACATACGGTAAATATTTATAATTAATTCACAATTAATCATGTATGTACAAATTAGGTTAATTTCTTTATATATATATTTTTTTTTTACAGATTTTTTAATCAGAAATATTAAAATTTTACATTATGACTGGACCCTTTACATCCTAATATTCATGTAATAATAATTTAAAATGTAAGAATTTAAAATTGTCAAATATTTTTCTATATTTTATATACTTTGTGTAATATTATTAATTAAAAAATTTCTATATAGATTTGAAAAGGACCCCGAACTAGGGGTAGAAACGTCATAAATAAATAAATTAAATTGTACTCGATAAAAGGTCAAAATATTTTTATTTTTCTATTCACTAAACTCGAGTAAAACTTGAAAAAATTATTATATTTTTATGACTTATTAATGAATTCTAGTTTAAATCTTTGTTTTTAAAAAATATTTTTAATATACAAAAACGAAACACAGAATATATTTTCAAGGTAGTCACTTTACAACACATTTAAATATTAAAAATGTTTAACATAAATATCAGAATTTATATCTTATAAAATTCTAATGCTTTTATTAATAAATAAATTTAAAGCTGATCATACTTTTTTTTAAATTAATTAATATAAATGAATAGAATTATAAAATACTCTTTTTTAATTCTTTGCAATAAATTCTTATACTGAATCATAATTTTCCTTAGAAATAATTAAATTCTTTGCCTCTGGATGAAGTTCCTTTATTTTATTACTAGTTAAACTTCTTAATTTAAAAATATATGGATCAGAAGATGCAAACAAATATCTCATAATATCCTCATTAGTAAATTCTGATTTTGCTTTACGAGTAAAGTTTTCTCTACATTTCTTAAAATCTTTATTACGCGCTTCTTGCGCTTCTTCAGATAGAAATCCAATTGGTACTGCAAACGTTTCTATGATTGCTGGTCCATGGATTAAGAGTGCGTGACAAGAAGAAGGCATAGGATACCAAGAATAATTTTTTATGTATATTTTTGCAGCATCTAAACAGTAATTTTTGAAGGCTGGGATGTTAATACAATGTTTTGATGATATAGTTTGCAAAATGATGTAGAGTTTTTTAAGAAACTCTTTATCAATTCCTGTTATATCCCCAACATAATTATTGTTTTGAAAAAATTTACGAGCAGTGTTTCCATCATTAGTATTTCCAGCTCCTTGTTTCACAGTATCTACAAGCATATTCAAATTTTCTCTAAAATTATCTATAACTTCCTTCTTCTTCAATGCGATTTCTAATTTTTCTCCTTCTCTACTGCCTTCAATATTTTTTGATTCACTAAAAATTTGTTTGTACTGCGAGAATCCAGAAGTACCATCACATCCGTATTTGGTAATTAGTTCTAGATCAGTTTTATCAGTTTCAAGAATCAATTTCTTGACACTTTCAATTTTTAAAATTCTTGAAACTGAATGGTCTAGAACATATTCTAATTTTGTTGAGGCACTAGTTTCAGTAACATCAAAACTTGGGCAACAATTGGTCTTAGCTTTATAAATATGGCGATATTCAGGAAAAACATTTTTTTTCTTTAGAATTAATGTATTTCTAATAATTTTGTATTGGTTTTTTGTCAGTTTAGCATCAAGAAATATGGCAAGTGCTTCATCAGGTGATAAAATAGATAAATCTTCTATTTCAAAACTATTACTGCTATCATTTAATTCACTATTAATTCCATCAGATACCCGAATACTTTTGTTGCAAGCTTCCAACAGGTCAGCAGCAGGTATACTATCTAATACTTCATTAATCCTTCTCTTTTTTGTTGATTTACTGGCTTCGGTATATGTTTTTCGAGTGGTTTCTATAGGAACAGTACAGGAAAAAGTAAAAAATGAATCTAGCCAGCTAGAATTCATCTTTAAAAATCTTTCTTTTGAATAAATAGAATTTTTAAATTTTTTATTGAAAGTTGGTATGAAATGACGATTTAATTTTGATTTTAGAGAATTCTTATCAGAATCAGACATCTTTGAAAAATCATAAAGTTCCATTATATATTCTACAATTGTATTGATATTTGCATCTTTCTTATCTAAGAGAATAGAAGATAATTGCTTATTTGTAATTGAAATTTCCATTGTATATTTTAGGAAATTTTTTCACACAATACAAATTTTAAAATACAAAATTCACAAAGACAATATTTACATTAGACGTTCACAAAGTACATAAAGTTCACAAAGTTCACAAAGAAAACACTTGGATTGTAGGATCTATACAGGAATTATTTAAGTCAGGTTCTTGTGAAAACAACAATTCATTTAGTATTTAGCATTGATTGTCCGAGAAACAAAAGGTATTAATTAGAGTATAAACGATATTCGTATAACTTTGTATCAAATCGGATATTTATAACTTATACGTTAAGGCAAAAAAAAAAAGAAATTTAATACCTTTTGTTTCTAATCTCTTTAAACAAAAGTGATGAAATTGCGAAATCTAATTCTTTTATTTAATACTGAAGCCAAAAAATAAGCAAAATTTACTTCTAATTTAGCTACTAAATTACATTAATTTTTATTTTGCAAAATTTCCTACCAAAGCATAAAATGGCTGCACTTTTTCAAAGTCAAAAAACCTTAATGTATCTTGGTGGTTTAAAAAAATGATGACAGAGCTTAGTGAAATAGGAAAACTATTAAAATTTAAACATTTTAAAACTTAATTAAACTTTATTTTACCCCTCTTATAGCATTAATTTTTTTTTAATAAAGAAATAAAAATCGGAGTTTTAACATTGATCTTATGGGAGCAATACTTTAGAGCTTTGAAAAAATGTAAAAATGATGACACAGGAGATTAAAATTAGCAGGAAATGATAAATAAATGATCAAAGATTAAATTTCCAATTTATTTTCCCCACCTTATAGAATTCAATTTTAAATAAATAAATAAAAACTATGTAAATAACCCGCAATTACAGTTATACATATATGTTTTCCCATATCTACGTAGCGTCGATAATTTAAAATGCGATAAAAAAAATTCTTTTAATTCAACCACTAAATACAAAAAATCCTTATTTATTCAACCACTAAAAGACCTTACAATTATAACAAAAAATTCTAATTTCGCAATTATCATCACTTTTTTTTTTACTTTACCACACTACACTGCACTAAAAAACATGTAAATAAAAGACATGTTTATCACAAAAAGTATATCATATAATATCTAAGAAAACTTCAATTTCTGTAGATTCTGTAGCATTAATATCTAAAAATGTTATATATACAATATGATATCTAAAAATATTAAATAATATGCACAAACAAGCACTGAACTTCCGTTAATTTATATTTCTTATTATATAATGCAAATATTTTTGATCATCAATTAATTAACATTAACATATTTATAAGCAATAATGAAAAAGCAACTAAAGAAGTTAATATTTGATTTATTTCCTTATTATATAATTCTTTCAATTCTGAAATAAATTTCATAATAATAATAATAATTCTGCTGCTCAGCAATGTTGCCACACATTTTGGAGGAAGTTTGCAAAGATAAATGCGATGTTGCCTATTTTCATGAAATAAGTGCAACTTTGTTTTATTTCAATTATTTATATACTAGAGATATAATTATATACAATTTTATGTTAAAATATATTTATTGTATTTTTTTTAATCCTTAATTTAAGCTTCAAGTAACAAGGTTATGAAAATTAAATTTATTAGTCAGCAAATTAGATTATCGATTTTTGATATTTACTTTAAATTCTGACACAAAATGAGGTACTTAATAAATGTGAAGGCATTAAAGAAAAATAAAGATTCTGTAGCCATTAAAATATTTAATTTTGAAGTCTTTGGAAAAAATATATTTTGAATTTATTTTACAAATTAGAAGACTGCCTTGCTCTAGAAGCTATAAATCATTAAAAAATGGATTAATTTTGAAAATTGATCGCCATTTTATAAACTTACAGAATCTTCTCAGGCTAAAAATCATCAAAAATCTTGAAATTTCGCATTTTTCAGCATCCATATTGGATCCGCTATTTTGAATTTTTGTTAAATAGACAGATATTCGTAATGAGCATCCCGAAAATACCCTGTACACAAATTTTTACAAAAAAATAACGAAATTTAGTTTTTTGTGTCCGCCATATTGATCCGCCATTTTGAATTTTTTTAAAAAAATTTTATTTTTTCACATAACTTGTTCAAATGCCCTAAATGAAACCGGTTATATGGTTATACAACTCACAGTTTCTTCTCGGGCTCAAAATCGTCAAAAATCTCGAAATTTCGCGTTTTTCATATTTCGCGTGAGCCATATTGGCTCCGTAATTTAAAGTTTTTTAAAAATAATTCACGTAAACAAATTTTTATCAAAAAATATCAAAATTTAATTTTTTCTGACCACCATATGTAACGAGGCATTTTTGCCCGTTACAAGCAAATATTAAATATTAAATTATTTAATATTTGCGAACATACATACACACATATTCGCGCGCCTCAAGTCTCAAATACAGAAGATTTCCGCCTAGCAACAATCAAAATGCAAATATATTATTTATAGTTCAATAATATTCTAATAGAAGATCAATAAAAAGCAGCACCGATCAATAAAAGTTATAGGTTTTCATATCGACTGATAATGATTTATAGTATCAGCCGCACGGCGCTGTAATAGAAGACCATGCCGTTTCCTTTGCAAAACGAGCATTCCGGTTTCAGCTCTGGATCGCGAAGTCACGCGCGATGTCCATAGAGCAGTTCACGGTTTCGCACCTCCAAGTGCCAAAGAAATACTGGTAAAGATACGCGTATTGCCTTGGAGCCATCTTTACATTAATTAAATAATTTCATAAAGTGTAATTATTGTTAATAGTGAAACCCTAATTTATATGAATTTATAACTTAAATTAAATTAGCTGACTACGGTCGCCATTAAATCGCGTAGCGATTTTATTTAAAATATAAAATAAAAACTCGATCGTGTGAAGTGAGATAGCCGGCAGCAGACGATTTAATCCTGCACCAGCATCGACAAGCCTACATAATAAATCAGCATCTGGGCAGACGCAACGAAGACATCATCCACAAGTAGACGAATCCAGCAGCAGATATAACATCAGCGCGGTATCGTAAAGTGTGTGTATGTGTGATTGCGCGCGGATTGCGAATATTTCATGTAAAGCCAAGCGGGTTTATTGTTTAACGATTTAATGATTTAATATAATAATTATATTTCATATATAGTTTTAAAGCCCATGAGGCAATAAAAAAAAAATATAAATAAAATATAAATAAGTTCAATTAAATATTTCATGATAATTAAATAAGTGTTTATTTCATTTTAGTATAAGTGCATGTTCACATATAAAAATATTTCCCCACTCAAATACCTATTTCTTAGAACTCCCCCACTTGCCGAGTGAGATGTTTCTTATGCCGAGCTAGCCGAATAACGAAGGTAAATTTCCCCCTATTTTATTATCATTACTACTACTAAATAATCATACATACATATATATATTAAAAGGCGCTCTTAAAGAATAAATATATTAATAAATATATATGTATGTATATTATCAAAATTAATTATTTAATTAAAAATCCTCGTTACACATATTAATCCGCCATTTTTAAATGTCCGCCATTTTGAAATTTTTTTTTTTATTTTACTAATTTTAGTCAAATGCCCTAAATAGATTAGGTTTTACAGCTCTGTCAAATGCAGATTCTTCTTAGGATTTAATGGGTTAAAAAATGGAATATATTTGAAAATTGATCGCCATTTTGTGTCCGCCATTTTGAATATTAAAATTTCAATAAAAAAAAGTTCAACAATAATCGTATAAATAAAAGCAGATATATTTTTCAGAATGATACTATGAATCATATACTTTTTAAATAGTTTTGCTAGGAAAAAATAATAATTAACACATTTTTGGCCACTTTTGGCCATTTTTGAAATAATTAAATTTGTTTTTTAAACTTTTTGTCAGAACACTTTCAAAAGCTCATCAAAACAACGATTTAAAAAAAAAATTTGATGTGATAACTTCAATTTTGAGCATTTTAGAGTTAATTTTACCATAAAAAATGTGTTTTTTAGAAAAAAAAATGAGTTTCTAACAAATAAAAAAAAAACTGCAAGTTCTAATTAAAAAATCGGAATGAGGGATTGTTAGAGAAATCGAAAACAAAAATTAAAAAAAAAAAATTTATTCATAAACTAAAAATCTACGACCTGTAGAGTAATTTGGGTGGCACAATAGGACTTTGTCCCATTGTTCCCCTCGGGTCACCATTCCACCTATACTGCCAACATTCCATTGTGCGGGAGCGAGCGCGAACGGAAGCTACGTCGCGCTCTTCTTCCCCACAGTTATAGATCGCCTGCCTTTCCAAGGCAAGCAGGTCGATGGGAATCACCCGAGCCACCACCTGGATCGCTGGCTCTGATACTGTCTTGTACGAGCAAGCGATTCGAAGTGCCCCCTGAAATTTTAACATGCCTTTATAAACGTAAAAAGTCAATTCGCTTGCGAGAAAAATATCTCCTTTATTTAATAGATCTTTTTACATAAAATTATAATTTATAACTGTTTTAGGGTTTAAATTTTATTAATTTTATTACATATTGTATATTCAAATCATTTCATCAAACGATTTCCACGAGTTTTTTTTTTTAATATTGATTTGTATGCACTGAAATTCCGTTTGAAAAACTTACAACCGGTTTGTAAAATTACAACCATCAAACATGGAATATCTTTAAATTTATATTTTTAATTTTGAAGCCTTTACAATTTTTAGTTCTTAAGCCAAAAAGAAAAATTAATTTTAACCTCCTAAAATTTTTATTATACCATAATTATTTTAAAAGTGATACTTAATTCGAGCCTGGAATCGTAAATTTTTTTTTTGAGGGCACATCGATATGACCCGTGTTTTCAGATAGTTTGAACCTTCAGAAAACCGAAAAAAATCGTGAACAAGAAATCGGCGATAGGTGCCAAAAAGATTTTTTCACTTTTATGCCAAAAAATGTGTTTTTCGTATCTGAGCTACCCCAAATTCTTAAAATAACTTTTTAGGTAAATAAAATTTTTAAAAATAGAAAAGAAAATCTGATTGCCAGGGAAAAACCACTCCAGAAGAAAAAAAAACTTTTCTTTTTCCGATGAAATTTAGCCAAGTTATCGTCAATTTAAGATTTTGCTCAAATTCGTCTTAAAAAAGATTGAAATTTTATTGAAAAAAGCCTGTTTCTGAACTTTAAACATGCATTACTCGCTTGATTTTCATCGTAAAATAATAATTTTTTTTTTTAAATCGATTAATTTTTTCCTGGCAATTCAATTCTTTAAGAAAAAAAAACATTTTTATTGACCCAATTTCAATTTTTAGGTCAAAAGCCTTTGAAAACTGTAAGTAGCAAGATTTACTTAACACAGTTTTTGATCTAAAAATTAAAATTTTGTCAATAAAAATAATTTTTTTCTTAGAGAAATCAATTGCCAGGAAAAAATTAATCGATTTTAAAAAAAAAATTATTATTTTACGATGAAAATCAAGCAAATAATGCGTGTTTAAGGTTCAGAAACAGGCTTTTTTCAATAAAATTTCAATCTTTTTTAGACGAATTTGAGCAAAATCTTAAATTGACGATAACTTGGCTAAATTTCATCGTAAAAAGATAAGTTTTTTTTTCTTCTGGAGTGGTTTTTCCCTGGCAATCAGATTTTTTTATCTATTTTAAAAAAGTTTTTTTACCTAAAAAGTTATTTTAAAAATTTAGGGTAGCTCAGATACGAAAAACACGTTTTTTGACATAAAAGTGAAAAAATCTTTTTGGCACCTATCGCCGATTTCTTGTTTACGATTTTTTTCGGTTTTCTGAAGGTTCAAACTATCTGAAAACACGGGTCATATCGATGTGCCCTCAAAAAATACCCTGCTAACTAGCTGGCACTAAGGTTCCTCAAACAATGAACTTAATACTTCGATATACCACAGATATCACCGATTAGAAGCATGCAATCATACTTAATTTTTTTGTTTTTTTAATTTTGAAAAAAAAATTTTGAAAAAATTCGGTATTAGATCCAAAAAATTACTATAAACAAACTTTCTAAAACTAGTACTTTCATAGAAATAAATTAGGTACTACGTTCAAAAAAAAAAAAAAATTTGGTGTTTTTTGTATTTTTTTGTAAAAAAAATTTTAGGAAAAAAATTTTCAAAAAATTAAGTATTAGATTCGAGATATCGAGTAAAAATCGTACTTTCAAATATAAGTACTTTTGCGGAAATAAATGAGGTATTACATCCAAATTAAAAAAAAAAAAAAGTAGTTTGAGATTTTTTGATAAAAAATTTTTGAAAAAAAAATTAGGTCTTAATTCGATAATGGTTGTGAAGTATCACCCGTTACAATATTTTCAGATATTAGTACTTTAATGAAATTAAATGAGGTATTACACCAAAAAAAAAAAAATATTGCAGTTTTTTTAATTTTTTTGTTTTTTTAATTTTGAGAAAAAAATGTTGAAAAAATTCGGTATTAGATCCAAAAAATTACTATAAACGAACTTTCTAAAACTAGTACTTTCATAGAAATAAATTAGGTACTACGTTCAAAAAAAAAAAATTTGGTGTTTTTTGTATTTTTTTATAAAAAAATTTTTGGGAAAAAAATTTTCAAAAAATTAAGTATCCGATTCAAAATATCATGTGAAAACCATACTTTCAAATATAAGTACTTTCATGGAAATAAATAAGGTATTACATCCAAATTAAAAAAAAAAAAAAGTACCTCGAGCTTTTTTGGGGAAAAAATGTTTGAAAAAAAAATTAGGTCTTAATTCCATAATGTTCGTGAAATATCATCGATTACATACGTACGTACACACACACACACACACACACACATACAGACTTTTTTTAAAAACCGGTTTTTTAGCTTCCTGGGGTCCCAAAACGTGCTTATATGCCAAAAAATAGAAAATCAAAATTTGACCTAACACAATGGTTCCTCTTTGAGGAACCAAAAATAGTGATCGGATACAAAAAATTTGTATAAACTAAATTTCTAAAACTTGTACTCTCATTAAAATAAATTAGATATGTCCAAAACGAAAAATAAATATGGTGTTTTATGTATTTTTTTAATAAAAAAATTTTTGGAAAAAAAATTAGGTCATAATTCGATAATGGTTTTAAAATATCACTAGTTACAATATTTTCAGATTCTAGTACAGTTTTTTGCAGCATTCTAGTTGCAGTTTTTTTTATTTTTCTTTTGTTTTAATCTTGAGAAAAAAAATTTGAAAAAACTAAGTATCAGATCCAAAAAATTACTATAAACGAGGTTCTTAAAACTAGTAATTCCGTGGAAATAAATTAAGTACTACGTCCAAAAAGAAAAAAAAAATTAATATTTTTTGTATTTTTTTGAGACAAAAATTTTAGGAAAAAAATTTTCAGAAAATTAAGTATCCGATTCGAGATATCATGTGAAAACCATACTTTCAAATATAAGTACTTTCGTGGAAATAAATGAGGTATTACATCCAAAATAAAAAAAAAAAAAGTACCTCGAGCTTTTTTGGTGAAAAAATTTTTGAAAAAAAAATTAGGTCTTAATTCCATAATGTTTGTAAAAAATCACCGATTACATACATACGTACACACACACACACACACACACACACACACACACACACACACACACATACAGACTTTTTTTAAAAACTGGTTTTTTAGCTTCCTGGGGTCCCAAAACGTGCTTATATGCCAAAAACTCAAAAAAAAAATTTTGACCTAACACAATGGTTCCTCTTTGAGGAACCAAAAAAATTTGGTATTTTTTGTATTTTTGGTGAAAAAAATTTTGAGAAAAAAATTTTCTATAAATAAATTATAAGATTCGAGATATCGAGTAAAAACGATACTTCTAGATATCAGTACTTTCATGGGAAAAAATGAGGTACTACGTCCAAAAAGAAAAAAAATTATGGTATTTTTTTAATTATTTTATGTAAAAAATTAAAAAAAAAAAATTTCGAAAAATTATGTATCAGATGGAGAAATCCTTTAGAAACGATAATTCTAGATATTCGTACTTTCATAGGAAAAAATTAAGTATTACGTCCTAAAATAAAAAAAATTTTGGCGTTTTTGTATTTTTTGGCGACAAAAATTTTGACAAAAAAATTAAAAAAAATTTAAGTATTAGGTCCAAAAAATTACAATAAACGATATTTCTAAAACTAGTACTTCCATGGAAATAAATTAGGTACTACGTCCAAAAAGAAAAAAAATATTGGTATTTTTTATATTTTTTTGTGAAAAAAATTTTAGGAAAAAAATGTTCAGAAAATTAAGTATCCGATTCGAGATATCATGTGAAAACCATACTTTCAAATATAAGTATTTTCATGGAAATAAATGAGGTATTACATCCAAATTAAAAAAAAAAAAAAGTACCTCGAGCTTTTTTGGTGAAAAAATTAGGTCTTAATTCCATAATGTTTGTGAAATATCAGCGATTACATACGTACGTACGTACGTACACACACACATACACACATACAGACTTTTTTTAAAAACCGGTTTTTTAGCTTCCTGAGGTCTCAAAACGTGCTTATATACCAAAAAATCAAAAAAAAAATTTTGATCGATCACAATGGTTCCTCTATGAGGAACCAAAAATTTACGATTCCAGGCTCGAATAAAGTATCAATTTTAAAATAATTGCTCATATACACACCAAAACTAAAAGAATTTTTTGTTACGAAGAAAAGATTTAATGTTTATTTAATTCTTTAGAGAGGAATTATTTTGAGGTTAATTCCTCTCTAAAGAATTAAATAATCATTAAATCTTTTCTGCGTAACAAAAAATTTTTTTAGGTTTGGTCTGTACCCCTTTGTAAAATTAAACAATAATTAATTTAAAAAAAAAAAATTTTCAACAATAATCAACAATTTATTCAATTTATTGACGTTTTGGTTCTTTCGGACCCTTTTTGAAATATCTGAAAGTCAATTAAAACTGCTTATTTAAAATAAAAAATTTAATATTATAAATAAATATTTTAGATAAATAAATCTTTACGCTGAAAAAGATATGACACTCACTTTATTTTGTTCAATTGTAAGTGGAAAAAGTGAAAGAATTGTTTCAAAAACTATAAGTATTGAAGAATATAATTTATTAAATATTAAATCCTGCTAATGCCAAATATGTTTATTTGAGCTTTACAATTACAGCTAAACCTTTAATTAAATCTGCTACTTAAGGGTATTTTATTGATTTAAGTGCATAATTATAATTATCACATTGCAGAACACATTTTATCAGATGAAATAGAAGAAAGACTCTTAAATGATAATAAGAAAATATATTTAGAAGTATGAAAACATTAACGGTTCTAAAGTTCCATTGCTAGTCACTTATGATATCAAAAATTTCATTTAAAGCTAGTGCAAGATTTATTTATAGTATAATAATAACATTGCATATATATTTTATACATTCGAATTTTCAAAGAAGAGTAAGTGTTAAATAATACACTACTCAAAATATAATAATAATAATAATATTGAATATGAGTTTATATGTGTGTCTGCGTGTGTGCACAGAGTGTAAGCGCGTGCCTTGTGTAACGGCGCACAGCGCCCAGTCTTAGGACAACTATTAAAGTAGTCACACTTATTAAGAATAAAAGTAAAAGTTTATTGTGCTACTTAATTATTAGTTATAAATTATTTATCCACATCACCTAATTTCCTGTCAAATAATAGAAATAATATTAAAATACAGTCCACTCATCACCATTATGGTCCATCTTCGCCACTTTTTTTTAATTAAAAAACAAAAAGAACTCAGTGATTTTCAACTACCTCGTGGCGGCAAAAAGTTAATATAAGTTATTTTAAAGTGAAGATCAAGTTATTATAAAGTGAAAATTAAAAATTACTTCTAAATTAAAAAAAAAAAACAAAAGGTGACTTTTTTCATATAAAAATTATCCAAAGTTTTGAAGTGAAAAACATGTGCGCGGTTTTTACCGGCATCATCATCTCAAAGCCGCCATTAAGATTTTTATTGTGTTATTTGATAATCACGAGTTAAATGCGTTGATTATATTGATTATATTCTTTATTTCTTTTGGGTGATGTGCAGTTTGAAATTGAAAAAAATTTTAAAATTAAAAAAAAAAAAAAGTTTAACAGTTCATTTTTTATGTTGTCCTAAGGCACAAAAAATTGTTCAAAAAAGTTTAAAAGTTATCAAGATAAAAAATTTTTGTTTTAAAAAAAAAGAAAAAAGGACATCAAGAGAATAAATTAAAAAAAAAAGTATAAATAAATCATCATCATCAAAAAAGAAAGAACTCCATTTTTAGAATTTTCACTATGACGTCATCGACAAGAAAGGAAGCGGAAATACATAAATTTGAATAATATTCTACATCTTTACCGGAAAGGGCCTACGCCGCCGAAAATCAGGTGTTTATTCTTTTTCTTTTTCAAGTTCAGACACATTCGGCGCGCGCAGCTTATACCAGTTATTTTTGTCTGCTTTCTTCTCGTTCATACTGTTTATGCTATATGGGAGAGTTTATGCATCAAGTTCAAGGTTTTTTCTTTCTTTTTAATTATTTTGATATTTGTATTTAACAAATTTTTTCCTTTTTCTTATTCTATTGATTTAATTTTAAAAGAGTTAATTTTATTTAAAAAAAAAAAATTTTAAGTTAAAATTTATTATATCAAGTTAAAATATTACATTTTTAAAAAAAATTATTTTATGTATTATAAAAAAAAAGAAATATTTTCACATGTAAAAATTTATTTTTTTTTGTATAGTTCAAGGCACCGCGGAGTGAATGATAAATTTGATTTTTTTTGTGTGTAATTTAGTTTATTAATATTTAGAAATTATTTATTTTAAACCTTTTGTAATCATATAGATAAGAATTAATATATATAAAAAAACACTATCAAAAAATTCTAATTTGAAATTATATTTTTATTATTAAAATTAATTTTTATTTTTTATTGATATTAATAATTTCTTATGTATATAGGTAAGTTAATAATTGGCTTGTTTATGGTTATTTTAGTTTTTTATTTAGTATCATTATACTTAATATTTTTTTCAGAATTAATTGATATTCTTATAGGGTATTTTTTAATAAACAATAACCTGGGCAAGTTTCTACTATCCTTTAGATAATCGGTTACTTAGTTAGTTATAATTTTTTTTTTTCTAATTAGTTATTAGTTACTTTTCAGTTTTAAAGTTTCAGGAATTATTATTAATTTATTTAAAAGTTTTTTATTCATGCAATTTAAATTTTACTATTTAGAAAAGAGTTTGGTGAAATTTGTTGCATTGATTTGAGGTCCCATTGAATTTTTCTTTCAAAATTCAATGAGAAAATCTTTTGTTTGGGATTGTTCTCGTGGGAACTTTTGCACATTGAAATGTAGCACAGTTTGTTTTTTAATAATTCCATAAAAAGTTGACTAGTTAAATTTGTGCAACATTTTTTCATTGAATTTTTTTTTCTTTGAAATAATTGCATATTTTCTGCTACAAATATTTTCTCCTTTTTTCATATACATTAGTTAAAATGGCCAAAACTTTAATTTCAGAGCAAATCTCCATTTCGCAACGTATTGCTAATTCATATAACAATTTTGTTTGGGATGGCAATGAGAGCATATACAATGCTTCCACGCGTTTAGAAAACTTGAATGACATGTGGTATCACTTTGAGGAAAACCATTACAAAATTATAAATATCGCTAATTCAGATAAATCTAATTATATAAAAAATAATACTTTTAATTCAGTTGAACAAGAATACTTGAAAAATAAATGTCAATTTAATGAATTCTTGGCTACTCATAATCCTCAAAATGATAACTCGCATAGATCTTCACGTTTTGCCACTGAAAATAATTTAGAAAAATTGGAAAAAATCCCTATCCCAAAATTTAATGGTAACTTTACAGAATGGGAAAATTTCCGAGATATGTTTAAATCTTTAGTTATTGATAAAAGTTATTCTGATGTTTTTAAGTTATATTATTTAAAATCTAGTTTACAGGGTGAGGCCCTTCAGTTAGTTAATTCATACAGTATTACTAATAATAATTTTTCTTTCGTTTGGGAAAAATTAATTGATAAATTTGAAAATAAAAGGAGGTTAGTGAACTCACATTTAGCTTCGTTTTTTAGTTTAAAACTTATGAAAAAAGAGTCCTCTGCAGAATTAAAAAGAATTCTCAACGGTATTACAGCTCCAATACAAGCTTTAGAAGCTTTAAAGAGATATACCAAGTTTTGGGATGACATGTTAGTTTTTCATTCCATTTCTCTTTTTGATTTAGATACCCGTAAACAATGGGAAAAATTCATTGGAAATTTAAGAAATTGTAAAGAACCTCCATTATTTTCAGATTTAATCAAATTTATGGAAAGTCAAGTAGTTGTATTGGAATCGATTGAAAATAATATAAAAAGTAGTAATAATAGTTTGAGTTTTCCTAATAATAAGTTTAATAAATCTTCAATAAATTCTAATTCAAATAGCAAAAGTTCTAACATTGATAAATCAAAATGTATCATCTGCAGTAAAGAACATTTTTTTTCTTTCTGTCCCAGTTATTTAGATAAGACCCCTATCGAAAGAAAGCAGTTCATTGTAAGTAAACATAGGTGCTTTAATTGCTTAGGTCAACATATGTTACCTGAAAGCAAATCTGAAAGAACCTGTAAGTTTTGTAATGAAAAACACCATTTTACTATTCACATTCAGAATCAGCAAAGTTCAGTTAATAAAGAACAAAAATCTGGTACAGTTCATATAAAAAATTCTCATTTAACAACTGATTCTGTTTCTGAAAATGAAAGTGGTGCCTCAAATGTTATTTATAACCAAGAAACTACTGAAAATTTTGAAACTACTGAATATTCAAATTTAAGTTCTTTTTCTAATTCAGTTTTATTAAACAGAAACCCTGAATTGGAAAAAATAGTTAAAATGCCTGATTTATCAACAACGTGTCTAGTATCTCCTTTTTCTAGCCCAGTTTTGTTAGCTACAGCTTATGTAAGAGTTTGGGCAAATAATGATAAATTCCTCACAGTTACTGCCTTGATAGATCAGTGTTCTCAGTCTTCCTTTGTATCTGAGTATGTTTGTCAACAATTAAGTTTAGATCGAAAATCAATTGAAATTCCAGTTTCTGGTGTAGGTGCCAAAGTTAATTACACTTGCAAAAGTTATGTTAATTTTAAAATAAGTTCTACATTTGATAAAAAATTTTTTGATGTTAATGCTTTAATTTTACCTAAAGTTTCAAATTATGCTCCTAATATTAAACAAAAATTAAATTATGAGCATTTAAAAAATCTTAATTTAGCTGATCCTTATTTTTATAAAAACAAAAGAGTAGATATTTTATTAAGTACAACTGTATATTCTCAAATCATTCAAGGAGAACCTATAAAAGGTCAAATTGATGAGCCTATTGCTCAAAATACTTCTTTAGGTTACATTGTATCAGGTGATACTAAGGTTCACAATACTGTTCATAAAGTTTCTACCTTTCATATCGCTGAAGAAGAAAAAATTGATTTGTTGCTCCAATCTTTTTGGGATTAAGAAAAGTTTCATCAAAAAAAAATTTCTCACAAAAGAAGAATTAGCTAATGAGCAGTTCTTTAAAAATACTTATTCCAGACTTCCTTCAGGTCGTTTCATAGTTAGATTACCAATTTTTGTTGATAGAGAAAAACTTAGTTTTCCTGGCTCCTTTAATAAAGCCAAAATCATGTTTCTAACTCTTGAAAGAAAATTTGAAAAAAGTCCAAAACTAAAGGAAATGAATTCTGATTTCTTTCAGGATTATATTGACAAAGGTCACATGAGAGAAGCAAAAGATTTTGAGATTCGTAAAATTAAATATTTTATTCCACATTTTGGGATTCTAAGAGAAGATCATCTAACAACAAAATTTAGATCGGTTTTCAGTGGTTCAGCAGAAGCAGAAAACGGTTTATCTATTAATAATGTTTGTTACACAGGTGAAAATTTATTAGCGGATTTATCGGGACTTATTTTATCATGGCGAAAATATAAATATGTTTTTATTTCCGATATCAAACAGATGTTTCGTCAAATTAGAGTTCACGTTGACGATCAATATTTTCAAGCGATATTATGGCGTTTCGATAAATCTCAACCAATGAAAGTTTATTTATTAGAAACCGTAACTTACGGTTTAGTTTCAAGTCCATATTTGGCAATTCGATGTTTGAGACAATTGGCAGAAGACGAACGTTTAAAATTTCCTCTTGGTGCTAGTGTTTTAGATAGCGAGGTTTATATGTATGATACCATTTCAGGTGGCTATACTTTAGAAGAGACTATTGAAAAATTAAAGCAATTAAAGGAAATCTGCAAATTAGGAGGTTTCGAATTACATAAATTCTTTTCAAATGAAAGTAAAATTCTAGAAGAAATTGATATTTGTGATAGGGCTGATAAGTCAGGAACAGATTTCAACAACAATTTTAGTTTAGGAGTATTAGGTTTACAATGGTGTCCCAAAGACGACTATTTTTTCTTCAAAATAAATCTTGTTGATTTCTCAAATTTCAAAAAAACCATAGGTAAACGCGTGATACTATCTAATATCTCAAAAATTTTCGATCCTCTTGGCTGGCTATCTCCTGTTACAGTTTCAGCAAAAATGATTATGCAAAAACTATGGGTACGTAAAGTAGAATGGGACTGTGTTATTCCTATGATATGATCTTCTAAATGAATGGTTACAATGGTATAATAATTTACAATGCCTCGATACTTTAAAATTCAATCGCTGGTTGAATTTTGATCCCGGAGATGAAATAATTGAGATACATGGTTTTGCTGATGCATCTAAATTTGCATACGCTGCAGTAGTTTATTTAAGAGTTGTGAAAGATGAAAAGGTTTTTATATCCTTACTTCAAGCAAAAACTAAAGTCTCACCAATTAAAAAGATTTTAACAATTCCCAAATTAGAACTTATGGCAGCAGTTTTATTGTCAAAACTAGTTAATCAAATAATTGACGAAATTAAATTAACTAATTATACTTGTCATTTATGGAGTGATTCAAAAGACGTTTTGTATTGGCTCAAAGAGCACCCATCTAAATGGACTACCTTCATAGCCAATCAATGTTCAAAAATTCATGATTTAGTTCCAAAAGCCCAGTGGAGACATGTTAGATCAGCTGAAAACCCTGCTGACTGCGCATCTCGTGGTTTAAAGTCTAAGGATTTTTTAAATTTTGATTTGTGGTTTAAAGGTCCAAAGTGGTTATCTGAATCTTCAGAAGCTTTTCAGATAATATCTGAGCCCAATAATGTTGAAATAGGTTCTTTCTTATCCACTTTGTATTGTCATGAGATTGATATTGTAAATAAATTTAATCAATGGGAAATAATAAATAAATTTTCCAGTTTAAATAAATTAGTTATCGTTTCAGGTTATGTTATAAGGTTCATATATAATTTATTAATAAAAATCAAATCTCCATTGCTTAACAAATCAAAATTGTTTTCTAACACATGGTTTCATGAAAATTCTAATCCTACTGAAGAATATAATTATATTGAAGTAAACTCCATAAAAATTAGATCTTTGAGCATTTTTGAATTAATAAGGTCCAAACTTACTCTTATTTATTTAGAACAACATTTTTATTTTTTCAAGCAAATATATCAATTGCGTAAAAATATTTAATTAAAAAGAAGTGATAATCTTTTAAAACTTGATCCATTTTTTAGGGACAATCTTTTAAGAGTAGGTGGTCGTTTATGCAATGCATTAATAGGTTTCGAAGAAATGCATCCTTTCATACTCCCATACACTTCAAATTTGTCCTTACTAATTACTCGTTATGTACATTGTATTCAAACTATACATGGTGGTATTAAACTTACTCTTTCCACCATAAGGCAACAATATTGGATTGTTAATGGACGTAATTTGGTAAAAAAAGTAATAAGAAATTGTACTACATGTATCAGGTACAGGGGTAGTACTTTGTATCAAAAAATGGGAAATTTACCATCTGTTAGATTTAATTCAAGTACAGATGCTTTTACTTATACAGCTGTTGATTATGCAGGACCATTCAATATCAAAGCATCTAAGTTTAGAGGTGTAAAAACTTATAAAGCGTATATAGCTATTTTTGTGTGTCTCGTTACGAAAGCTGTACACATAGAATTAGTAGAAAGTTATAATAGTTCAGATTTTTTGGCTGCTTTTAGACGATTTATTTCAGTTAGAGGTGAATGTCGTGAAATTTATAGCGACAATGGTACAACTTTTGTCGGTGCTTCCAAAGAAATTTCTGATCTATTTACAAAAGGTTCTGATCATTTTAAAGAAATTATTTATTCTTTAAAGTTTGAAAATGTAAAATGGCATTTTATTCCACCCTCTGCTCCAAATTTTGGTGGCATATGGGAAACTGCCGTTAAATCGGCTAAACTTCATTTAAAGAAACTATTAGGGGAACAAATTCTTACCTTTAGTCATTTTTACACCTTACTAAAACAAATAGAGGCCTGTATGAATTCGCGCCCTCTCCTACCTTTAAATGACGATATCGGTGACCTGGAGATATTAACTCCTTTTCAATTAATTGCAAAATCAAAAAAACCAGCTCATATTTTACCTGAAACTAATCAGTTAAATTCCAAACCCCCGTTATTGATTTGGCGAAAAGTTCAATATTTTTTGCAACAGTGGTGGAATAGGTGGTTGCATGAGTATTTGCAATCATTGCAAACTCGTAATAAATGGAATTTTGCTCAAAATAATTTGAAAACTGGAGACATTGTACTAATTTTAGACAATAATCTCCCACCAGCTAAATGGCCTTTTGCAAAGGTTGTGGAAATTTGCCCAGGCAATGATGGTTTGGTAAGAGTTGTTAAATTAAAAACTGCAACAACTGAATTAACTAGACCAGTAAACAAGCTAATTTTGCTTTCCAAAAATATAAATGAAATAGCCAAAGTATAATTTTTATATTTTATTATAAAAACTGTAAATATTAAAAAAATGTATATAATTAATTTTCTTTTCAATGAATGCATGTATGTGTGAAATTTTTTAATGTAATTTTACGTAAAAATCACTGTATATTAAAAAAAAAAATGTATTGTAATTTATTTAATTATTTTGTAAAATATTATGGGTTTAAATTTAAAAATTTATTTTAATTAATTTCCAAATTATTTTAAATATGTACATAAAATTATTAAATTTTTTCTTATTAATTTATTTTCTGTGTAAATAAATTAAAAGGGGGGAGAATGTTAAATAATACACTACTCAAAATATAATAATAATAATAATATTGAATATGAGTTTATATGTGTGTCTGCGTGTGTGCACAGAGTGTAAGCGCGTGCCTTGAGTAACGGCGCACAGCGCCCAGTCTTAGGACAACTATTAAAGTAGTCACACTTATTAAGAATAAAAGTAAAAGTTTATTGTGCTACTTAATTATTAGTTATAAATTATTTATCCACATCACCTAATTTCCTATCAAATAATAGAAATAATATTAAAATACAGTCCACTCATCACCAGTAAGCTATTTGGAATATCAAGTTTGTAATGGGTATTTATAGAGAATAAAAGGCATTTCATTTGTGAGAAACAAAAGTTTTAAATTATAACCTGTTGCTTTTTTATTTAAAATTCAAAATTTACAATAAAAATTTTTATATTTTTTATCCAATTCTCTACGTATAGCTTAGGAAAAAAAATAAATATGATTAACAGTCAAAAATTCAACTTTAGATTTACTTAAATTTTGAATAACTCAAATTATAAAAACAAGGTATTAAACCGAATAGAGCAAAAAGTTTTCAGAAAAATTTTGAAATAGAAAATTAAAAATACTTTTTACGAAAGTTTATTCTTTTAACGAAAGCTGAGATGAGCACTATTCCATAAAAAATGAATTTTCAATATTTGAGAGTTTTATATGGACAATTCTATAAATTAATAAATTCTCTAATATTACTCAAAAATGTAGTAAAAGTTCAGAAATTTTGTCAATTTTCTGTATTCATTTATTTTACCATATTTTTCAACATTCATAACTAAAATAACAAATTTTTGCAGCAGATATTATTGTTGTTAAGCCAATGTCTATAGTACATCTAATAAGCAAATTTTGACTATCAGAAGTTAAGATTGCATTTTATGGTTCGACAATCCATCATAAAAAATATGATTTTATTCCAAATAATGTTTAACCCGATCAACAAATGAAAATTTTTTCTTATATCTTGCATCGATAAGTAGTGTCCACTCTGAAATTGCTAATTGTGTGTAGAAAACTACATGTACATAAATTTTTTGTTTTATCATCTCCTTCAGTATGTACTACCCACACAGCACATAACCTTTTCAAAACGTTTCTAAAACGTTTCAAATGTCCACTTGGTTTTTGGCCAATTGCTAGCAAACTAAGAGAGCTATGATACCCTGCCTTTTGGTAAAATGTAGCTCAATCTTTAAGGAAGGTGTACAACTTGGTTAGAGCAGTTAGCTTATTCAAGTTTTTGTGTAATCTAATTTACAAAAAAAATATGTATTTTCGTTCAAAATTGGCCAAAAACCAAGTGGACATTTGAAACGTTTTAGAAACGTTTTGAAAAGGTTTTGTGCTGTGTGGGTAGTGAAATTACAAAAAAATAGTTTTTATAATTTTCAAATTTCCGGATAAGTTCTTAATTTTTAAAAAAATTTAATTTTGTTTAACAAGTCCAGAGCCCCAAATTAAAGTTTTTTAAAAAAATCTGTATGCCAACCCATATATTGAAAATTTCTCAAGTAAAAGAGAAACATAATTTTGATTTAGCCAATCATTTTTCTTTTTTAATTAACTTATGAATTCCTTTTCATGTCTTCAAGGGGACTTCGGCTCCCCTAGTGTATAGTTTATTTTTTTTAATTACCCAGGTCTCATGTACTTAAAGTAATTATTATTTATGCAGCGGAAACTCCATAGTGACCATTTTGGAGAATGATAAAAATATTAAATATAAATTATATATGCAATGACATTTTTATATTGTTTTTTTTTTTTTATTTAGAGGAAGTTTTCACCTCCTATAATTAGTCTTATAGCCCAATTAAGGCTGGTAACACAGCTGCACAAAAAAAAAAATTCTGATCCTGTAACTAGAGCTACCTACAGGCAAGTTTTTCGATGTCCTAAAACCGAATCTGACGTCAGAATTTAGCCTATACCCTAAGATTTTGCCCCAGCTACCCCCAGCCACCCTCTAAACCGCCCGTAAAGCAAATATTTTACTATGTCCAAAAGTTAAAAATAAAAGTACTTTAGTTACGTATTTTGGTGTCCTAAAACCGAATCTGAAGTCAGAATGTAGCCTACACCCTCAGATTTTGCAACAGCTACCCCCAGCCACCCTCTAAACCACCCCGAAAAGCAAATATTTTACTATGTCCAAAAGTTAAAAATAAAAGTACTTTAGTTACGTATTTTGGTGTCCTAAAACCGAATCTGAAGTCAGAATGTAGCCTACACCCTCAGATTTTGCAACAGCTACCCCCAGCCACCCTCTAAACCACCCCGAAAAGCAAATATTTTACTATGTCCAAAAGTTAAAAATAATATTACGTATTTTGATGTTCTAAAAACGAATTTCAAGTCAGAATTTACCTATCACCCTTAGTTTTTGCCCCAGCTACCCCAGTCACCCTCTCAACTGCCCCAGAGGGTGAATATTTTACTTTGTGCAAAAGTTATAAATTAAAGTACCTTGGTTAGGTATTTTGATGTTCTAAAAACGAATTTAAAGTCAGAATTTACCTATAACCTCTAGTTTTTGTCCCAGCTACCATAGTTACCCTCTAAAACCCACCAGAGAAAGGTTAAGTAACGAAACATACGTGATCATATATGCTCGTAGGTGCTTACGGTTTCCAACAAAAGTTCTTAGCACCATCCTGATACCGCTGTAATATTCTAAAGCGATTAATTAACCTTCCTCTGGTGGACTTTAGAGGGTAACTAGGCTAGCTAAGACAAAAACCATGGATGATGGATAAATTCTGACTTAAAATTAGTTTTTAGAACATCAGAAAACATAACTAAGATACTTTAATTTATAACTTTTGCACAAAGTAAAATATTCACCCTCTGGGGCGATTTAGAGGGTGACTGAGGCTATCTGGGGCAAAATCTGATGGTGTAGGTTAAATTCTGACTTTAGATTCGGTTTTAGGACACCAAAATACGTAACTAAAGTACTTTTATTTTTAACTTTTGGATATAGTAAAATATTTGCTTTTTGGGGTGGTTTAGAGGGTGATTGGGGGTAGCTGGGGCAAAATCTGACGGTGTAGGCTAAATTCTGACTTCAGATTCGGTTTTAGGACACCAAAATACGTAACTAAAGTACTTTTATTTTTAACTTTTGGACATAGTAAAATATTTGCTTTTTGGGCAGTTTAGAGGATGGCTGGGGGTAGCTGGGGCAAAATCTGAGGGTGTAGGCTAAATTCTTACTTCAGATTCGGTTTTAGGACATTTAAAAATTTACCTGTAGGTAGGTCTAGTTACAGGATCAGAACTTTTTTTTTGGAAAATCGGAAATTATGCTGCGGTGAAAAAATGAAAATTTTTATTCATAAAAACGTTTTTTCAACCTCGAAAACCGCCAGGTGATGTAGAAAGTTCCTTTTTTCATGTTTTTGTTCCGCCATCTTGGAAAATCGGAAAATATATTACAGTAAAAAATGAAATTTTTCTTTAACCTTATGGTTTATCATATGGAAAATCATCATGGTTCTTTTTGTACGATTCATGTTCTGATTATAACTTAGTAAAACAAGGTGGATTCCGGATGACACTGGGTGGAACTAGGTAAGATTATCATTAAGCTTTTTCGGAATTTTCTAACTTTTCCACACTGTGGAAAAAGTTTTTCAGAGCAAACAATTAACAGTAACGTAAATTCGTAGCATAGCTTGATAAAATATTATTAAATCATGATATAATTTTATTA
This sequence comes from Anagrus nilaparvatae, assembly GCA_022575985.1. Lineage (NCBI taxonomy): Eukaryota > Metazoa > Arthropoda > Insecta > Hymenoptera > Mymaridae > Anagrus > Anagrus nilaparvatae. The sequence goes on from JAKSXM010000263.1 coordinate 3,884,950, forward strand.
TTAGTCCAGGTTACATTTTTTTGTTTCATACTTTTAATGACTTTAATAATTTTAATTTTTTTTTTTTAATCTCATTTAAGATATACCTTGATCTAAATTTCCTGCAAATTACAAGCCTATGTTATGCATTTTATCGTGCAAAGTATGTAAGAAAATAAATTGAAAAGACGTATGCTAAAAACTTGATGGACACAAAATCGAAAATTTAATAGAATCTGTTTGCATCAAGATAATTATTTTAAAAATTAAAAATATTTTTTTACAAACACGTATCTGTAATCATCGGAGTTGGATTATCATATATGGGTATTAGACTTTTTTTGACAAATCTACTGTATATTTTAATTTTTGAATCTGACAAAAATTTATAATATAAGCCTAGTATATTTAAAATACAGCCTGTAAAGTAAATGTGAAGAAGCTTCACAAGAAAAATTAGCTGTTTACTGTATACTTGTGCTTAAATTTAATTTTACTTAGCTTAGGCCATAAAATTTCATCTTACAACATTTATGGCCTGCAAGTTCGGATAAGATAAAATTGTTATTAAGAAACAATACTTAACTTAGTTCTAATTAGACTTTAATTTATTAAAGTTATAAAAACATTATGTTAATTTAATCCATATCAGTATTTAATCCTAATCGGAAGCTATACAAGAAAAATTAGTTGTTTACTGTATACTTATGATTAAAGTAATTTTTACTTAGCTTAGGCCATATAATTTCATCTTACAACATTTATGGCCCGAAAGTTATAATATTTATTTTAGGTATGTATACCTTTGCTTAAATTAAATTTTTAATTATCTTAGGCCTATATTATACTATTAACTACTATAGATTATGATATATACTAATAATGGTTTCTAAAAAATCAGTTTAATACTTAAGGGACTTTACGTGGGTTGCATTCAAAATAGTATATTCATTTACAGATTAATCAACTTAATTTTAAAAATATTGAATATTTATTAATTAATTATTTATTATTAGCCAGGTATTTAATACCTTCAAACATCATTTCACTTTCGCGAAAAAAATAAATTATTTGTTTTTTTATGTTATTATTTATTTAATAACATAAAATTAGCAATATATCTTATACCATTACCTGCTATACATTATGATATACACTAAGAATGATTTCTAAGAAATTAGTTTAATACTTAAGGGACTTTACGTGGGTCGTATTCAAAATAGTTAATTCATTTACAGATTAATAAACTTAATTTTAAAAATATTGAATATTTATTAATTAATTATTAATTATTATCCAGGTATTTAATGCCTACAAACATTATTTCACTTTTGCGAAAAAAATAAATTATTTTGTAATCAACCTAACTATATAATATTTTTTTAACATGGAACATGTTTACAGGGAGGGGGTACTTCGGAACTTGAAAATCAAGGGGGGGGGTCAAATTAAGGGGGAGGGGGGTTAAATACTTAGAATAATTCCGATTTAGGGACTTAGAATAATTTTGGTTAAAGGACCTAGAATGTTTTCGATGTAGGGGCCTAGAATAATACGTGTTTATGGAATCAGAATAGTATATGCGTTTAGAATCTTAACATCTATCAAGAGTGATAATTATAAATTATAAAAATAGCATTTTGTATCATAACTCTTATGCATTGTACCTAGTACTTAGCTGTAAGTAAACATATTCCATGCATTTAGGTTGTGTTTACACAAACCGGTCATAAGTTTTTTTTGTTATTTATGCTTTCGAAGAAATATTTATTTTTGGTACCTTATATAGAGGTACCATGTTGACAAGTGAAATTTTGATTTTTTTTTTCATTTGCATATAAGAACGTTTTGGGGTTCCAGGAAGCTGAAAAACCGGTTTTTAAAAATAGTATGTACATTGTAAAGATTCTTATCCGGCCAATTACTAACAGGATATAGTAAGTTTACTATCTACATTGTAAATTTACTATCAGGACAGTAAAAACTTTTGGAATAAAAAAGAATAACATTTAAAAATAAAAAAAATTATATTATATACATAATAAAGCTTACGGTGTTCCTTATTTCCCAAACTAACCGTAGAGAATAATACCGGCCCAAATATGATACTTCAGGTCATAAAATTATTATCTAAAAAAAAAGTTTGTACATACGGCTTAATAAAATTTAATAGAATACAATAGTTTTTATTTGTTAATATAACAAAATTGTATATATACATAATTATAGCAGTCTTTACATTTTAAAGATTTATAAATATTTTCTTAAATTAGAAAACAAAATAAAATATAGTTTAAATATTTGTAAATAAATCCTTAAGATAATATAATAAAATAGTACTAGCATTTGCATGCAAAATATAGTTAAGGTGAAATGTGCTGAGATAATACATATAGTGACTTGTTATGGGTCTAACATGAACAGATGTTTACGAAGGGAAACTTTAAAAGAATTTAAGCTGGGCAAGAGTCTGATGTGTTAGAAGGTATAGAGTTCCAGAAGAGTACTCCCTGCAACTGAAAGGATGATTAAGACCCACAATCCTAAATTGTAGGGAGAGATTGTTCTTTATTACTTTAATGTAGTGTGCTGATTTGTAAATGAAAATCGGTAAAAATAAGGAAAAAGGTTTTAAAAACGTTTTAGAAAGTTTTAGAAAGCCTTTTGAAACCTTGCTAAAAAAGAACTAAAAGCTTGTTAATAACAAAATATCTAAAAAAGAATGTTAATTATAACATATCATATGATACTGGAACCTTTAGCAAAGTTTCTAAAAGCTTTATAATACGTTTTTAAAACCCTTTTCCAGATTTTTACCGATTCTCATTTACAAATCGACACACTACATGCCGTATGTAAAAACTTTTTTTTAGATAATAGTTTTAAGACCTTAAGTATCATATTTGGTCCGGTATTATTCTCTACGGTCAGTTTCGGAAATAAAACCCTATTTTTAATTTTTAAATGTTATTATTTTTTATTCGAAATTATATTTAAATATTTAATATTTAAATCCTGATTTAAATACCTTGGCAAGATTATCCAAAGTAATATTTTTTTTTTAAATCAAAACAATCTTATACAAACAATTTTTAAAGTTTCCAATATAAAATTAGCTAGTTTTGAATATAGGTGTAAGTTTAGGTACACAATATACAACCCTTGTCTATTTATTTTGAATCCTCTCTGCAGCCTAAACAGCTGCTGAATAAATTTAACGTTAAATATACTGTTTAAAAGTGATTTTATAATGACAATACAATAATGTAATGTTTAACAATAATTTTACTTTTATAATTTTACTATCTCGATATTAAATTTACTATCCTGATAGTAATTGGCCGGACAAGAATTTTACAGCGTATGTATGCGTATGTGTTTGTATGTGTGTAATATCAAATTACTTTTTTTTAAATTGTAATTATTTCTTTTTTTATATAAAAGTACTAACATCTATAAATATAATTTTTACTCGGTTTTGATATAAAATTGACAGATTAATTGTTATTAACAAATTATTGCAAAATAAGCCCAAAATTAAATAAAATCGAGTTGTAAATGCTAATAATGTTCCAAAATTTTCAGTTATACCTAATACTTTTGATTAAGGCCCCCTTTTCAAAAATTAAAATTCGTAATGCACTTTTTTTTTCTTTCATTTTCTTGCTTAAAAACATTTGAAGAATGTATAAAAAAATTTTCAAGCAAAACAAAATATATGTTTTTGAGATATTTTGATTTTTATGGGACGGAATCATATGAAAACATAAGCATTTAAAAACTTTAAACGCGTTTATCTCAAAACTACTTTTATAAATCGGTTCCAGTTCTAACTCAAAAACTTTTTCAGCTATTGACCTAAATCTTTGTGCGTTTTATTTGTAATTGTAGTGTCAAGTGCTGGAACTAGAAGATCGGAAAAAGGTGGATTAGAAAAATTTTTATTGACCATATTAGGTGTTTTTTTGTACTTAAAAATCTACATTTTTCGTTTTTTGCCCACCAAATGGTCAATTTTTGGAATTTTTGGAAACTTTTAGTTCCAGCACTTGGGAAGTCTACAGGGAATAAATGCTTTTTTATTTATTTTTTTTCATGGACCACAATAGGCGCTAGGTGTGGAACCGATTTTTACTTTTTTTTTCAGCCACTACTTTGACGCCCTCTATAAAATGTTAAAAATATGGAAAATTAAAATAGTATTTTTTTTTGTATTCCTTAATACTTTTGTACCAATTTAAAAAAAAATTTGATGTTCTTGTATAATAAAATAACTAAAAAAAAACACTTTTAAAATCCATTAAAATTACACAAAATAATGAAAAGGGGGCCTTAATTGTTTACATGCTCTGAGAATTAAGCAACGGATTAATCTAACTTTATATATTATTTTATTTAAAAATACTGTTTATTACATAATAACAATTTGATATACATTTGAATAAGTCGTATACGGCTAAATTTAAACCAAACCGGCACAAGATGCATGGTCGGGTCTTCAAATCGATTGCAAAGTATTTTTTTTCAAAAGTACTACTAAAAATAAGCCTTCATGCCAATTTTTAGCTTATAAGGTTCAGTCCTCGATTTTTGGCGACCATTTTTGTGTCTTGGACTCTTATAAAAAAAGTAAGAAAAATGAGAAAAAATTTTTCTTATTTTTTCTGTAAAAAACACACATTTACATGAAAAATTTTTTCCTCTTTGGCCCGGATAGGAAATTTCCCGTAGAATCCAATTCTGGGGTCAAAAAAATTTTTTGAGCTGCGCATGCGCTAGAAATCGCTAAAATATCGCTAAACCCCCTTTTTTTTTTAAATTCGAATTTCTCAAAAGTATATAAATAAAAAATCCTCTAGTAGGTTTCAAAGTACTTCTGATACTTCAAAGTTTACGATGAAAAAGAGAAACCACTGGGTTATTGCGTTTTGAGAGCTCTAGATCAAAATATAGCAGCTTTAAAAGTTCATTATTTACAAAATTCAAATTTCCCGCCAAGTCACGTGACCAATTAAAAATCTGACCAAAAATTCGGATTCTGCGGGAAATTTTACATAAGAATACCAATTTTTGTGTATTTTCAAAATTTTGTATCAATTTTACGAATTTTTAAATTTTTAACCAAAATACTTAAAATTTCAAAAAAAATGCATTTATCAAAAAACGATGTTTTATTGATTTTTTCATTTTTTTAATCATTTAAAATTTAACTAAAGCAAAAAATATAAACTTTTTTGATAAAATATAAGTGAATGAATGTTAAATTTCAAAATTTTAATCATATTAAAAGTTTATATTTTATTTTAATGAATTTTAAATGATTAGAAGTGTGAAAAAATCAATAAAACATCGTTTTTTGATAAATGCATTTTTTTTGAAATTTTAAGTATTTTGGTTAAAAATTTAAAAATTCGTAAAATTGATACAAAATTTTGAAAATACACAAAAATTGGTATTCTTATATAAAATTTCCCGCAGAATCCGAATTTTTGGTCAGATTTTTAATTGGTCACGTGACTTGGCGGGAAATTTGAATTTTGTAAATAATGAACTTTTAAAGCTGCTATATTTTGATCTAGAGCTCTCAAAACGCAATAACCCAGTGGTTTCTCTTTTTCATCGTAAACTTTGAAGTATCAGAAGTACTTTGAAACCTACTAGAGGATTTTTTATTTATATACTTTTGAGAAATTCGAATTTAAAAAAAAGGGGGTTTAGCGATATTTTAGCGATTTCTCGCGCATGCGCAGCTCAAAAAATTTTTTTGACCCCAGAATTGGTTTCTACGGGAAATTTCCTATCCGGGCCAAAGAGGAAAAAATTTTTCATGTAAATGTGTGTTTTTTACAGAAAAAATAAGAAAAATTTTTTCTCATTTTTCTTACTTTTTTTATAAGAGTCCAAGACACAAAAATGGTCGCCAAAAATCGAGGACTGAACCTTATAAGCTAAAAATTGGCATGGAGGCTTATTTTTAGTAGTACTTTCGAAAAAAAATACTTTGGAACCGATTTGAAGACCCGACCATGCATCTTGTGCCGGTTTGGTTTAAATTTAGCCATACATGAATTCGCGTTAAGGGCCTGTGAACCTTCCGGTTCCCAAAATCGCTTGTCACGTTGCAAAAAACGTATTTTTGTTAAAATTTTGAAAAAAAATTAAAATCTAAGAAGATGCCGACAGAAATAAATGATTTGCGAATTTATTGACTTAGATTATATTTATTTATTTTTTGATTTGTATAATAACTTTTTCTTTAGCTATGGAACGAAGACTTCATCTAAATTGCCAAAAAGAAGTGCTCATTCAAATCAAAAAATAAATAAATGAAACCTACGTCAATAAATTCGCAAATCATTTATTTCTGTCGGCATCTTCTTAGATTTTTAATTTTCTAAAAACAATTTATATATTATTTATCATAATCATAAATAAATATAATTGTAGGTTATGATATTTGTTGTTATGTAAATCGGAGCACATGTCAACAATGATTGTTTGCATGCAAAAATGAAGATGTCGCTCTTATGATGTAAATAATTTTTATTGAAACGACTCCGATTTCAAAGACATAAGATTGTAAAAAACAAGTTTATTATTTTCTAAAATAAGGGAAATATGATTCCCTTGTCATTTGATCATATAAGCCTCAACAGCAAAGAGAAAGAGTAAGAATAAATAAAGCATGTGGTTTAGTAATATATGGAGAGTCGCTGGAATATTGGCTACTTCTGGAGCATTAGGAGATTATCCATTATAAAATATAAAAAATTAGTCATTGCAGAACCAGATATTTTAACTTTTGATTTAGTCGATCATAATCCAATGTTTTTTATATTAGCAACTGATGGATTATGGGATACTCTAATGAATAAGTTGTTTCCTATATAAAAAATCATAATAATGAACCTTATTATGGAGCTAAAAGTATTACACTCCAAATCGATTATAGAGGATCTTTAGATAATATAACAGTTCTTGTTATTAATAATTTAAGAGATCGAACAAATTACTTTGAAAGTGTAAAAAAATAATATTTTTCGTTATGAAAAAAAACTGTGTAAATGTAATATTAAAATAACAACTTCAGTCTGTGATGTTTAATATTGTTGAAAATTTTAAAAATAGTATGCATATTTTGTAGGAAAATTCTTAAATTTATTTGATTTATGTGAAAATAATAAGAATAATCTTCTTTATTTAAATAAAAAATATTATTATTAGAATAAGGATCGTTTAGATCCTTTATACTTCATAAAAAAGAAAAGAAAATTAAAAAATAAATATAGTCTCAGGTGTAATGCGAGAATATAATTTAAATATTCCCGCATTCACATTACAAAAAAGTATTGCAGCGCGCGCGGCTTGCGGCGCTTGCGAAAAGTATCCTTCCCCGGCGGCCGGACCGCACTGTCGTTTTTGACATAAAAGTATGAAGAGCACATTTTTATATAATAGCTCCAAAATATAATTTTTTGTTACTAGTAATCAATTTAATTAGCTTATAAATAGCTACTAGTTTTTTCTTAGTTTTTTTTATAATACTAAAACCAGTTTAATTTCAGTTATTAATATATTAGTAATTATATTATAAAGTCATAAGTAAGACTTATATTATTTGTAATTTTGATAAATCTTCGAAGTGAGAGAAAACTTTGTTAAGGTAAACTTATACATATAAATATTAAGAAGTGATCACAGTTTTTTTTTATGAAAATTATTTTATGTTTTTTTATAATTATTCTTTAAAAAGCCAGAACGAGGCTATGATAATCTCGAGATTGATTGTATTGAGAATGTGTGAGTGTGTTCATATTATAGTGTGCACGCGAATCTACGTAAGTATTACAAAGTCAGTTTTCATTATTTATTAATATTTAAATGCACTGGTTTGCAATTTATTATCAAGATAAACTTTGTGATAATTACGTATATTCTCGTCATACTTTTATTCTAGTGAGCTCACATTATAAAAGGCAATCAGCCATGTTTTTTCTCGTTCGCGCGCGCTGCAGCCAAGCGACGATTCCTTTATATGTAAATTAAATCTCCTTTATAAATTCATTTGAATTTATAATTAAATAAATAATATTTTATTATTTAAATATCTTTTTTATTATATTCACCTAACCTCAAGTCCCCGTTATTTTACCCCTTTTTTAGGAAAAACAGTAGCAGATGATGCAAAAGGTAATGTTATTTAATTTTAATTAGTAATCATTATTTCGCATCACATGGCATCCCTTAATTTAACTAATTAAACTCACCCCTTTGGTTATTTAGGCTTATTTTCAGGTTAGTTTTCAAAAAATCGAAAAAAATTTTTTTGAAACTACGGAAGCCGCAAAGTAAAATTTTTAAAATTTCGTCAAAGTTAGCAATACGGAAGCGCCCTTTGACCCAGCTTAAATTTTTCAGGTACCTACTAAATTTTTCAATTTTTTTTAGAATTTAACTAGATACTTTATTAACCTAAAATTTTAACTGGTTAAAAAAGTTAGTAAACTATAATTTTACCTTAGTTTACATAATAAATAGGTACTTTTTTTTCAAAATTACTTAGTTTGAAAACTTATATTTTTTTCTTTTATAAATGCACAGACAAACCCAAGTCTTTAATTTTTTCTCTAATTTTTATTTTTAAAAAATTAGAGTGGCATCCTATAACAAACTTGAGATTAGGTAGTAAAATATTATACGATTTATATTACTATCTAAGTTTAGCTAATAAGTTATATCTTTTTCATTATAATTATACTTTATTTAAAAATATTTAATATTTTTATTATTTTTTTATATACAAACAGTATATAAAATATTTATTTATTTTCTATATAAAAACTGTATACTATACAAATATATAATTAATTATTATCATTTTGGATACAGAAACTGAGTATTTTTATTCTTTGGTTTTAAAAATAAAAAAAAGCTTATTAATCAAATTTTTTCGTTTTTTCCGGCTCAAACCCAAGCGAATAATTTTTTCGACGTCTAATTTTCATATTTTATTTAATATATAAGCTTTATAACCTCAAAAAAGAAACTTTTTTTTCAGTTTCAATTTTAAGAAAAAGCTTAATAACTAAAATTTTTTTTCTTGACCAAGGCTTGATAAATAAATTTTTATTCCCATTTTTGGCTTCAAATTTTTTTTTTAAAAAAAAAAAAAAAAAAAAACAAATTTAGCGAAATTTACTACGTTTCACAGTGGTGAAAAACCCTACAAATGTAATACGACTTAGAAAATTTTAAAACATCATTAATACTCAGTATTCTGCGAACAATTAATATTTTTTTTAGCATTTAAGCTAGCAATAAGATTTTTTGTAATAAATTTATTTAATTATTAAGAGTATGAATGATATATGGATATTTCCATAAAAAATAAAAATTTATTTTTTTCTTTTTCATGTATTTCAGTGCGATATAAAGCGAATTTAGCCAATTATAAGGCTATACCTTAGGCCGTCAATATTTTTTTTAAAAAATTTATATTTCATTTTTATACAGCGTTTTTTTTGCGAAAATATTTTTAGCGTTTTTGCGAAAATTTTATTTTTTTGCGTTTACATTTATTGTAACGTAACATTTTGGTCTTTTAGGGGCATCCAGACCCAATTTATATATATACATCTACACTTTCTTGATTTCTCAACAAATATTTAAAAATTTTTTTTTCATAATATCTCAAGAATACAATAATCGAAAAACATTTTCTAACAATACTCAAGAAAATATAATCAAGAATATCAAGACTAATATCAAGATTTTAGATACTTCAAGAATTTTAAAAAGAAATTTTTTTTTATTAATCATTCTAATACAACCATTATTAATTAAATTATTTTATTTCATTCATTTTATTTATTTTATTTCAATTTAATAATACAAAATGCCTCCAAAACTAAGAAGCGAAACCAGGCGAAACCAAGAGCAAAACATTAATGCAAGCATATCCTCCAATAACGAAATAATTAATATCGACCCTAACTCTCCAGAATCTAATAATCAAAACCTGCTAGCTAGAATTTCTTGCTGGATATACGCGCAACCAGCAGAAAAAATTACAGACCTATTAGCGGAATTAAAAATGAAAGATAGGGAAAAAGTTTATATTAATATGTCGGCCCTACAAAATAATTTATTAGGTTCATATAACCCCAATGATTTTTTAGAAAATATAGATATACCCCCAGAAGAGATTGACGATTTACGACAATCTCAACTTAAGGAAGTAGCAACGAGAATAGCAGCTGAATCGCTAGCAGATCTTAACGCTACCTCGTCATCAAAAACTACAGAAAATAATGACCATTTGCAAGATATAGTTACAGAAGACTTAGAAAAAAATCCTCAAACGGTCATCCAGAATACAAATCAATTACAGAACAGAAGGTCAATAGGCTTTGTAACCACTAGGGACCAGGATAATAGAAGGCCAAATACTTATCAAAACCAGTTAGAGGAGCAGGACTTTTCCAGTTCCCCTCACGTTCCACATAGAGGGGGAGGAGGAACAGGAAATTTAGTTTTAAGCTCAACTAGAAGAAGTCATATACCAAGCTTAAGCCATAATGAATTTGGTACTACATACCTTACTAGAGTCAAAGATATCAGCGACATCGTAAGAAGATGGAACATTAAATTCAGTGGAGATGGCTCAAGAAGCATAGAAGACTTCTTAGATGAAATTTTAAGAAAAGCAGCACTAGTAAATTTGTCAGAAGATGAGCTTTTATTAGCTTTACCAGAACTTTTCATTGACGTCGCCAAACTATGGTATTCAGCGATGCACGACGAATGGACTTGTTGGCAAGATTTTTACAACGATGCAATAAGCCATTTTGGGGCTGGTGCTGATTTTCAGCAAAAATTAGAATCAGAGCTTTTAAATAGAACACAAGGTGAAGACGAGGAAGTTCGAACATATATGTTTAAGCTCTTAGCCATAGCCAAAAAGTTTCAACCAACCATTTCAGAAAGAAGAAAATTAGATGTGCTTTATAAGAATCTGAAACCGCAGATGAAAGAAAAACTTTACAGCGTAAGATATAGTACAGTCAAAGAATTTATAGCAAGAGCCATTGAGGCTGAAGATTCTATTAAAGCAGCCACATCAGTATATAGGCCACCACCGTCAAAAGATCAGTCATTATTACCAGACTCAGCCTACACACCAAGCCCTAATAGGCAAAAGAAAAATATCACTAATGCATGCGCAGTGGAAAATAATCCAGTCGATGTTAATGCACTAGCAGTGCAAGTAGCTGCAATTATGCAAGAATCTGCTCTTTGTGTAAGAGAAATTCGAACAGGTAGTGATGCAAGAATTAGAAAAAAGTCTGAGTCTGAATATTCAGAAGAATCTGAAAAGCCTAGATACGCAGTAAGAAAATATCCACAGCGTAAAAAGCAAAGTTGGAATTCCAATCAAAATTATCAAAACCAGAATTCTTATAATCGTAACAACAATGGGCAAACTGCATGTAATAATAGAAGTACATACAGCAATAACAACAACGGCTCATATAGTAATAATAACAATAGACAAACGAATCAAGATAATAAAAGTAATAGCCCAGCAAATGGCTCAAATGAGTCACAAAATAAGAAAAAACCTGATAGACCAATAATATGCCCAAATTGCAACAAAGAAGGTCACAGACGAGCTGAATGTACCGAAGAACTTATTTTAAAATGTTACTGGTGTCAAAAGCCTGGATATACCAAGAATAACTGCCCGACACCAGCCTGTGTTGAAAAAAACAAGCGCAGGGGAGCGTAGTGGTCCCTACTCCTCCCCTAGACCAGCAGGACTCAACTAAACCTAGCGAAGAATTCATGAGCCAAACCATAAATGAAATACTTTCAGAATGTTTCGCAATCACGGAAGAATTTTCTTCCCGTTGGTGGCTTAAGGTCAAAATACAAGGCCAGGAAGTGAAATCTTTGTTAGATTCAGGTTCTGCTCGCACTATACTAGGACCAATAGGTTTAGAAATTGCCAAGGCAGCTGGCGTTGATTTAAAAACGTACATAGGAGGTGGCGTCCGGGTAGCCGACGGTAGCCTGACTCCAATAGTTAACGCGGCTACTCTCGATTTTACAGTAGGTAGTTGCACGAAAAAAGTAGAGGTTATAATTATGCCTAACCTTTATAATAGCTGCATTCTTGGCGCAGATTTCTTTAGGTTATTTAACGTCGTCTTAACCGCTAGAGACAACTCTATAGAAGTTGAAGGTTACAATGGCAAGGTTAACGTCGACGTAGCCTCAGTAGGACTCGATGTTGGTAATGCAGGTTTAAAACAACCAACTCGAGAACAAATAGATCAGCTGAATAAGCTACTAGACGATTTAATTCCATATGAAGATGGTGAACTAGGATGTACTAATTTGTGTGAGCATTTCATTGATGTGGGCGATGCGCAGCCTATTCGTCAGCGATGCTATCCAGTTTCACCAGCAGTAGAAAAAGAGATGCACAAAGAAATCGATAAACTTCTCAAAAAAGGTGTTATAAAGCCATCAAAAAGTGAATGGGCTTCCCCAGTAGTGATGGTTCGAAGAGAAGGGGTAGATGAAAATCATCAGCCAATCACAAAGTACCGCATGTGCATAGACTACAGGAGGCTTAATAAAGTGTCTAAAGGAGATGCATTCCCGATCCCTAATATGGACCAGATGCTTAACAAGCTGCAGGAAGCACGCTACATTAGCACTTTGGACCTTTCCCAAGCTTTCAACCAAATTCCAGTTGCCGAGCAATGTAGACACCTTACAGCGTTTGTCGTACCAGGTAAAGGCATTTTTGAATATGTTCGTATGCCATTTGGCCTGAAGGGGGCGCCTGCAACATTTCAAAGGGCTATACAGATGATTATAACCCCAGAAATGGCTCCTTATGTAATGGCCTACATTGACGATATAGTTATAGCAACTTTAACGTGGGAACAGCATTTATACTGGCTAAAAATAGTAATTGAAAGGTTAAACAAAGCAAATTTTACAATAAATCGGTCAAAAAGCTTTTTCGGGAAAACCCAAGTAAAATATTTAGGATTTTTAATTGACGAAAATGGTACTCAACCAGACCCAGATAAAACAAAACCAGTAATTGAGTACCCAGTACCAAAAACCAAGCGACAAGTACAGCGTTTTATAGGCATGACCTCTTGGTACAGAAAATTTATTCCCGAATTTGCAGCCATAGCTGAACCTCTAACAAATTTAACGCGTAACGTCCCATTTAAATGGACAAGCGAATGTCAAACTTCTTTTGAAACTTTAAAAGTAAAATTGATGACAGCACCAATTTTAGGCAGACCAGATTTCAATGAACCATTCATAATCGAAACTGACGCTAGCAATACCGGACTTGGAGCAGTGTTATTACAAGTCATAGATGAAAAAGAAAGAGTCATTTCGTATGCCAGTAGAATTTTAAATATTACAGAAAGAGAGTACAACATTTCAGAGAAAGAATGTCTTGCAATTCTATTTGCAATTGCAAAATATCGCTGCTACATAGAAGGCACGAAATTCACTATAATAACAGATCATTCAGCTCTGAAATGGCTACAAGAGAAAAAAAGACCCGCTGGTAGGTTAGCTAGATGGGCCTTTGAACTCCAACAATATGACTTCACGATACAGCATAAAAAAGGCAAATACAATGTGGTTCCAGATGCTCTCTCTAGAGCTTATGAAGACGTGGAAGATGAAGATAATTATAAAAATGAAGTTGCAGTATCTTCAATAGAAATAGAAAAAATAACTGATAAATGGTACCTACAACGTATTAAAGATGTCAAAGACTTTCCAAATAAATTTAAAGATTGGAAAATAATCGAAGGTCTATTATATTACTACAGACCCGACCCTAGAACAGCAGCTATTCGTGAAGAAGACAGTAATTGGAAATTAGTGGTCCCAAGAGACCTAAAAAGAAAAGTTCTAGCAGAATGTCACGAAGAACAAGGTCGCCATCTAGGACAGAAAAAAACATACTACAGAGCATATGCCCTATATTTTTGGCCAAATATGCACAAAGACGTAGTAAAATATGTAAGATGCTGTTATATATGTCAGCAATGTAAACCTAGAAATAAAAAACCAGCAGGTTTCATGGAAAAAAGAACAATTTTATCTCCATGGCAGAAAGTCGCTTCAGACTGTATGGGACCATTCCCACGGTCAAAAGATGGATTTACCCATATACTAGTATTCGAAGATCTGTTTACTAAATACATTGAGGTAATACCAATTAGGACAAAAAATGCTAAAACAATTTTGAAAAATTTCAAAAATCAAGTAACCTATAGACATGGTTTTCCAGAACAGCTAATTACAGATAACGGCACAGAATATATCAACAGTATGATACAAGAATTCACAGAAAAAACAGGTATTATACACATCAAAGTTCCACCAGGACGTCAGCAAGCTGAACCAGTCGAACGGGTCAATAAAACAGCAAAATCCATGATAATAGCTAATATTAAACCAGATCATAGAACATGGGACAATGACCTGACCGAAATTACCTGGACCTATAATACCTCAATACATGAGACTACCGGTTACTCACCGTTTTATCTCTGTTATGGCCGTCATCCTGATCTAGCACCAACATTAAAAAGATCTTCAGAATATAAAGCAGCCCTCGAATACGCTAGAAAAGCAAATGAAGTACAACAAGTCCGCCAAATAGCTCAGGACAACCAAAAAGAGTCAACAGAAATTCAGGCTAAAAATTATGATAAAGGCCGTTCAAGTCACAACTTCAAAGTAGGCGACAAAGTGTTAATACCAAACGTTGTACAATCTAGTACTTCTGACCACATAGTAGGCGGACTAACTCCATTACGCAGAGGCGTATACATTATTACCAAACAACTATCAGAAAATAGATTTGAAATATCTGAATTAAATAAAAATTTAATAGGCGAATATAATGCCGACCAACTAACTTTACACGAAGAATATAGCGACGAAGAAATAGAAACATCGACAGAAGAACCTCAAAAAATAATCACACCAACAGCTAATGAGTCAAAACGCAGTAGAGGCCGTCCTAAGAAGAAAAATCGAGGACCCACTAGAAAAACAACACTAGCGCCTCAAACTTTACCAGAAAGTAGTAGTCAATCAAGACCCACAAATATCAATGAAGATATTGGCCAACAAAAAACGCCAAAAAGGGGCATTAGCTCTGCAAGTCTTCAAGAAAAAAGGGGTCGTGGAAGACCACGAAAAATAGAAACTGCAAAACTTCCAACTTCAGATGATCAGCAAAACTACCAGGGCCCGGTTAGTCAAGCAACAGACTCATCAGAAGAAAGAAGAAGAAGACTTCAAAATAGAAACAAAAATAAAGAGGGGGGGTTCTCCTATAAGACCAAAATTTACGAAAATAGTATTCTAGACACTACTTCTCGTGAATTGTAAATTAACTTTTTCGCGCTAAAATTTTCTTAGTTTTAGTTAAATATTTATATTTTAGGTTATAAATTATTTATTTTTAATTAAATTTCATTAACAGCCGAAACGTATATGTAACTATAAAAGATGACTTCACTATGTTGTAGATGGAGTTACCCAAGATTGACATCTCGATTCAGTCTGACAAAGACATTTCAACTACGATAAGCTCATGGAGGAGCCTTAACAGCCTCCAAATTCAAGGCGAAGGCTATGTTAAAATCATAGCAATTACCTATATACCAACTAACATGACTAATTCTATCATCATCGAAGAAATACCTCAAATCAACGAGAACCTACAAACTTTACAGGCCGTAGGAACTGTTAGCATCCCACGCGTCTTTACTTCGTTTTTGAGACAAAACCTCAACCAAGTGACTCTTGATTTGCATTATGCCGCTCTAGCTGCACAGATATTAAACAGCCATCAACAGCGGCTAATTGCAATCAACTTTACAGGATGGGTGGATTACCACCTGTTATACGAAAACGCCGTAAGGTTCCAACAGTGGGGAAGGCTGACCCCAAGAAGAATCAACCAACCAGCATTTGTGCCCATTGGAAATAATAATAGGGCCATTGAAGAGGCCCCTATTATGCTAGCTATAGATATTCATCATGAAAGGGCCGTAGAAGAGGCCCACATGATCGAAGCTATCGAAAAACAGCAAGACAGGCCCATTGATGAGGACCAAGTCATTGTTCAACAGCCAATGTTAGTACAGGAAGATGTGTTACGCAATATTTTTGCAGATGACCTCGAAAGAAGGAAACTTCATGACCTGTACTACCTACAAGAAGAGATGGACGCATGGGCAGCACAAGCCATGGAGCTTTTATCCATAGATAGATCAAAATGGCGGAAAAACGACCGCTGGAGATATAATAGGTTTGTTGTACGCCCAGTTAATGAAAGCTGGGAGGCAGCAACAAGGCGCTATCACAGGTGTCTCTATTCTCTTCCCACATATCTACAAACACGACATTTAGAGCAAAGAAGACAAGGCGTCTCAGATTTTTAAACACCTTACTTTTACAAGTAAGGGTGGCTTCCGGGGGAGGATGTAATGCGAGAATATAATTTAAATATTCCCGCATTCACATTACAAAAAAGTATTGCAGCGCGCGCGGCTTGCGGCGCTTGCGAAAAGTATCCTTCCCCGGCGGCCGGACCGCACTGTCGTTTTTGACATAAAAGTATGAAGAGCACATTTTTATATAATAGCTCCAAAATATAATTTTTTGTTACTAGTAATCAATTTAATTAGCTTATAAATAGCTACTAGTTTTTTCTTAGTTTTTTTTATAATACTAAAACCAGTTTAATTTCAGTTATTAATATATTAGTAATTATATTATAAAGTCATAAGTAAGACTTATATTATTTGTAATTTTGATAAATCTTCGAAGTGAGAGAAAACTTTGTTAAGGTAAACTTATACATATAAATATTAAGAAGTGATCACAGTTTTTTTTTATGAAAATTATTTTATGTTTTTTTATAATTATTCTTTAAAAAGCCAGAACGAGGCTATGATAATCTCGAGATTGATTGTATTGAGAATGTGTGAGTGTGTTCATATTATAGTGTGCACGCGAATCTACGTAAGTATTACAAAGTCAGTTTTCATTATTTATTAATATTTAAATGCACTGGTTTGCAATTTATTATCAAGATAAACTTTGTGATAATTACGTATATTCTCGTCATACTTTTATTCTAGTGAGCTCACATTATAAAAGGCAATCAGCCATGTTTTTTCTCGTTCGCGCGCGCTGCAGCCAAGCGACGATTCCTTTATATGTAAATTAAATCTCCTTTATAAATTCATTTGAATTTATAATTAAATAAATAATATTTTATTATTTAAATATCTTTTTTATTATATTCACCTAACCTCAAGTCCCCGTTATTTTACCCCTTTTTTAGGAAAAACAGTAGCAGATGATGCAAAAGGTAATGTTATTTAATTTTAATTAGTAATCATTATTTCGCATCACACAGGTATCGTTTATCAAAAATTAAACATATATTTTTTTCGATGTTTTTTTATTGAAACATAACAATATTTACAATAAAATTCATACTCATATATATTTTAATATTAATATCAATAATACTTTACAATGTTTTGTTTATTAAGATTAAAAAAAAGAAATCAAAAATTTTTTAAACCATAAAAACTTTTGCAAGTTTTTATTTTTATTATAGGTATGTTAAAATAAATACATTAATATATTAATTAAAAAAAAGCAAGTGGTTCAAAATACAATCACTTAAAATGTAAGATGTTTGAGTTAATGATTAATTTTTTTTTAGTTAGTGATTAACTCAAAATAAATTATCTATGAGTAAAGAAAAATTTCATTACTCTAAAAATATTACTAATTTTACTTAGTAAATAATTGTGAAAGACCCAGTTCTTGAAAATTTTAAGATTATAAGAAGCCAAGTAATTCAAAACCATCATCAGATTGTGCTCCTAAAACTGAAAAAATAACAAATTTATGAAAAAATGCATTCAGTTGTTAGTTATATTGTTAAACAATTTTTATTTATTTTCATGTTGAAGTAGTTGCTCCTAATGCTTCCGTTGCAATGTCATCAGCAGGTGACCAGTTTACTTGTTTTTCTGTGCATATTTCAAAAAGAGGTTGGTTTTCATTAGCTGTTAGTCTTTCTTGCATCATTATACATAAAGATTTCAATTCTTTTTTGGAATCACAGAAAAAACACTATACAAAAAAAAAATTTCTATTTTACATATTTCATACATAAATTTAAGAATTTTAAATTAATTACCAAAACTACGGACGGATCCATATCAGTAATAGATATGCGACTGAACACTTTACAATGGTAAGTAGAATCTACTTCTGCCTCGTCATCTTCAGTTATCCTCGTTATCCAAAAAAATTACTTCATCTCCTGTTAACAAAAATTTAATTAATATTTATTAAAGTTAATTTAATAACAAATACAATTTTTACAAGTTCACCAACCAATATAACAAATGAAATATAATGCATGACTTGGTTTACGACACCTAGAGATTGAGGAAACTTTAGTGAAGTCTCAAAATAATTAAATCTTTAATAAAACCAACGACCTAAATTATATCATTTATATAATTACTTACTTTAAGGCCATTTATGTATATTGGATTAATTTCACTTAAACCTAACCGAAGTGGTATTAATAATAATAATGCTTTCCATTGAGTTTGAGCTTTTAAAGATTTTTCTCCTGCTGCTTCTGCAGCGCAAGCCCCTTCTATACGACATTGATTCACTTAAAAAAATTAAATTTACATTACTTAAAATAACAAAAGTATAAAAAGAAAAAATTTTAAACTTACAAACGTCATTCACCACCAGCATATTATCTAAAGCTACATGGATTGTAATTGAACTCTATTCGTCATATACTACTAATTTTTATTATATTTTATTATATTTTATTAAATTGAAGCTTCAAAAAATATATTTATTTTAGACATACTTTAATACTTGTGCTATTGTGTTTGGGCCAAACAATTGTCCCACATCTTTTCCTTATGAAGCTCCCATTAAAGCAATTTGATGTATTTTATAAGGTGCTGCTATTCTATCTTCAAATCTTTTAAAAATGTTAAAGTTCGTTTTGTATGAACTACTATTTTTAGAATCTGGCGTCCACTGCCAATCTCTTCCAATAAAAATGAAACATACATAATTTTAAATTATATTTTTATAATATATTAAAGCTTGGCCAAGTACCATTTGTCCACATCTTAATTTACAACTCCAACCTTTGTCTGATTTGAATGAAGAGCCAAATACACCAATCAGTACAAAACTTTTTCTATAAGTGAACCATAGCCTTGATCTAATATCCTTCCGAATAGAATCTCTATCTATTATAATAAAAATGTGAAAATTATTTTGAGATACTATCTTTCTTAATATTAAATTCACCTTTTTTTGAACTATATTTTTTTCCTAATATCAAAACATAATTTTCTGTTTGAGAGAAGTCACCAAAATCTTACGATGCATTTGGCATGAACAAGTTGTCCATGTTTGTGACTCTCGTGTAGAGTAATTCTGGTAAAGTTATCAAAGTTTAATTAAGTTCGAACACTGAAAATTATAAAAAAAGTCTACTTTAATTCTTAGCATTTTGTACAAATACAGAAATGTAATTATTTAACGCACTTTTATTAGTACATGAAACAAAAATTTAATTGATTTAAAGCACTTTTTTTGAAAATAAAACTTTAAACTTTAAAAATATATTTATGCAAATAAATGAAACGATGATAACCTACAATTTCCTGAAAGGTTTCGTTTTTCTTTTTTGAATTTGCCATATAAACAGCAATTAAAAAAAAATGCAACTTTCTTGAAACATTGGATACAAAATACAATGTGCACTGCTAACTTATTTCCAAGTGATTCAAGAGGGAGATATCTGCATTATAAATTATTTATAATTATACAACAGCTCCTTTTTTTAAAAATTAATTATTATTTATACAACAGCTTTTTTTTTTAATGTTCGCATTTATTAAGGCGAGCGCAAAAAAACCAACAATTACAAACAATTGCTTTACTAGAGATCATACATAAATATGATTATCTGATTTCAAATTTTTGACGAAAAAAGTATTAAAATACATATTTAGAATATTATTAATTTATTAATTTACAAACAAATTTATATTTCGTAGATAATATAAAAACTCTCAGCTGTTTAAATAGCAAATAAAGTCCGAATGAAAATTAAGGAGGGGTGATATGAACTATGAGAGGGGCTAAATAAGTAAACAAACGGTTAAAACATAGCTCTATTTATTACGATTATAATTAAAAGAACATTGTTTATAAGTAGCACTAGGATCCTCTAAAATATGATTTAAACAATACAAATACCCATCTGTTGATATTACAATCATAAAGAACACTAGGGCAATTAATTTTTTCTTTTCATTTTTTTAAAGGCATTCTTTATGATTCTGATATTGCTGTTGAAGGCATATACTTTGTTTAGGAAAATGAAACATTTTTCACTAACAATTAAAACATAGGATTCATATAATACAAGTTATAAAATTTATTAATACACTAGTCTACAATGCTCAATATTTAATAAAATACCAATAAAAACAAAATATAAAACGGGTACATTGGTTTCAAATTATTTTTTAATTTTTTTTTTTAATTTAGAAATTTTTTTAAAACTAAAACTTATTTACTACTTTTCTCTACTTTTATTAATACTTGTAAGCCCTGACTCCACTGCACATTAAT
Organism: Anagrus nilaparvatae; assembly: GCA_022575985.1. Classification (NCBI taxonomy): domain Eukaryota; kingdom Metazoa; phylum Arthropoda; class Insecta; order Hymenoptera; family Mymaridae; genus Anagrus; species Anagrus nilaparvatae. The sequence goes on from JAKSXM010000263.1 coordinate 3,905,710, forward strand.
TCTCCTCTAACTAATAATGAAAAAATATTTATTTTTTTTCTCGATATAATAGCCACATAATGTTTTATTGTATACTAAAATTAATATACAGGAGAATTAATGCACAGTGGAGTCAGGGCTTTAAGTAATGTTACTTTTTAATTATATTACAAATTTAGGAAGGAAAAAAACTTATTGGTAATATTGATTATTAATCATGTGGAATGGGTTATACAAGGAAAAATGAAACGGTGGTGGCATATTGTTTGCTGGTAAATGATATGCTATGTTAGGTGGGACCATTGCTGGTGCTGCAGGAGATTGATAAATTTGTGGACATGAGTATAATTGAGGGATTGCATTTGGTGAAGGAAATATTGATGCAGGTATCGAAGGAGGTGAATATAAAAATGGTACGAAACTTGGTTGCACAATTGAGGGTCCTAACATATTTAATGGTGTCATTGGCATTAACGAAGCTTGTTTTGACAGTAACTCCAAGGATGCTGAAATTTCCTTGCATACTTTAAACTGTTTTTGTTTCTTGTTAAATGTAAATACTTGTTTTTTTTTACATTTATTTACAATCTTATCATGATGATTCTGCTAGGAAAAAATAATTGTCATATCTCTGTATATTTTTTGAATAATAAATTTTTACCTTATTATTACTATATTCTTGCTGTTTCCCAGACTTTTTTAAAAGATAGTTGATTTTTTTATTAAATTTTTCGTACATCTTTGTTGCACTTTCAGATTCAAATGGTGCTGCAATAAACTTGGAGTCTGCTTTTATTGGCACCTGTAAATTATAATTTTATAAAAATTTGTAAAAATAAGACCAATATTATATTATACTACTAATACTTCTGTTGGCTTATTAGTCATAATAATTTGCAAAATATAGAAAAATTAATTTGTTTTCTATTTTACTTACACTCAAGTTATTCATCTTATCATTCTTTTCTCTGCACCCCGAGTTTTCTGCAGCAGCATCGGACCAAAACATTTCATCCTAAGATTTACAAAAAATTATCATTCATTTTTAAAGAATTGTAAGCTACAAATATATATTTTTTATAAACAATTTTTTTATTGATGGCTTAGCTAGCAAACATATCAATAAAAATTGTCGAAAAAAAAAATACATTTTTTAATTTTCTTACATTATGATACATTACTTCATGCGACTGTTTACTATCAGAACAGCCAAGAGCTGAAGAATCTTTTGATTCCATCATTTCACTATGTTCTTTTCTATCCTGAAGCTGTTAATAAATAATTTATTATACTAAATAATTGTATATAAATGTAGTTTTTTTTTACTTACATTTTCTACAACAATTCCTAAGTTTTCTTGGCCATCTTCAGTAGCTCTTGTAACGGCGGAGTTACCCAACGTTAGAGGAGAATGCAAATTTAACAGCTCTGTTGAATTCTAAAGAGTTAATAATATGTAATTAGTTATTAACTACATTTAAATGAAAATAATTATTATTTCTCCATTTTTTATCATGAACAAGAAACAATAAAAAATATTTGAAAAAAAAAAAAGAATTTATTTATTTTTTATTTTTACTTTAGTAAATGTCATTAGGTTTGATGTACTTTTAAGTGAAGGTGCCTTTTTAAATTCTGGTACTGAAAAATTTTCTTGCTTTTTATACTGAAAATAAATATTCCATGAATCGCCATATAATTCCAAAATAGTAAAATTTTCTTTTTTTACACTTACTTGTTCAAAATCAACTAAGCTATCAAAAAAATATTTCTTTTTGTTTTCGGCCAACAGACTCTGTTCTGCAGATGTTTCTTTTACTGTTGAACTTAAAAAAACTTTCTGCACAGGTCCAGGTGAACTCGTTATCAAATTTTGTTCTGTGCTAACTTTTTTATTTTCGCTAATAGCCTGAAAAAAAGTTTTAAATTTATTTTATGGTAATAATAAATGCGACACAAAAAAAAAATTTTTCACCTCTAATTCTTTTTTTTCGATAAAAAATAATTTTTCTGCTGTTTTCTTTTTCATAAAATCTTTGTAGAGCTTTAACATCATATCATTCTCCTGAAAATTTGTTTATACTTATTTAATCAAATAAAATAAAAGCTATGAAGTGTGTGAGTGGGCTTATACGATTGAATCAAAAGTATCCAAAATACTTTTTTTACAAACGCTTCACCATACTTTGTTTTATAAGGCTAAGGAACTGTAACTTACTGATCCAATCGTTTCAACAGATTTTATTTTTGGCACATTATTAATGTTTTCTCCACGTTTTGGTTTACCTTCATTTTCCTTTTTGTCATCCCTTTTTTTTTTTTTAATATGCTTAATACTTTTTTCATTCTGAAACAAAAAAATTGTAATATTATTTGCATAAGTATATATACATACATTTTTGTATTTTATGAAAATTATTTAAAATATAAATTCACACCATGGCTTCGTTGTTCTGGAGACTCGACAACTAAAAATTAATAGTTTATAATATATACATAAAAAATTTTAAGATCTTATTAGATTATTTTATTATAGAAGAATTTTTGCTTACGGTTTTTAGTGATATAGGTATTTTTGCCAAATCAGATCTTTGCTCAACATTTATTCTCTTGTCTTTTTTCTGCTGAAAATAAGAATAATTAATTAATTTAAGAAAAAACAAAGCGTTACAAATTATACTTGTGTGTTTAATATTTTTTTATCACAAAAGCTATATACAGGTCTATTATCATAAGAAATTTTGGAAACATCAATACATTATTTTTATAAATTTTTAATGCTTTTCAATGCAATTAATTTTCTAATGTAATTTATTAAAATAAAGACTCTAAAATAAAAAAATAGATATAAATTTTTCATTGATTTATTTTAGTAATAACTAAAAAGAAATGAAATGAAAAATAATGTTCAAAATTATTGAGCTTACTTTTATATTTATATTCTGACGTTCTGCAATATCCTCCTTATTATCGTCCCTTGTAATTATTTTTGATACATTTCGAGTAATTCTTCTATCTATTATAATATACAAGAATAATTAATTAAATTTTTTTCCACGTATAAAAATAATTCTGAAATTTTTTATTCATATAAACTGCTTTTACCTTTTCCTGCCATTTTAATGTTTTTTATGCCCTCGTTTTTTAAGCAGACAACTGTTGCACGCAAGTGACAACAAGAAAATATACAGTGAACAATAATTTTATTGGCTGTGACGAGATTCGCGCCCTTAATCTTATACAAACAAAAATTCTTTGAATTTGAAAATGTGTGAGACTCACGCAAAATGCATGAGAGTTTATAGGTCTGCATATGCGTGAATGGATCGAAATAATTTATGCTTGTATGTGTAGTTGTTTTTTATTAAACAATGTGTTCAATAAATAAAAATTATTATTTAAAATAGTTGTTAATAAATACGAAACCACTATCTTTGGTAAAAGTGTTTTTAAATAATTAAAAATGCCTAAAGCTAGATCCGGATATAAAAAATCGAAAAGAATTAAAGCTCTGAAGAATCTGTAAGTACATTTTTCTGTCATTCAATATAATAAAGTAGATAATAAAAAATTATTTTGTTGTTTGTAATTTTAAGTTATAGACATTCATGTTGAATCAATGTATTAATCAAAATGTTTAAAGGATATTTGCAAGCCACTTTACAAGAAAATTCTATTTTTCCATATTTTATTATACGAGCCAACCAAAAAAACTATTTTCTTTTTTGTTATGTTTATTTTATTAGGAATTTATTGAATGAAATAAAATTATTTTTCGAAGCCAAAAATTCATAACTTATAAATTAGAACTTTTCTATTGCTTATTTTTCATACCAATTTTTTATAAAAAAAGAAAATTTGAAATTCTTTATCGCTTTAATTGTATGAAATATCGAACAAAATTTTTAGCATTTAGTCTACAAGGTATAAAAGGTTGTTTGTAATTTTAAGTTAGACTTTCATGTCGAATCAATGTATTTCAGTTTTAAGGATATTTGCAAGCGACTTTACAAAGAAAATTATATTTTTACATATTTTATTATACTAGCCAACCAAAAAAACTATTCTCTTTTTTGTAATATTTATTTTATTAGATATTTATTGAAAAGAAATAAAATTATTTTTCAAAGCCAAAAATTCATAACTTATAAATTACAACTTTTCTATTGCTTATTTTTCATACCAATTTTTTATAAAAAAAGAAAAATTGAAATTCTTTATCGCTTTAATTGTATGAAATATCGAACAATATTTTTAGCTTTACTAAATTTAGTCTACAAGGTATTAAAAACCAAAAAAAAAAAAACATTTCTAAAAATATATATGTTGAGTTCTTCCAGTTTTAAGTGTAAATAACGTATTTTTTATGATTATTATTTTGTCTCAAAAAGTTTATTGCATAATAAAAATATTTTTTTACTGTTATTTATCATTTAATTTTTTTTTAGACAAATAATAGATACTAAAGACCAATGAAAATCAGGTCTGTACTTCTTTACAAAATTGAGCTATTTTTCTCAGTAGTATCTGCTATAGTAAATGTGCAGAGTAAAGAAAAAAAAATAATTTATTAAAATGATATTCATCATTAGATATATTCAATTTTTTGTCCAAGAGAGCAATAAATAAAAAGCAAATAATTCAAATTTTATAACGTTTCATTTACATATACCGTATACTTTTTTAAGCAACAAATATATATAATTAATAGAATTTTATATAAAATAGTTTTAAAAAAAATTTTATTTGATTTTTATTTAGTATAAAAATGAAAAAAAATTTTATATCGAATTCTATTCATTATACTTATTTGTTTTTACTATTTACTTCCTTGGTCTAAAAATTAAATCCTATTTATATTTGAGCAAGACAATGGGCTAAAGAGTCATGTTAAAATTTTAAAATTAAGCTCAAATTTAAAAAAAAAAAAAAATTTTAAATTAAAATCAAATTAAGATTTTATTTACTTTACATCAATGTTATTTTAATATTCTTCATTAAATATAATATATTTTTTTAAGGATTTTGTCATTCCAATAACAATAATCATTAGTAAAAACATCATTTATTTTAATTTTTTAATTTCTCGTTTTTTTTTAATTGACTAATAAGAATACGACTATTTAATCTTATTAGTCACGAATATGTGCACTTGCTTTTTTACAAATAGGTTTTTAAGCGGGCTTTAGAACACGTGATCATAATGTAAGTGTCTCTATCCTTTTCTAATAAATACCATGTGTGTATGCATGTGTGTTTATTTATTTATACATATTCATACGCTTTGTTTTACTCTATAGAATTAATATATTAATTTTTCTGATTTTAGTAATTTGTGATGTATTAATAAAAAAATATATTTATTTCTCATGACTTATTGCATTTTAAAAAGTGAATTTTGTGTATTAAAATTTTAAAATTATAATTTCGTTGAAGTGATAATAATAATATTGGACAATAAATATTTATGTGTAAAGAGTTGATTCTTTATTGATTTTTTTAAATTGATAAATTTGCGTTTTATTCAAATTCAAAATGGTGAATACATGTTGCATTTGCAAGACAGAGTGTATTCCCAAATGTAATCCGCATCATGTTCCAATAAGCTATCATAGGTATTTATAGATCTCATATTCTTTTTATTAAAAATGCTATGTCAATATTTATTTCAAAATATTTGTTGATCGCTAGAGCTGCCTTTTGTTAAATATTCAACCATAAATAAAAATAAAAATGAAAATGACGTAATTATAATACAGGGTCAAAAATTATATGTGCATCTATTAAAAGTGAATTAATTTTATGATACATTAAAATTCGTTATTTCTTATGTATTAATTAGTTTCTTTGGCTCTTAAACAGAGGAATGACTAATTAAAAAGATTACTTTATTTAATTCAAATAAATAATTTTTAAACTAAAATTACCTGCCTGGTGTACGATCAATAACTTGAAAAATTAATTTTTAAAAGAGTTATTTCATAGCTTTGGAGTTTGTTTTTTCTAATTCGAATTGCTCATTAGGACTAGAAGCAAATTTGTAGACACAGTCTATTTAGGTTTGCAGTTTTTCACATAAATTTGTTAGTTACAACTTTTTGCTTAACGCTATATCAACTAACAGAACTGCAGTTTTAGCATAAACTTAGGATCAATTACACAAACTCCAGCTTCAGCGTATCCTGTTCCTGATTTAGTATACTACATTTTTAACATCTGGTGAAGCTTGCTTTGTTTCTTCGGATAACTGATAAAGTTTTTGAGCTTCAAATCATGTAATTTTAAAACAGTAAAATTTTTAATTTTTATTAGCATAAATATTGGGATAAATATAATTGGGATTAATTTTTCTAGTTCCATTTATCTATTAGAAACTGTTAAGAAATAAATTTTAATAAGAAATAATTTTGATCCAAGCGATCAAAGAATCAATGCAAGCTTCACCCAATGTTCGAAATTCAGAAGTCTTCAGAAGTCAAATTTGGAACCTAACAAGATGGAGCTTTGGAGTTTGTTATTCCTAGTTCTATTTGCTTATTAGAAGAAGCAAATGTGAGATTCCAGAATGTTAGAACTTTAGCTGAGTTTTGAAGTGTTTTTTTACAATTATAGTCCAGAAAAACAAGCTCTAAGCCTTTAACTCATATCAGGTTCTTATGAATTTTTTTATGGTGAAAACAGCGCATGAATTTTAAAACCTTTTTTTTCTTTTTTTCATTCTTAAATTATCTTTTAAAAACTTATATAAGTATGTTTATAAGAAAGTAATTTTTAATTTTCATAATATATTAATTATACCTATTTTTTTGAAAATTGAATTCTGCTTTTCCTTAGAAAAGCTCTTATATAATCCTATTGAAAATTAGATATTAAAAATATTAAATATTAAAAATATTAAAAATATTAAAAATATTAAAAATATTCACATGAACTTGTGATTAAAAAACAAGACTTATATTAGTTTTATACTTTTTTTTATTAAAGTTTTAAAAAAATAAATAATTAAATTCATATATCAGTGTTTTGAAAAATAACTATGCTTCAATTAAATTTTTACTTAAAATTACTTTTTTTGGCCTTGGAAATTTATCTCATAACTTTTATGGCTGAACACATATAATTTAAGTTTTTTATAATAGATAATTATTGCTATAATAATTTGCGTTCATGCCGTTTACTGGTTATTTAGGGTAATATATCAAGTAAAAGCAGTTTCTGAAGAAAATAAATAGTTAATATAATGATAAGCAAATTACAGTCACATATCCTTGGTCCTTGCCCCCCCCCCAAAAAAAAGAAAAATTATGGAAAATATAGCAGCATTTTTTACCTTAATTTCAAAATTGTTTACTTTTTTATTTACAATTATTGCTTATAAATAATTTAAAATAAGAAGCAATTATATTTTGATTGATATTTCAGATATTTAAACCATCAATTTTAATTTTTTTAGGTTCTGACACCCCTCCGAAATTTTTGGACTCCCAAAAAAATTTTCTGGAATTATATTCAAAGTTTAGCTTGTAAGCTCAATGTTAAAAAGATGTATAAGAAAAATTATCTGCTTACTTTGTGCTTTTGCTGAAATTAAATTTGAATTAGCTTAGGCATAACATTCATTCCATACAAATTAAGAAAAAAATGGTTTCATTTGATTAGCGCCAAAATTGGGATACGAGGGCTAATAAAAATGGGTTCAAACTATCCTCAGAATAAGAAAATATATAAATAACATTTCAAATTAATTCCCTCTACCTCAGGGAGTTAAGTACCCCTAAATGTAAAGAAAATGAAAAAAATGTTATAATTATATTCTATCTACAAACTGAAAATATTCTAAGTCCCGAAACTCAAATTATTCTATGTCCCTAAATCGAAATTATTCAAAGTCTATTTAACCCTCCCTCCCCTACTTGACCCCTCCCAAAGTGACAAGCTTAAACACCCCCCAGAACCATGTTACTATCTCGTGATTTGTCAGTTTGTTGACAGCTGTCAAAAGTCAAAATACGACAGCACCCTTAACCCATTAACGCCTAATGGACACATTGAATTTTTTTTTGATGAAAAAATCCATATTTCGCGCTAAAAATGTTACCGAGGTAATCAGAACTGCTCTTTTCATTTCCGAAGTCCGTTTTAACTAACAACTCCTAGAAAATGTGATGTAATCCCCTAAACGTGGGGTAATTGTTTTATCATATTTAGACGTTATTTTAATTAATACAATGCGCACTAGGGTGTTTCTTATTTCCCAAACTGCCTGCAGAGAAAAATACTAGCTTGAATATGATACTTCAGGTCATAAAACTATTCTCTGAAAAAAAAATTTTTAGATACAGGTTAATGTAGTGTGCTGATTTGCAAATGAAAATCGGTAAAAATCAGGAAAAAGGTTTTAAAAACGTTTCAAAAATCTTGCTAAAAACATTTTACTACTAAAATGTTCTAGAAGCTTATTAGTAACAAAATATCTAGAAAAAACTATAAATTATAACACAAGAGGTTATTTTTAGTTGTTTTGACCAGTTATAAAAGCTGTTTTTAATTGCCTCTTTACTAAAATAAGAAATATGCATTTTTACTAAAAACCAATTCATACAACCGTCAAATAGCAATTGTCGTAGATATTTGCTTTGTAGATAACTTTAAATTTTAAATGAAGTTTAAGCATCATAAAACATGTTATAATTTACAGTTTTTTCTAGATATTTTGTTACTAATAAGATTTAAAAACATTTTAGTAGTAAAAAGTTTTTGCGAAAGTTTCTAAAAACTTTCTAAAACGTTTTTAAAACCTTTTTCCTGATTTTTACCGATTTTCATTTGCAAATCGGCACACCACATCAACTTGTTTATAAAAATTTTTTTTTTACATAATAGTTTTATGACCTGAAGTAGCATATTCGAGCCAGTATTTTTCTCTGCAGACAGTACCCTAATGCGCACAAAAAATATTTCATGTCATTAAAAACTCAATTTGGGACTATTGAGAACATAAAAAAAATGAATTTATACCAATTTTTTATCTCCAACTCCTTGAATTGGGTAAGGGGTGGATTTGTAGCGTAAAAGAAAAAATGAATATTTTGGGATAAAATTGTCATCCAGTATGTATTTTTTCCTACTATTTTCATATCTGAATTTGGTTTTTACATACAACCCCTGGAAAATAAGATATCACCCCTTAAAGATAAGGTAAATATTACATTCTTTTTTCGATGCAGAAAAAATACTCACAACTAAATTTATAAAATGAATTTGTAATAAAATAGTATGGCGCAAATATTCAAATTTCATAAAATACATTTTCAGAACCATGTTATTTAATTTTTTTTTTTTTTTTTACCTAACTAACCTTTTTTCCTTTAACATATAAAATATTATTAAAAATTAATCGTTATTATTTGGAATTTTCTTAACGGAAACCTTTTTGTTTACTTGTGATTCTAAAAAAAATATTTTGAAATAAATACTTTGACTAAAGTGCATTCCACCTAGAGCACTGTAAATATGTGCGGTATTAAGATATACCTAAAGTCCTTGAATAAAATACTCTGAAAATTATCGACGCTAGATGCAAGGACCCCAATCATAATACGATTTCAGGTTGTAGAATAGAGGAAAATTTGAAATTAATATGATAAATTTTATTTTTACCTTAGATAAAAAATTTTGAGTGCATGTGGTTTGAAAGTTATGTTTTTACGGTTATTTAATTAAATAATACCGATATTAATTACTAAGGTTGAATAATTGAGCCAGACCCAATTTTACATGCATAAGACTTTGATTTAGCCTAACTTATTTAACACGGTGCTTGTGGTCCTTTTATCTAGTGTCCGTGCTGGAAATAATGGAAAAGCATTTGACTATGATACCTATATAACAATCTAATATAATTATACATATATTTAGAATACTTAATTTTATTATAGGATCCCACGGAGAAAGGGAATTTTCGACAAGAACTGGCTAAAAATCCTTACTTATTTGGGTATGAAATTTAATCCCTGTTTTACAATATGCAGCAATCACTTTGAAGATTACTGTTTTGAAACTGCTAAAAATAATGAGAAGAAAAGAAGGTTAATCGAAGGAGCGTTTCCTACAAAATTTGACAATTTTATTTTGCAGCCTATTAAACTATAGTAAAATATAAGATATATGGATTTATTTTTTTCTGTTTAATTTATTATTTTATTCAAGTAGAAAATTAAATTTTTTTTTCAGTAATCTCATAATTGAAAAAAGACAATTTGCTAAGGGAGAAATTAATAGTCATATTTATTTAAAAGAAATGTAAGTATATAATATAAATAGTACAGGCAAAAATATATTTCGAAGTTATTAAATATATAATAATTTATTAAGATGATACATATTGGTAATAATATATAGTAATAACTTTTCATTACATACATTTATATAATTTCATCTATTACATTTGTTATTAAAAAAGTCAATCCAGACGTTGTGAGAGATATATTATGCTGTTTTAATTTTGATTCTGAAATTGCATCTTTTTCTGTACTGAAAACATTAACTACACTATAAAAAATATACGCTGATGCCAAGTCAATATGGCTTGACACACATCAATAAACACCTTAAATGCGGCGAAGCCAATGCTTTCTTCCGTCAGCCTTATTTTTTACTTGACGGGTGCTCGGTTGTCGCAGTTAAGGTTAGATTTAAGCCAGCTGATTATTGACTTGAGGTTAATATATGTATACATGTTAATATACGTTTTTGTATTGACTTGTAGTAAATGTGTATATGCTTAATTTTAATTATTTAAATAAAATTTTTATTTTAGTCTCGAATAACAGCAATTTATTGTGAGTTTTAGTTATGGAAAATTTTTAGAATTTTTTTCTGACTTATTAATTAATAAATTTAATTTATAATAATAGTTCTTATAATGTTCGGCCAAATTGTTAATAATAAAAACTATTACATACTTTATTACTTATAAGTATATACTTAATTTTCTGCTCGGGTAAAAAACATATGATTTCAATAAGGAAGACAACTTTCTTGCCGACTTTCTTCAACCTTATTTTGAGCTGACGGAAATGTAAAAAAGAGCCCGTGCAAAGAAAGCAGGTTAGCTGACTCAAGGTTTCGATACGTTGATTCAAGTTCGTTACCTTGAATCAAGTGATTATTCTCTTTACGGGATCTAAGGGACGTCAACTCAATATTGACTTGATAAAAATTTATTATTTTTTATAGTGTACCAAAATTTCTGTACATTAATTTTTTGCAATGTATATTTGATAAATTAGGGGTTTCGATTACCCTACAATAATTATTTATTTACAAATTTTAAGGTAGAATCAGGTGGATAAAAATAGCATGTTTTGATTTAAGATTCTGGAAATCGAAAGTTCTAGAATCTTTGATTATTATAGTCATTGATTAAGTTATATGTACTTTAGAATTAAAAATAATAAATTTTTTAATATTTTTACTACAGGCGGAGATATTAGCTCTCGAAATTTCTTTAATTTTTGACGCACTAAATTAATCAAGATTTTTTTATAAAGATTCTGATTTTATAAATCTTAGAGTATAATATTTAGGACATTATTTAGCTAGCATTTAGCATCCATTAACAAAAAAAATTTTTTTTAATCTACATTTTTTCCCGAACAAACCGATATTTTGAAAATTATAGGTTAGGACAAAAATTTAAATTCTTGAAAAATAATTTGTATTATTGTTAGAAATTGAAATTCATTTTAGTGAATCGATAGTAAATATTGCCCCAAATATTATATCAAAAGATTTTTAAAATCAGAAGCTTTATAAAAATGTCTTGATTAATTTGGTAGCTCCAAAAAGAAGGAAATTTGAAGTGCTAAAATCTCCATCTGCAGTCCAAAAATTTTCAAAATTTTTTTTCAAATTCTAAGACACATATAACTTGATAAATAGCTAAAAGAATTAAAGATTCCAGAAGTTTCGACTTCCAGAAATTTTAAACAACAAAATGCCATTTATATCCTTTTCATTAAATCTTAAAATATTATGTTTGATTTTTTTAATTTCTGAGTTATTTTACAAAAATAGAAAGGATGCAATAAAACTCAAATAAACAAAAAAAATTTGGTTTACCTATAAGTAAATCAAAAATAAAAAAAATATATTCTTAGCAATATTTTCTAAGATTTATTTTTCATTTTTACGTAACATTTTTTTTTTCTATGCTTAAATTAGGGTTGATTTCAAGTATAAAAAAAATGAATAATAATTAAATGTAAACTTTTCTTGAAAAGTTTCTTCTTTTTCTTTAAAACTATAAACTTTAAAATTTACATAAAAAGAAAAATTTAACTACTCTTATTACAGTGATGAAAAAGAAAATTTAGAAGAACTAATTGTTCTTAAAGATAATTATATATCTGATTTATTAAGTAAGAAAATGAAAATTGAAAACGTTTCGTACCCAGAAGAAACTGCAATAGAAAATGATTTATCATATGAAGTTACTGATACTCAAGAAAAATCATTAACTTCAAAAAAAATTTTACAAGAATTTGGAACATTGACAAAAGTGAAAGAAGACGATGTTACACTCTTTTTTGATGAAAATGTTAATACAATAGAGGCAGATATTTTCCAACACAGTGGTTTAAACGATCCTAAATTATTCGAAATACCAGATAATAACGGTACATATTTTTGTATTGTAAATATATTTTTTATATTGATAAATCATCGTATTTTATTTTTACGGGTTCATGTGAGCAGTTTTTGTTATTTAATAAATTCCATCTGTTTTTGTTGACGATTTTAGAACCTGCTCAATCCTTGTAAGGATTTTCTCATATGGAAATCAGTGAATCATGCTTAATAAACATTATCGCAAAAATGAAAAATTGTTTAGATAGTTTTATTGAACAGGTTTCGCAGATCTTTAAAAAAAAATTCTACAAACATATTTTTTTATAGCTTTTGATTGCATTGCTAAGCATTCATTTTTTACTATTCAATTCCGTACTTAATGCGAATATTTTCTATCAAATACATTTTTATTTTAAATATGCCTAAATTCCCATCCGTAAATTTTAAATGTATCTAGTATTATTTAATTTTCAGTTGATTTATCTACTACAATAAATTTCACGATTGGAGAAATTTTGTTTGCAAGATGGGGTAAAGGTGGAAAAAAGTTTTGGCCATGTAAGTTTTACATACAAGCATTGTTTCTGTTTTATATACTTTGTTTAATGATTCTTAATTACTCTCTTAAATTAAATACTGTAAAGGGGGGTGGGGGGGTCCTTGGACATTATTTTTTAAAATTATGTCCTACGATGATGAAATTTTATGTACAGTTTTATGACATTTTTTTATAGCAGTTTCATTTAGTATACATAAAAACATACTTTTCTGTTATCATTGAATAATAATATATAAAAATCTAACTTCATTGCTCGATTACGCATTTATTATGTATCATTATTAATGCTATACAACAAAAAAATTAGCATATAATTTTTTAACATAATTCATATTTTATTGAATGACAATAATATTTTTTTAATATAATGTTCAACAATTTTTGTTATTCAATACATATTTAAAATAATTGTCCTAAGAAAAAGCATTTAACTGCCCATTAAAATTGTAATAGGTGTTATAACAGACCATGAAGATCTAAAACAGAAAAAACCTGCAGATACAAAAACATGGGTTACTTTTTATGGCAACTACTCTTGTTATCAAGTAATTAAAAAATCATTTTATTACTATATTTCGCATTATATGTATAATGTGTCTATATTTTGAGTAGTGTATTTTAATAATAACGACCTTTGTGTTGCTCTAAAGAGAGATTTATTATTTAACAATTAATTAATTTAATATATTACATTGAATAATTATTGTACATTACCTAAAGAGAGAAACGACAATTAGGTCTGTTTCTCTACATGTTGAAATTACTACTAAAGACTTATCTCTAAGAAACTATACATTACATTACATTACTTTATCTTTACAATACGTGTCTACTTTTATTTAGCTATCTTAAACTGAAGGTCACACTAATAACTAAAGAAGCTATTACAGGTAGGCTCGTTACATCTCCCCTCCTCGGTCAAGAAATTGGTCACAATTTCTAGGATATTATACAGACCGACACTTAATCCCATTTTCATAATATTTTATTGCTGTGTTTATATATTTGTATTTTCAAAAATTGATTTATACATATTAACAACTTTCTTCATTTTAATTACTTTGATTTTATTTTTATAATTTTATTTATTTTCTTTATTTTAATAAATTTAACGTTTATTTAAATGTTATATTGGAATCTGTAAATTAATTTTATCTATGTTTTAAATCTTATCTTCTGCAATATTGATTTTTCTGATTCCTTAAGAAATCGTATTACATGTAACAAATCTTTTACAATTATATTTTTTCTGATTCCTTAAGAAATTGTATATTATATGTAGCAAATCTTCTACAATCTTAATTTATTTATATTTTTTTTGTAGCTCGTATCTTCTACAATTTTGATTTTTCTGATAACTTAAGAAATCGTATTACATGTAGCAAATCTTCTACAATTATAATATTTCTGATTCCTTAAGAAATTGTATATTATATGTAGCGAATCTTCAACAATCTTAATTTATGTATATTTTTTTTTTTGTAGCTCGTATCTTCTACAATTTTGATTTTTCTGATTCCTTAAGAAATCGTATTACATGTAGCAAATCTTCTACAATTATAATATTTCTGACTCCTTAAGAAATTGTATATTATATGTAGCAAATCTTCTACAATCTTAATTGATTTATATTTTTTTTTTTTTTGTAGCTCGTATCTTCTACAATTTTGTAAATATTTGACTTAACTCGTTCTGAGTTCAGCGGTCTATTTCCAAAGTAGGCTTAACTCAATGAGTTCAGAGGCCATAAAAATTATTTGACTTAACTCGTTTTGAGTTCAGAGGTCAATTTTCAATGAGGCTTAACTAAAGTTAGTTCAGAGGCCATAAAAATTATTTAATTTCTTAAAAAACCATATTTATTTATTTTTTTTTTTTGTGATGAAATTTCTATTAATATTATTATCTTAATTTTTTCTTTTCTTTTTAATTTTATCAGATTTGTAATATTTTTCTATTTATTTAATTATTTCAAATTATTTATTTATATCAAAGCGTTTAACATTTTCTTCACAAAATTTGTATTATTTATTTTTTTCTTTTTTTATTATTTAATTTTTCTTATATTTTTGAATTTATACAATTTTTATAGTTTTTATTTTCATTCTTCTTTTTTTTATCAAATTTCTATTATTATACCATTATTTCTATATTGTATATATTTTTTTGAATTCATCATATTTTTTTATTAATTCTATTTAAAAAAAATTTATGTTTTTGAAATTATATTAAATTTTTATTTAGATTTTCAGTTTTTATATTTTTTATAATAGCTTGTATTTTTATTCATTAACTCTGCTTTTTTTTTTTAAATATTTGAATCTATTAAATTTTTATTAATTTTCTTCGATTCTTATGATTATTTTTTTTTCTTTTTTTTTTTCAATCACGTATATTAATCTATTCTGAACTTATAACAACATATTTGAATGTTTCAAATTTCTTTTAATCTATATATTATTATTTTTTTTTTTTTTTTTTTTTTTTAGTGTTTTTGATTCTATAAAAATTTTATTGTTTCTATTTTTTTTTTTTTAATGTTTATATTTAATGTACATCTTTATCTAGCTTGTCTTAAAAATGATAACATTCTCTTTACCAAATATGTATATTATTTCTGTTTTGAACATCTAATATTTTTTTTTTATCAAATTTTTATTGCTTCTAGATTTAATTTTTTAATTTACATTCTTTTTATCTTTTTAATTAACCAAGTTCTATTTATTCTATTCTGATTATTGTTAAACATTTTTGAATTTATCGAATTCCCATTAATTCTATTTTAAAATTTTCTTCTCGTTTTTTGATATATATATATATATATTTTTTTTTTTTTGAAATTTCTAACTGTATATCTTATCTATCTTATAAAAAATGGTATATATTCTTTTTACGAAATTTTTAATGTTTCTATTTTTGAGTTTAATGACTGAATTTCATATCTGTATTATCTCAAATAAAGACTATAACGTTCTCTATACTAAGCAAAATTTGTATTCTTTTTATTTCTTTTTTTGATTTTTGTTAATAACCTTGAAGTATTTAAATTTGTATAACATTTTAATTTTATATATGTATTTTTTTATTTCTAATTTATAAAACTTTTATAAATTCTAATTTTAATCTATAAAATTTGTGGATTTATACTGATTTATTATTATTATAATTTGTTTATTTTTTTATTTTATTCATTTATATATTTATATTTATATTTCTTTTTATGCTATTGAATTTTTGAATTTATTAAAAAATTTTATTGACTCTAATTTTTTTTTGTATTAAGCAAATTCTATTATATTTATTAACTTTAATTTTATATATTTTTAATTTTATTATATCTTATCTGTCTCTTTCAAAATTTTTATTATTTCTTTTTTTTTATTCCTGTATATTTTTTATATATCTTATCTTATAATAATAAGTATAAAATTTATTTTAAAAAATTTAAATTCAACTTTCATGTTTTTTTTTTCTTTTTTTTGTAGTTTATATTATTTCTATTTCTAATTTCAAATATTTTGGAATTCATCAAATTTCTATTATTTTAATTCATTTTTATAAGTACTTTTGAATCTATCATATTTTTATTTGTATTTTCAATTTTTTATATTTTTTTTTTTGTTAATCAAATTTATGTTAATATTATGTATATATTAATTTTTTTTAAATAAATGTATTTGTTTAAGCATTTTTAGATCTGTCAAAATTTTACTTTATTAACTCTATTTTTAATTTTTTAATTTATTATTTTTTTTCTATTCTATTATTTACCAAAGAAAAATTGGAGTTTCATAATATCTTTGAATTTCACTGCAGCTGCGAAAGGACTGATGATTGTTTCAATTTTTTCTTTATTTTCTGATAAGCATTAGTATGGTCTTCCATCTTTCTTTTTTTTTTGCTGACAAAATTGTCGTTTTATAATGTGTCTATATTTTGAGTAGTGTATTTTAATAATAACGACCTTTGTGTTGCTCTAAAGAGAGATTTATTATTTAACAATTAATTAATTTAATATATTACATTGAATAATTATTGTACATTACCTAAAGAGAGAAACGACAATTAGGTCTGTTTCTCTACATGTTGAAATTACTACTAAAGACTTATCTCTAAGAAACTATACATTACATTACATTACTTTATCTTTACAATACGTGTCTACTTTTATTTAGCTATCTTAAACTGAAGGTCACACTAATAACTAAAGAAGCTATTACAGGTAGGCTCGTTACATATGCAATATGACAAAAATAAAATGTATACTTTTTTTAATAGGTTTTGAAAACATCCCTAATAAAGTTTTCTGATGGACTTGATAAATCATTAAAGCTACTTAAAAAATCCAAATTATTTTCTGATGCGTGTATCACTGCTTCGAAAGTAAGTTTAAAATATAAATAATCAAATTTACAAAATACGAATAAATTATAATTATGAAAATATTTATTATTCCATAACAATATATCTTTGCTGTAGGATTACGAACAGATAAGAGATGACAATAATTTTAACAGAATATATTCGTCAACTGTGATGGAAAATTTACCAAGCAAAATGAAAAACGTGAACATAACACCAAAAATAAGAAAAAAAATTATGCAAGGTTAATGTATATTTTAATTTGTAACATTTTCAAAAGATTTTTTTTTTTTTAATTTGTAACATTTTTAGAACAAAATTTGTCTGTATCTTTACAGCATTTTTTACGTTATAGATTGATAACACTTTCTTTATCTTTACTGAAACCTTAATTACAGTTGCAGACAATCTAATAGGCGTATGCATCATATGTTTATCAAAAGACGAAGGAAACCATCGACATTGGTTGCTTGATGATAAGATCTGCGAATCTTGTCTGGTAATTATTTTTAATTATTTATTTTTAAATTAGTGAATTTATCGTTCAATTTTTTTGATGAATTAATTAATTGAATTGTAAGACTTTATCGATGATTAACGAACAATGAAAATCAATTTTTGATTTATTTAACTCAACACTGATAGGTGTACGATTTAATGATCGTCTCTTTTTTTTATTAAACCTAACATGTAGTATTTTTAGTTAACGATTTTTTCAAATCATTAAATCAAATATTAATTTTTTAAAAATTTTAATTTACAAGAAATTAAATTTTTAATTTATAGAAAGGTCTTAGATTGAACTGCTGGTCTTAAAAAAAGCAGAAGGAATTTTTTATTTGAGATAAAAAAACGGGCCCTGGGAGGGATTTGCCTGGAGGCTGTGAATCTTCGGTCCCCCTGGTAGTCTCGTTGGTAAAACACCAGTGTACAAAACTGGAGATCGTGGGTTCAAATCCCTCCCAGGGCCCGTTTTTTTATCTCAAATAAAAAATTCCTTCTGCTTTTTTTAAGACCAGCAGTTCAATCTAAGACCTTTCTATAAATTAAAAATTTAATTACTTGTAAATTAAAATTTTTAAAAAATTAATATTTGATTTAATGATTTGAAAAAATCGTTAACTAAAAATACTACATGTTAGGTTTAATAAAAAAAGAGACGATCATTAAATCGTACACCTATCAGTGTTGAGTTAAATAAATCAAAAATTGATTTTCATTGTTCGTTAATCATCGATAAAGTCTTACAATTCAATTAATTATTTTTAATACTTTAATTCATAAGTTTGAATTCAAATTGTTCTGTCAGATTATTAAAAAATAACTTGTGGCTGAAACTAAGGACGAAAACATAGTTAAATGATATTTTTTTTTATACAGAAAAATTGCAGAAAAGTGATATTTGATTTAAATGAAGACAATAATAACGTGAGTGCTTAGAAAATTTGTTATAAACATTAGCATTAATTTTTAATACATTAATTAACATTTTTAATAATTCTAAATTAAAAAAACCTAACTAATTTATAAAATAACAAACTCGACGATAATTACCGAATTAACCTATTAATGACCAAGCGACCTTTCTTGTACAGATGATTTTTTCAATACTCAAAACTGTATATTTAAGTCTAAAAAACTTCACTTGTAAGTTATTTGTGTCGCTCTTTTCATCTTCGGAGCCCGTTTTCACCTACGACCCCTACTAAATGAGATATCCACCCCTAAAGAGGGATATATTTTCATATAATTTTTAAAGAAACTTATGATGTTACCAAATGCCAAAAAAATTTATTTAATCATAAGTTTATTTAAGAATTAATTGAAAATTGTATTCACTTTAGATGATAATATCTTATTTCGTAGGGGTTGTAGGTGAAAATGGACTCCGGAAATAAAAAGAGCGACCCAAATTACCTGCAAGGCGAGTTTCTTGGCCCAAAATATTTAATCTTTCACTTATTTATAAAATCCAATGAGTTTTTCAGCCTAAAGTATACAGTTTTTAGTACCGAAAAATTCAAGTGCCCAAGAAAGGTCGTTTGGTCATTAATATTATTTCATTAAAATCTATAGATAGGTTACTTGCTAAATTAACTGCTTTTACGATGATGCATTTAAGCACACTGTAAAAGTTAGTTCCCTTAGATTAAGAAAAAAAATAGAATATTTTAGAAAATTTAGTTGATAGAATTTTCAAAAAAATTTGTATATACTTGATAAAAATCGTAAATTTACTAAATTTATGATATTACTAACGAAGAATTCAAAGATTCTCGAATTTTTGTTGTGAATTTACGAAAAAAGTTGTAAATCCACAACTATTTTTCGTCAATTTACTTGTAAATTTTCGGAAAAAACTTGCAAATTATAAATTTTTTTTTCGAATTTAAAATAAAATTCGAAAGGTTGTCATTATTTCAATTATTTAAATACTCTCCTTGCCATCGAGCGATACAAGAAATTTTGAATATTAATTAATATTCATTATTAGTTATTTAAAATAAAATTGATAATTTTGTATTTACACATGTATATTCTATATAGGTATCTATAAATAATAAATAAAATATTCATAATTACAGATGTTCTGTTTAGTATGCACTGATGTTAGTAATGTTACCCGATGCAGTGGATGCAAAAAGTAAGAAATTTTTGTTAATTTTGCATAAGTGTACATGCTCGATTCTAGATGCAAAATGTTTGATTTTGCAAGCTGTATTTGAATTAATGGATAAAAAAATATACAATATCCTACAACATTGACAATCTACATAAAGCTTTTGAAGCCGACAAAGATATATTCATTTAAAAAAAAATCTAAAAAAAAGTATACATTGAAAAATGACACTTTTTTAGAGTGCAAAAATATAACTTGGTCACTTTTTTTTTTTATTTAAATAAATTATTGCCCCATTTGTGTAACTCCATATAGAAATGCCAACTGGTCGATGCACGAAATTTATTATTCTTATTTTTATCTTTTTTAACATTTAATTTTAACATATTTTAATATTTTCAGAGGATTTTGTAAAAACTGTATAACGTATTTATTATGTCCACCGAAAAATGGGGAAAACTGGATCTGCTGTATTTGCCAAAATGATTGTCACAAAATACATACGAATTGGAGAGAAGAATACATAAAAATTTATTGCAACATGTACAATGTTTCATTCGAAAGCATGAAAATTTTTTGTACTAAAAAAGATGGCATAACTGTATTGTCATTGTGCGATGGTATTTCGACTGGTAAGTATGTATTCTACAATTAGAGAAGACATATTTTGATTCACGAAGACTTTATAATTTTAAGTACTTCAGTAAAAGAAAAATAATTTAAAGCTCCTAAAATCCTTATTATTCTATACCCTTTTATCGAAATTATTTTAAATCCATTTTACCCTCTCTAAAAAAAAAATAACAGCTTTCCAGACCATTTTGTACAATTTGATAAGATAAGCCCATGCCTGTAAGAGATGTACCTTCTACGTATTTTTACTAACAAATCATTCTATGATTT
The DNA here is from genome assembly GCA_022575985.1 of Anagrus nilaparvatae. Lineage (NCBI taxonomy): Eukaryota > Metazoa > Arthropoda > Insecta > Hymenoptera > Mymaridae > Anagrus > Anagrus nilaparvatae. The sequence continues at coordinate 3,926,766 of JAKSXM010000263.1, forward strand.
ACAGCAACACAAAAACAGCATTATTGTCTGAAATAAGACTAATAATAACTTTGTTTTCCAGGTTTATTTATTCTTAAACAATTAGGAATAAAAGTGAAACACTATATTGCTAGTGAAACGGACACCTGGGCAATACTCATTAGCAATAAGAATCACAATGAAGTGATTCAAATAGGTGATATTAAAAAAATTGATAAAAAAATGATAAAGAATATCATAAAAAAATATGGGGCAATTGATCTACTCATTGCTTCCCCACCTTGCAATGACTTATCCTCAGTTAACGCAACTGGGAAAGGATTACACGGTAATTTTATTTCTAATTTTGAAGCAAATTTTTAACATTACTTTTTGAATTTAATAATATTTAGAGAGAATCCAGTTTGTGATACCTAGTAGTATTAATGAAAAGCTAATTAAATAAATTAAAATTTAATAATTTCAGATGAAGCTGGAACAGGACCCTTAACATTAAAAGTGAATGAAATTTATGAATTGATAAAGCAATTGAATCCACAACATTGTTATTTTCTAATGGAAAATGTAGCCTCCATGAAGAATCAATATAAGCTTGAAATATCAGAGTAAATAGTATTGATAAGCCATGAGAATTACATAAAAAATATTTAATTAATATAAATATAATTGAATTGTAGAGAATTCAAAATGGATTTCTGCAGGGTAAATTCCCGTGATTTTTCGGTACAAGAAAGGAAACGGCTTTACTGGTCCAATATACCTTTTCATGAATTAGATAAAAAAAATATTAAACTACAGGATATGTTGGAAGGTAATGATAGAAAGGCAGCTTATGACAAAATTAATACCATAACGTCACGATCGAATTCATTTACAAAAGGTATTTTAATGGTCTATCTAATTATCTCTAAAAAAAACTCATAAATACCATGACTGAATTATAAATTAAAAAAAAAATTCTATATGTTTTTTAATATACATTATACATTATTATAGGTAAAGATAAGTTATTACCCGTACTTGTTAATGATTGTCATCAAAAATTGACAATGAGAGAATTGCTAAATGTGTTTGGACTACCTTTTGATTACTTGGATTTACAAGACTTATCGGACACAAATAAATTAAAATATCTAGGAAACGCATGGTGCACACGCACCGTCCTTTGTCTTTTAAAAATACTTTTACATTTTGTTGTAAGTTCAAAATACAAATAATATTGATGATTATACATTTCCGCCTTTGATATCAGGTTCGAAAATAAGAAGTTTCGGCTAAGTTAGGAAGAAAAATGATATTGTATTAAAAATGAAATGACCAGCTGATATGTAAAATTTAATTATATTTTTTTTATATAATATGATATTATAATTTTTTATAATTATTGTATATCAAAAAAATTTTATCCAGCTGATGTAATAAAAATAAATTTTTTTTATTTTAACTCTTCCAAAGTCATTAGGGTGAACTGCCCTTATTAAGAACGCCGCCAATAACGGAACACTATTTAAAAATGCATTTTTTTTTTTAAATAAATTTGAAAAATATTATGATGAAAAATTTTTTGATTTCTTTCAACATTTTTAGTTACAAATCATCTATTTAAAAATTATTATTATAATTTATTTAAATTATAAATACAGTTAATTGTCACTCAGTTCTAAAAAAGCTTTTTTATAAGCTATTCTTAGTAAATTTTGTCTTATGGAACTTTAGCACTAATAGGCTTTATTGATAATTAAAAAATTTTAAAAAAATTTTTTTTGTAAAATTGACTAACATTATTGTTAATTTTTACTTTTTTATTTATTAAAATCCTTAATTTTTTTTTTTTAAATAAATATTAGTGTTCTTGCATAGACATGAAAATTCAGATCATACGCGTAAAATAGAACAGTTTTGTAAAGAGCGTTCTTTGTATATTTTTATCTAAAATAAAAAAACAATAGCTTAACTTTTGTTTTTATGTGTTCATTAATTATAAAAAAATTTGTGTGTAAGATACTTTAAGCTAGTTAATAAAAATACAAATGCTAATTTGAAAAAAGCTTTGAAAAACACCTAATATTAGATTGTAATTAAAAGTAATTTTAAAACAAAATGTTTATTAATATAAAAAATATTATTTAATAAATTTTACTTTTTCATTTGTTTATTTTTCTGTTTATGATAATAAAAATTTAAAAATAAAAAGGCATTTTTCAATCCTGTTTCGATTTAGGCAAAACCCTGTTCTCTTACTAGCAGAAGTGTTCTTTTATTCAGTTTTTTTCCGTTTCTTCAAAAATTATTGAAAAAAGTATTTTAAACATTAAATACAGACAATTTTTTTTTTTTTTTACTTAACAGAATGTATAATATTTTTAAATTTACAGTTTTTAAAAAGTAAGATCAATTAGATTTATTTTAATAACGAAAAAAATAAGCACCTATCTTAAGCGTTCCACTATACCTCTGTTCACCCTAATAAAAGTGTCTTTAATAAATTAGTTTTAAGCTTCTAAAATAAAATGTTGTAATTGATGCTGTTGGTTCTACTGGATCCCTAAGGATATGTTTTATCGGAAAAGGTTATCCAAGTAAATGACTGAACACGTAGATTTTTATAATATTTCTTGTTTATTAAGAGTTTACTGTTCTCTGAACTTTGTAACCAAAAATATATATATCTACTGGACTATTTACGTTGACTGAGTAAGGACTACTAAAGATGTGTACGTATAGACGTCTGAGTTCCTGACTGCTGCTCATAGCATTTGTAACGACTTATATAGTCGTTGTGGGTGGTAACCCCCCCTGGGAGGAAGTAACTATCCTTGTTTACCCCACGACTCCCTGTAGACCATTTTACATTAGTCCTGTAGACCATCGAGGTAGGGGTCTGTATTGATTTTAGTTTACCCTCTTAACTTATCTGAACGATTAACCCTACTTAGGTTTGCTTTTCCCTTATAGTGAAAGGCTGGAGGGAGCTTCCCCTTTAGTCAGGCGAAAAAGGGTGGCCGTAAACTATAAAAGAGGGTGTTTATCTCCCTTCAAATATTATTAATCAATAGTCAAGATATTCCTGTAGCCCCTTTGCAATAAAATTTTATGGGCTATTCTGAAGAGGTGGAGGGTGGAATTTATTTTATATATTAGGGTGGTGTCTATATTAGGGTGTTTAGTAAATCCCTAACAGCATCTTAAAGTAATTTTCACAAAAGATATTCTTCATAAGATGTAATTGTCAAAATAAATTATAAAAAGAATTTAAATAAATCATTTGCTTCAAAAAAATAATCTCTTTCAAAAAAATTAAATATTCATAATTATTTTTTTTTAATAACAAAACTTACAACCGGTTTGTGAATTCACAAACAACAAACATGGAAAGTATTTAAATGTATACATTAAATCACCGGTATTAAATAAATATAATTCTAGGATAATTATTTGCATTAATATAAATTGAAGCTCCTAAAATTCTTATTATTCTAGATCCCTAGATGAAATTTAATCCCTAACCCCCTACATCGAAATTATTCCAAGTCCCTAAACTAAAATTATTTCAATCCCTAATTAAAAATTATTCTAAGTCTCTAACCCTGAATTATTTTAATTCCCTAAATCAAAATACTTTCAAGTCCCTGAATTTAAATTATTATAAGTCCATGAATCGAAATTATTCAAAATGCATCTGCCCCTTCCCCTCCCCAAATACGGCACAGTATAACCCCTCTGATCTATTAACATATTCCATCTTCAAAAGTTCTTAAAGTTTTTATTAAAATATTATAAACATTTGTAACCATAAAAACGTTTGTATCATTTCCAAAAGATCCCAAGTAATGTAAAAAGTGCATTTTATTTGGTTTTTTATCAATGAGGTTTATAATAATGCGGTTTCGCAACACTAAAATAACGAAAAATACCATTTTTGGAATGTACTTTTTGCTAATTTTTGCAAGAAACACGTTACTAACAAAAAATAATCCTCCATTTTTTGATAAAAATGTAACACTGTTTTTTTGTTTATGTCAAAGAAAGCCATAATTAAAATTACGTGTTAATGTCATTCACATATAAAGGTTTATACTAGGTGAATATACAGGTCAAACCACCCCTGGCTTGGCAAATAAAATAATAAATAAAAGATTTTTTTAAAAAGCTTTTAGCTTAATATTACATCACATACGTAACAAAAAATAATTTTAAACTCCAAAAAATGAGAAGTACTACCAAAAAATGTTTAGCGCTAATATAATTATGAAAACTACCCTTTTTAAGGGTTTCAAACATATTTATAGGGATAATTTTCACTGCCAGGGATTCATAACTAATTTCTTGTTACTTAAATTATCGAATCTAAAATAAAAAATTTTAAAAAATAAATTCGCAAATCCTTTCATTGGTTATTTTTATATAGCCTCGTTTCTGGGGAACGACTTATCTTTAGATTTTGGAAGTTAGAGACATTAAATAATTTTTTAGCTGGAAAATAAGGGATAGTCAGAGATTGTGATTTTAAAATTATAGTGGCAACCGTGATATCGACAAGTAAATAAAGCCTTCGAGCTTAAACAGTTAAGATGATATACATTGATTCACATGAATTCCATATTTTAATAATTGAATTTGCATAAACGTTTGCAATTATATAAGATATTCTGCTCTTTGTTACTTATATATTTTAATCAAACAAATAAATATATAGACGTTTTTTTTTTAAGTCGTTTATTAGGACAAGATGAATCAAGCGATGAACAAGCTCATCAAAAAGAAGCGAGCGAAAAAGGTATAAATAGACAGGGTAGATATGGAAGGAAAAAAACAAGAAAAGTTACAAGCAAAAATAATCAGGTATGTAATAATGCACTATCTAAGTGCACTAATATGCATGAAAATAATCGTAAAGTAAATAGAAGTAATCGCATTTCTGAGTTAAGTGGTAAAAATACGCATTATTTAAAAAAAGCATTAGTGATCATGGTCTTATTTATAAAACCATTATAGCAGACGGAGACAGTAGTGTCCATAAAAAAATAAAGCATGTGTACCAAAATTTGGGTATAGAAGTAAATAAAATCGAGTGTGTAAACCATTTGTTTCGCAATATTGGCACTCATTACAGAGAAATTGGTGATATTGAATTAAGTGACGGGTTCAAGGCACTTAATCGGGGGAACGTCGTCAAATTTAGAAACATGGTGAAAAGTAAAGCAGTAGTTTTTCGACGAACCGTCACAAATTTAGCTAGGATCTTAAGTGAGAGTACCACATTAACGTGGCCTCAAAAAGCTGCAAGATTACAGCATCAAATTTTGCATGTGACGGATCACGTTTTTGGTCATCATAATAAATGCCATGATGTGGGTATTCCTTGTCAAGGCTTAAGAGACGCAGAAACCGATATGGTTCAAAAATTAGAAGAAGCTGGGATGTACGAAAAATTAACAGAACTTGAGAGGAGGTTAAGTTGCCATGCAAGTAGCTTACTTTTTGAATTAACAAATAACTCTGCTGAGTCATTTATGAATATTGTGACAAAAACCAATTCATCCAAAAGAATAAATCATGCAGGAAAGGATGGTTACTTAACAAGGTGCAATGCTGCTGTTCTTATACACAATACACAAGCAGGTCTTACAAAATTGTCAGAATTGAATGGAAAAAAAGTACCCATTATTGCTAAAATTATGGACATTGCCAGACGAAAGAAAGTCGTCTCAATAACAAATAAAAGAAAAGAATGTGGCAGAAAAAGAAAAAGACGTTACGGTCAAGATAAGGATTACGGTAGAAATGCCGAAAAACCAGATATAGATGCACAAACTTTTGCGATTTTAGAACAAGATTTTATTGAACATTTAATTGAAGATCAATTAGATCGGATTAATTTTGAATTCCGAACCAGAATGCAAAGTCAAAGCACAGAGTGGTTACTGAAAAGAACTGAAATATTGACAGCTTCAAAATTTGGACCCATTTGTCGTAGACAAAGAACGGCTAAAAGAGGTCCATTAATAAAGGAAATTCGTTATCCAGATGAAAAGAAAAAAAAAAATAGAGAGTCTCTAAATCATGGTAAAAAATGTGAGCCTGAAGCAATTAAAACATTGGAGGAAATTTTAAGTAAAGATTGGAACAGAGAAGTAAAAATATCACCATGCGGTATGTTCATCGATGCAGAACATTGCTTTCTGGGTGCTTCTCCTGATAGAATTCTAGATTATGGCAAGGGAATCGTTGAAATTAAGTGCCCTTATACAGCAGTAAAAAATATTTCAAATCCTTCCGATTACTTAACAGTTGATCAACTTCTGAAAACAAAAGGATACAAAAACCCTTTTTCAAATAAGGAGTGCACTGAAATGGATAAAAAAAATTATCACTACTATCAAATACAGGGTGCGTTACGCTGCTCTGGAAGGGAGTATTGTATATATGCAATTTACACGATAAAAGATTTAAAATACGTAAAGGTTCCTTATGACCCAGAATTTTGGGACACTCTTATGTATCCTAAATTAAAAGATTTTTATTTTGATGAACAAGGTCTTATACGAGAAATTCTTGACCCTCGCGTGGAAAGAAGCTTGCAACCGAGAGAAACTGCAATTGCAATCGCATTTGATGAACAAAAAAAAAAAAAACAAAAAGACAAAAAAATTGCTGAACAACAGAAACGTATGGAAAAAAACAGTGAAGAAAATCCGGTTTCAAGCGAATACCCCTCACAAAATGAGTCGAACACTGAACCTGGATTTGCGGAAACAGCAATGACCAACGAGCAATTTCAGGAATGGCTTAAAAATTATGTATTCGATGATTCTATAGAAATTTCTGATTATATGGCATTAGGGGATCGGATTATCGATGACAATGAAAGAGCAAATTATCGATTAGTCGTAGAAACTGCTGTATTTGATGATTATAGTCAATTTGAAGTAGAGTCAGATATTTGTAACACAAAAAGTAAATTAACAGACGCAACAATTAATGCAGTACTTTCTGTTGTAAAAAAAGATACTAACAATAAGTTTGAAATTCATCCCATGGAATATTATTCCGGAATTAATCAATGGGACTCAGACTATAATAAAAGACATTTGCAAATTATTGGTGGTCTGCACAATATTAGAGAACATTACATTTGCATTTATTATGATACGCAATTTGTTCATTTTTACGATAGTTTAGGCGTAATAAATTTTAATAACTTAAGCGATACTGATAAGACATATATAAATACGAGATACCCAGATCAAGTTCGCGAAAATAGAGTTATAGGGCATACAGTTACTATACAAAAGGATGGTTTCTCATGTGGAGTTTTTGCATGCCTTAATCTGATTACTTTAGCATTAGAGCGTAAACCAGAAGATTTACATTTCGATGCTTCTAATCCAAATAGATTAAGACTTTATTTACGTAGTATTATCGCAGCAAAGACTCTGTCATTGTTTTCGTGCAATCAATGCAGCGTTTGACAGTGTTCAGAAAATATAAATGTTAAATTTCAGAAATTATAATTTTGAAAAATATTTATTACGATTTAAAAGCCTATTGAGTCCGACCCTTCCCTACTCCAAACAAAAAATGGAGCAGTGAAACGGCGATTTTAACAACTTTAGGCCCGGCTTGAATTGAAAACATAAACAATATTAAACTATAATTTTTTTTTAATTTTTTGAATTGTTAAAATAATTGTTAAAATATATGTTTTAAATAGTTATTTGTGGTTATTTTAATTATAAAATGGTTTTTAATGTTAATAAATTTTTACTTATTTTCAATTCAAGCCAGACCTAAAGTTATAAAAATTGCCTTTTCACAGCTCCAATTTTCTTTTGGAGTGGAGAAGGGTCGGACTCAATGTTTCATCAAAACTACTATTCTAAAATATTTTTAAAAAACTCTTTTTTATGGAAACAGTATATATTCATATTTTACATTAATCGGAGTTATGCAACCGATAAATTAACTAATTTTGCAAACTATTTTTGTACTTTTAACAGATTTAATTATTTACTTATAGTATATTAAGTATCAAGGGCGTAATGCTTTATAAATAGAGTGGGCACTAACAGGAGTGCTCGGCGAAGCTGGAAACGAGTAGTATGGGTTCACAGTAGTACACGGAAAGGCTGCTTTGCTTGAAAATTCAAGCAACTATATTTTTTTGCTTCAATTTTCAAGCAAACAAAGCAGCCTGGGCGTGTATCTACAGTTTTTCGCCAATGGTACTTATATATTTTTTGCCTGCCTTGGCTTACAAAGAGTGCAAAGAGAATATTTTTATGACACATCTTACGAGTGTGCTTTGTTTGCATGTTACATTTTGAAAAGGTTTGAAGCAATAAAATTTTGAATATTTCAATCCTTTTGAATGCTTACAAAGAAGAAAATTTTTACTTCTGTAGATAATGATTTTCATTTATTAAATATTTTTAATTATATAAGAATGTTAATTAGACACATGTTATAAAAAAAAATGTTGGGTCAATGAAGTAAATGGCAATGCATGTACATTGTACATGCATAAAACGCATAAAAACGTTTTAATCAAACCATATATTGGAAAATGTAAATTTTCTTTTCTTATTTGCATGTTAGTTATGTTTCGCTTTGCATGTGAAAAATTCCAAGACACCGTTACATATGTAAGTATTGTATGTACACCTTGGTTTTGGAAATTATAAAATTCATAACTATATACTTTATTTAATAAGCACTTGTTCTTTTAAGGATTTTAAAAAGTTCAGATTTTTGGACTTGGTGATATTTGTATAACCGATGTGTTGCATAAGATACCCCAAATTTGCTTAACACCTGAATTTTGTGGGATGAAAACTATTTATCTAAGGATATACAGTTAACATAGTACGAATGCAAACTTTTTGTCAGGCAAACAGGGGAAAAAATGTTGGCATTTACACGGATATTATGGTATTTGGTAGAAAAATCGTTGTTGTTGATTTTTTTTAGTGGTTTGTAATTGTTTATGGATGTTAATGATGAAAGTGTACAAGACAAATGTTTGCGATTTTATGAAGATAAAATAAGATATTGTAAAAGCAGTGAGGTATACCTAATGCATCAAAGAATTTACCCTTATGTGTGGTGTAATTTTTTCCAGCCATGGTAAATACTTATTATCAAATATTTTATTATAATGTTTCTGAATTGTTCAATAATAATTTTCTCATTCAGGATAAAATTTCCCCGCCATCTCTGCCGCTTCTTCTAACGTTACAGCAAATGCTAATGAATATCATTCATTAAAAACAAAAGGTATTGAAACTTAATTAAATTATTATAATAATCATATTATTGAAAAATTATAAATTAAAAATATTATATCACGACCAATGCCCAGAAAAATAAAGAATGGTTCAAATCACATGTAAATTACCGATTTACTTAGCCGCGCAGAAATATTATACAATAAATAAAACTTGTATTAGAATTTTTTTTTTATCTTGTCTTGTTTTCAATAGTTGCAAACATTTTTCATAATTTAAATGCAATACATTTAATTGTATATCCGTGTTTTTTTATTTGTTTGATAAATAATAAAATTTTTTAAGATTATCCTTAATGCATTTTAGCTTATTCGAGTACTATTATAAATATTAGCTAAATTGCTTGTAATTTCAAGGGATACGATTTTAATGAATACTTTATTAAAAAATAAAAAGTAATAATAAAAGAATATAATGAATGCAATTTTGAACATTAATCCGTTTATAAAAATCAATTTCAATTTAAGCAAATAAAAAAATAGGCATTATTTATAATGTAACAAAAAAATCGATTACATTCGCAGATAAAAAGTTCTATAATAAAAATAAATCCATATAAATTAAAGCATACATAAGGTTAGGGATAGTACATTTAGGTATATATAGAAACTGACAGCAAACGAAAAAGAAGAGAATGATCGAGAATATTTAAAAAGTATATATTGTATATTATAAATTTTATTAGTTTCCTGATAGTCGAGGACCGTAAAAATACGAAACACGGAATAGAAATAAAGTCATTTATGCGAATGAGGACTTTTAAAACATAACAAAATTTTTCTCGAAAATTTCTTTTACATGCATATTGTCGTAAAATAAAAGCGTTAATGCAGTAACTTTAATAACATTAATTAAATTGCTTATCAATAAAGAAATTTTTTATTATTCAGAACAAAATTATATAAAAAATGAAGCTTTTTTAATCCATTTTACATATATAAAATACACTACCATTCTTAAAATAGTAATTTTTGTCCGATTTTATAAGTTTCTTTTGCGGTAAAAAATAATATGTATTTTAGAAGTTGGTCTTGTCTCCCAGAACCTATTTTTATTAAAGAGAATTGAAATTAAAAAATCTTGCTGAATAAGTCTTTTTTCTGGACCAATTTATACTGCAAAAATCATTTTCTTTTCTAGTTAATTCTATGTCTAAAAAACTGACTTTATTATCTTGTTCTTTTTCAATAGTAAGTTTTAATGCATCATTATAATAATTTTAATGCAATATTATAACTATTAAACACTGTATGAACCTCATCAATATGAACATCCTTTACAATCAAAAATAAATCATCAACATACCTCTTGTAACATAATACTTAATAATTATTATATACAGGAGGCATTAAAAAATAATTGAAGTCTTTGTTAAGGGTATCACTACTTTTTAACTTATTCAGAGCATTGGTTTACAATTCTTCCATGACTATTTCAGCAAAAATTGGACTTGTGCATGAACCTATTGGTGAACCTGATATTTTTTTGTAATATTTTTTGTTAAATTGAAAATAGGTATTATTTAAGAAAAATTCTAAACCATTCATAAATTCAAACTTAGTTAAAGAAACATTGTTCTTAATAAATTTCCATTTTTTACAAACACAATCTTTAAAATGTGGTAAGCTTGGAAACAACCCTACAGCATCCAAGGAAATACAAACATAATTTTTCGAAATCACATTATTTTCAAACAATTTTTTAATTTCAAGACTGTTTCTTAGTGAGGCTGAAGGTTTTTTTACACAACTTAATAATAATTTTGCTAACCATTTATTAAAACTATACAAAGGACTATTTACAATCGAAACATTTTCTATCGTATTAAAAATTTTTTTATTAAAAGCTTTATAATGTTTAATTTAAGACTTAATAGTGCTATGGTGGTTAATTTTGACTAGAACGGTTCATTGAAAGCCTAATAACTCTAAGTGCAAGCATTTTTGAAAAATATTCCATAATACAAAAAAAAAACGAAAAGTTTATTATCTTTTTTTTTGTTCTCTAGCTAATTTTTGCAAAAAAGCTTCCTATCAAAGATATAGAGACTTTTTCAAATTTTTTTATTCATGAAAAAACGTGAAATAAAAACCGACTTATGTTTTTCAATTAATTGCTTAAATGATCAACTCCGATTTTCAGGTTAGATTTTTTATGATCAATACACCCTAAAAATGAAATTTCATCAGTCGGAATTTTGCGAAACTCCGACAAAACTTTTTGGGCCTTAAAGATCACCGTGCCTTAGGGGCAATTTCGGCCCCGAAGACTAATATGCACCCTGTCAGCTTTCATTTGCACTCCTGAATACACTTTCACACATAAAACTCAGTAACTCTCTCCAAAATTAAAATATTGACTGATTTTGCCAGTTTTGCCCTTAAAGTTTTGCCTTGGCAGTTAATATTTTTTTTAACTCAGGTGTTAATACAAATCCCAAGGATGCATATACCGATTTTCTTTTAATCAATGCTAAAAAATACCCGTAAATGAATTCCTTGATGATTTTTCTGCAGAGTAAACTTTTGTCCAGAGGATTAATGTTTGCCCCAAGATATGAAATTTGTCCCACTGAACCATTTTCACAATTAAAATGCAGTGACATTACACAATTTAGCAGTTTTCCTTAGGAGACTTTTTTTGTCCTACTGTTCAGTATTTATACCAAACAATTTTCCCCCTCCCCCCCTGTAAACAAACCTTTTCACTTATTTAATCCAGTGTTCGATTTTACAATCACGGTAGGCATATTAATAATCAAGCAAATTTAAATCCGATGGAAAAATACCTATACTTCTTTTTTCTAGAAATATTATATAATTATATGATGCAAATAGAGCGCAAAAAAATTTTGAGCAGATTCCCCGAGAGGTTTAAATTTTTTGTGGACGAATCTGAATTTTCGGTAGCTTAGATATGCAATATTTTTGAAAAGATTTTTTTAATAAATATTATTATTTAAACCAATATTTATACTCCAATATTAACAATAAGCTATCTTTGCACATGAAAATACTTAATTTTCTATGTATGTTGGTATGTGTGTCGTATATGCGCTTGTATGTGTGAGGTAAATGACAATTAAAAACTAATAATTTATGCGATAAAAACTAATAAATAGATAAAAAATATATATTTATGTGTCTGCATGTGTGAGTGTGAACGCCTGTGTGATCAGAAAAAAAAAAGCTTCAGTAATGTTTTTGGTTATCAAACTATCCAAACTACGACCATTCACTCCTTACAATTTTTAGATTTAACGATTTTATACAACTAGATTAAATTTTATGAATTTATGGTCATATTAAGGATGTTGCTCACCTTTTTTGTTTGCGTATAGATTTTAATAAAAGTTGGTATATAACAAGAAATCATATTAAAAAATACATATTTAAAATTAGAAGATCCTAGGGTGACTCCTTCAATATTAAATAATTAAAAATAATTTTGCTTCTCCGAGCATCTTATACACGTGATTCTTATGGGACGACATTTTACAATAAAAAATTAAAGTATTTTTTGCGTACAGTTTTTGATAAAAAAATTATAACATATAAAAAAGATATCGTAGAATATAATTATTCAATTTATTTTAGACTAGGGTGGTTTGTTTATAACGAAAATTTTGTTTATTTAACAATGCTATCGTATAGTTGTGCGCGCGCAAGGTTCTCGCTTCTATAGTAATATGATAGAAAGAGAGAGTAATAGTTTCTTATTTCTATTATCCCCAGCTTGGTAGTTATCATCCTTAAAATATTCGAAATTAACAACATCAAACCCCCCCCCCCCCTCTTACAAAAATCGAAGTAAAAAGCCTTGTATAGAAATTGATTTGTCGCTCCTTTTCGTCCAAATTTTCCACCCCTAGATGAAGTTTTATGATTTTTTATTGTCATATTTAAAATCAGCAACGTAAAAACTCCCTGATACAGTTTTCCAAATAAAAAGTAACCTTTTATGAAAATTGATTTTTCACCTTTTATCAACCTTTTTCTACCTCTATATAATGTTTTATGATATTTTTATGGTCATATTTGAAATCAGCAACCTTCAAACCCCCCGATACAGTTTTCCAAATAAAAATAAAGCCTTTTATCAAAATTGATTTTTCACCCCATTTTACCAAAATTTTCCACCCTTTGATAAAGTTGTATTATTTTTTTGATGGTCATATTTGAAATCAGCAACGTATATTATAAAACCTCCTGATATAGTTTTCCAAGTAAAATAAAGCCATTTATGAAAATTTATTTTTCACCCTTTATCACCATAGTTTTTCACCCGTATATCAAGATTTATGATTTTTTTATTGTCATATTTGAAATCAGCAACCTTGAAAACCTTTCGATAGAGTTTTTCAAATAAAAATAAAGCCTTTTATAAAAATAGATTTGTCACCACATGTTACCCAAATTTTGCACCTTTTGATAAAGTTGAATGATTGTTTTTAGGGTCATATTTGAAATCAGTAACGTCTAAAACCTCCTGATATAGTTTTCCAAGTAAAATAAAGCCATTAATGAAAATTGATTTTTCACCCATTTTTACCCAATTTTTCCACCCCTGGGTGAAGTTTTATGATTTTTATAATACGGTCACATTTGAAATCAGCAACCTTAAAAACCCCCTTATAGAGTTTTTCAAGTAAAACTAAAGCCTCTTAAAAATTGATTTTTCACCACTTGTTACCTTTATTTTCCACCCTTAAATAAAGTTTTATACTGTTTTTATGGTTGCTTTTGGAATCAGCAACGTCAAAAACACCCAGACGTTGTTTTCCAAATAAAAATAAAGCTTTTTATGAAAATTGATTTTTCACACTCTAATTGGTTAATACCCGCTCGGGGAAGTTACTCTTGTATTACGCGTATTTCAATCGTGGCTTCACTTTTGGCTTATTTATTATTTTATGAAAATTTTTTAAGTAAAACCAAAAACATATCTTTAATCGTCAATACCTCCTTTATCTAAATATAGAATTTCAAGTCATTTTAAAAATTAGTTTTTGAGAAAATTGATTTTTTCTTTTCGATTTTTTATGATGTGAAGTAAATTCATTTACTCGGAAACTAATTTTTAAAATGACTTGAAATTCTGTATTTAGATAAAGGAGATATTGACGATTAAGGACATGATTTTGGTTTTACTTGAAAATTTTTCATAAAATAATAAATAAGGCAAAATTGAAGCCATGATTGAAATACGCGTAATACAAGAGTAACTTCCCCGATCGAGTATATTTTTAAATATTGTATAGTTTGGCGGTTTACTTGCACCACGTGATAAATCATGGCTAGAGAGCCTCCATGTGAATAACATGTGATTAATATTTAAGTAATTCCCTCTCTCTCTCTCTCTTTCCTCGGAGTATAGCTTGATCTCGATGGGCTATTGACACTATAGTACCAAAGAACATAATATACTGCGTATAACCTCGACTTATTTCCACGTGTTTATAAGAAAAATATTTTACGAAGAATAAAAAGTATGACTAAAATTTAAAAATTAACATTCATTAGGTATGTCAAAGTATTCAAACGGAAGATATTGTTGATGGTAATCCAAGATTAAAAACAAATTAATCAGAAACGAACAGCAGTGTGATCTAGAAGAAGTCGTTTAACAAACAGTGCATTAGAAAATACAAAAAAACTTTTAATGGTTTGCATTAAGTTACATGAGTGTCTTATTATACACGTTTTGAATCAAATATTATAAAAAATGTTTTTTTTTTTCAATTTAGATTCAAGAGCTATAACTTTGAAAAAGAATGGTAAAATCACTAAGACAAAGCAAGAGAACGATGTTATGCATTAGATTTATCTTTAAAAGCTCAAAAATTCTTATTAATTCAAAACATACTGATAGTAAAGCGATTGCAAATAAACAGCATTCAATAGCACAGCAAGTTCGTTCATTGCAACAATTAGCTACTTTAAGACAACATAACTTAAAAATAAACATCCAGCTAGTAATGAAATACATCAGCAATAAGATCATTTAGATTTATCTTGGAAAAAGCTTTTAATTGAATCAGGAAATAGAGGTAGAGGTTTAGTAGAAGCTCAAGATATTCTTGATTTTAATTATCAAGTTGAAAAAATAGAAGTTTGGATTCGAGATAAAGAAATGATGGTTCAAGCTGGAGATAATGGAAAATATTATGAGCACTGTTTAAATCAGTAAAGAAAGCTGGATGATGTTGATAGCAAGTTGAAAGTTAAAAGACAAAAATTAAAAGTATTAATGCTCTAGCTGATAAATTAATTAAGCAGGTAAAATAAAAGTTTTCCTTACTAGGGGGTCGAAAACACTTGTTTCGCCCCGCAATGGGATCTATAAAAGAGCGTTTTTTCTCCGCTGAGAAAGAAAAATTGCGTTTTATCAATGGGAGCAAAAAAAGAATAACCCAGATCGCAATTAATACCATCCTTGACTTTGTCTCGGATGCTAATTTACATGAAATCTGGGCCATTCTTTTTTTTTGCTCCCTTGGTTAAAAATGTACTATTAAATTAGAGGTATTTATTTTTACTGAATTTATATTTATTGTTATTTTATATTATAGAATCAATTTAAAATACATCCTTTATTGCATGGATTTCAACCCTCATATGACAACTATCGATGGAAAATTTACTGGAACTGGGTTAAGCAAAGCCATGACATGGTGAGGTATTGAAATCAATTTATGAAGCTTATACACTTAAATAAAATTTTAATTTATGTTCTTTCCTAGTGGGATTATTCAGCTAATATGAAAGTTGGGCAAAAATGTTTTTTTGAAAAAGTAAGGGATAAAATTGATGAATACATTGAACAATTTGATGATTTTGAAGATGGTTCAGTAAGAAAAATGCTTAATTTAACACTGTCAGAGTATATGTCAAGAATAGAACAATTAAATTACGAACTTGTTCAAGCATGGCATTCTGAACAGCGAGTTAAAGCTTTAAAAATTGCTATTTGTCAATCATTATTAGATATAGTTTGCAAGTACGTGTCTAGTTTAAAAGAAGCTACAAAACTTATGATATTAATGGAAGTCTATATTGAATTTGCAGTAATTCATTTTACCGTAAATTATTTAAAATTTTAATTAATAATATATAAATATAGTTTATAATTGTGACACTTTATTAATATTTAATTTTTTAGATGACCGAAGTTAATTTATTTTTGGGTTCCATAATAAATCATTTAAATGCAAACAGAAATTTTCAAAATTTTAATCCGCAGCTACAAAATATTGTTACTAAATTGGTAGCAAATACTCAAGATCCTGAATCTTTATTAACAATGGTAATTTGTTTTAATAATTTAAAATAAATTAATAATTAAAATTAAATCACTTTTTAGGATAATTTTTTACCTTTAATTGATCTCTTTCAAAAGGAAACTTTAAAAGTTGAAGTTTGCAAAGCAATAATGGAAACTCTTGCTGTACAACAAAATAGTCCAATAGTTGATCCTATAATGATTAATGCGCTTATGTTTATTATGAAAATTATTCATGATTCTTTCAGGTATGGTATAAAGTAATTTAATTTTGTTTTAATTTTAAAATATATTAAAGACAGAAAAATAACAGTGGAAGATGAAAAAAGGCAGATCGGTCAATTAATTTGTCGAGTTATTCAAAGAGTAAATTATGCACGTGATTTTGAAAAACTATTACATTTTTATGTTGAAGCAAGAGCTGAATTTCATAATATTGATATTGTTCATATTAAACTTGTTCAGGTACAAATAAGTAATTATTGTAATTAATTAATGTAAATAATTTTATTATAAATTTAAGAACAAAAATAATTTTTCAATTTTAGTGTGTAAATAGATTAGCCACAGATACCAGAAAAATTGTTCGTGGTCATCATACTAGAAGAACTGCAGCATTTGTTAGAGCTCGTTCTGGATTTTGTTTTATCACAATTACTTCCTTATCTCAAGTTTTTTCAAAATTTTATATTTATTATCTGCACAAATGTCTCTTTTGAACTGGGCCATTCTTTTTTTTTGCTCCCTTGGTTAAAAATGTACTATTAAATTTGAGATATTTGTTATTACTTAATGTATATTTATTTTTATTTTATATTATAGAACAGTTAATAATTATCAAGGAGAAGAAAATCGAATTATACTTTTATCTCTCATTCACAATAATGGCAAAGGCAATATTGGCTTTCTACGAGTTTGCGTAGCATTGTCTCGGGCTCGAGAGGGTCTGTACATCATGGGAAATATGAATTACTTGGTTGTTAAAAATAATATTTGGCCAAAAATTAAAAAAGTATTGGAAGAGTAAAATGCAATGGGTGATCATCTTGTTGTTCAGTGTCAAATTCATGCTGATGAGATAATGAAGGTAGTTTAATTAATATACTGATTTTAGTTTGTAATAATCAGGATCTGGTAAATTTTAATTAATTAATTTTAATTTCTTTGATATAATTTTGTACAGATAAAAGATGCTAAGGATTTTAAAGCCAAGAGCCCAAAAGGTGGCTGTTAAAAAAAATGTAATACAGATTTGAAATGTGGCCACATTTGCGAAGATTCATGCCATATAGTTGATGGAGATCATAAAGAGTTAAAGTGCCTAAAACCATGTGAAAAGCTGTGTCCTAATGATCATCCATTTAAATTAATTTTTTATCAAAGTTGTGAACCATGTCAAGAAAAAGTTAAACGCACTTTAAAATGTGGACACATTTTTAAAATGCCATGCTCGTCTGAAGTGGAGTTCAACTGTTATATTACTGTATGTATTTTATTATTTCATATTCACTTTCCAAAATTTAGTTCATATGTTTTAATGTATAGGCATAATCTTGTTAATTAATATATATAGATCCTTTAGAATATTTCTGAATTTGATAATTTCTAAAGAATTTAATAAACTTTAAAATTAATAAAAATTACAAAGATATATTTAAAATAAAGCTTTTTTTTTTATTTTCAGGTAACTGAAATATTACCACATTGTAAGCATGAAGTAACAAAAAAATGTTCAATGCCTGTTGAAAATGTCAGCTGTACATTTCCATGTACTATTCGTTTGCTGTGTGGGCATTCTTGTAAAAGTACGTGCCATGTCAAAAATGATCCAGAT
The DNA here is from genome assembly GCA_022575985.1 of Anagrus nilaparvatae. Classification (NCBI taxonomy): domain Eukaryota; kingdom Metazoa; phylum Arthropoda; class Insecta; order Hymenoptera; family Mymaridae; genus Anagrus; species Anagrus nilaparvatae. The sequence continues at coordinate 3,945,147 of JAKSXM010000263.1, forward strand.
CATGTTGAGGTAATTAAAATTTAATTACTTTAACAAATTAAATAAATATAACTAGCATAAAAATTAGATTATTATTTCTAAAAATTATTCTAAAAAATTTTGTGGTCAAATTTTATATACACTTACTGCATAATATACTTATAATATAATGAAATATAAACAAGCTCTCTAATTACAATTGTTTAAGGAACAAGTAATATTTCATTAACTTTTGTGTGTAGACTTTTTTTATTTAGGCAATTCAAATAATTTTATTTTTCCTAATTATTAGGCTGACCAGGCAGATATTTGGTTGGTAACAAAAGAAGCATTTTTCAAAAATGATGATTTGGGTGAATGACTTTCTGGAGTTGAAAAATGATTAAGAAAACACGAGGACTTTAAAAAAATGCTATTGCCTCAGCTAGGTCGAATTAAAGAATTAGAAACATTTGTAAGTGGTATTTTAATAGAAGGTCATACTGATGCTCCTACAATTCATAAGAGATTAACAGCGGTATGCCCTAGAAGAGATTGTTTAAGAAACAGTGTGTCAGCAAAAAGAAAAAGGGCTTGCATCAACTTTTAAGGAATTTTTTTGAAGTTCAAGGTTGGTTTCATGAAAAACAACAAGTAGCTAGTAATGTAAATTATCGGGACCCAACAAATTTGCAAAGTAAAATTCAAAAACACCTTGCTTTTGAAAGTAAGTTAGCTGCTAAAAAAGGAATAATTTCAGCTGTAACTAGCAAAGGTAATTTATTTCAAATTTGTATATTTTTGCTAATTTTATTTCAATTGAATAATTTAATGATAATTTAGGTGAAAAATTTATTGAGAACAATCATTACGCATCAAAAGAGATTGAAGAGCGTTTACAAGAGCTTGAAGGAAGTGGCAGTTACTACAAGAATCTAGTGAATTAAAAACAATCGTCTGAATCATGCTTATCAATCATCATTCAGTCTTTCACTTGATGAATTTGAAACTTGGATCGATGGGGTAGAAACTCAACTGCAGTCCGAAGATCATGGTAAAGATCTCTGTAGTGTTGCAAATTTTTTGAAAAGACATAAAAATTTAGAAAATGATGTATTGGGACATAATGAAGCTTGTGAATCAATAAAAGAAACCGCTGCGAATTTCCAAAAATCAAAACATTTTATGAGAGATGAAATTCAAGAAAGAGCAACTGTCACAATGAAAATGTAATTAATTATACTAATAAAAAGTATAAAAAATTTTTTGCTTGTAAATTTAACTTTTACATTTAAAATAACAGTTATCACAGTTTGCAAGAGCCAATACAAATTACAAGAGATAATTTAAAATATGCAAAACTATTACATCAGTTTGCAAGAGATGTAGAAGATGAGTTACATTGATTGTCGGAATCATTAGTTATGGAATATGAAGTTCAAAATCGAGGATGATCTCAATTTTATCAATCTAGAACTGGTATCTTAAATCATAATAGTTTATCAACATATTCAACAAATGACATTTGGCATATACAAATCAAAACATAGATGTCAGTCCAAGATTATTATCAAGGTACTTTTAATAAATTTTATGCATTAATAATTTTATTTTTTTTTTAATATTAAAAAAAAAAAAAATAATAAATTTAGTAAATATAATTTACAAAAAAAAAGAATTTGTTTTAAAATCCTCGTTTGGCCCATTATAATTCATATTTTGAAATTTAATAAATGTAAAAATTTTTTTTAATATTGAACTTTTTTTTTCAGGTGTAAACAATGCATTTACTAATGATGACTCTAATACAACACATCAACAAAACAATCTCAGAACAGAGTATCGGATAAGTTAGGAATAAAAAATATACCTTAAATTATTATTTAGACTTTGTCATTGTCATAATTAAAATATATACAATGATATTTTGATAAAAAAATATGTTTATTTCATAATGTTAATATAAAAAAGCTGAAAATGAATATAGTTAAATTATAGACACTATTTTTTGTATAAGTGTGTAAAGTATATAAAAAATTTGTACTAATTCTACAAATGGTCTGAAAGCATGAAAATTTGGAATGTCACAAAGTGCACAAATATTCATAATAAATTAATGTCTGTTCATTTTAATGAAAGATAAATAAGTAGTTTAAGATTTTAGATATAAAAAAACATTGTTCCTAATTATTTTTTGCGATGATAAAAATGTTTTTTCTCTAGTTTAAAATTTTTCTGCAACAGCAGTGAGAATTCTCAAATTTCACAGTTGCTATCAAAAAAAAAAATATTAAAACAAAAACATTCTTTTATTTATATAATATGCTAAATTATATTTATTAAAATCAGACGTTAAATTCATTAATTAAAAATTTGTTTTTATAAAATTTTTGTTATAAAACTGCTGTAAATTAGCATATAAGGGACATTTTATGTGAAGTAGCTCTAAAATCTTCATTATAAAGGTGTATACCGTTTAATTAATTTACTTTTAATTATTATTTTTTTAAATAATCATTTCATATTTAAAGAATTGAAATTTTTTTTGGTATGCTCCTAATTCAATTTTTATTTTATAATTGAAAAATTTCAGTTTTTTTGTTGCAAATAAGTTGATGAAATATTATATATCTTTAAAATTATATAATGGCGCAAAAAAAAATTGTATAAAATTTAGATTATACATACCTGTTTTTATATACCTGTTTATTAATTATTAAACTTCTTAGCGATTCATTATAAAACTTCTGTGGCCTTTACAAATATATATTAATCACATTATAAATTTAAGAATCTTAAATACTTCTTTACACTAAGATATCATATACAGTACGTAATATATTTTTATACTTAAATTTAATGTTAATTTCAAATGTTCAAATAAATTTTTTTAAATTATTTGAATTGAAATATGTTAAAAAAGTACGTAACTGATATGAAAATATCTCTTTCAGTATATAAATATCTTAATAATAATGATACATTCAAATTATCACAAATGAAAATTTACTAATATTAATATTTATAATATTATTATATTAAGTTAATTAAATAACCTTCTTGATAACTTTATTTTGTTTATGCTAGAAATATACCTACGTAAACATAATTTGTTATTTGGCAAATGCATCTTTGGGATTCATTACATGCTGGAACCCATCATAAAAAGGATATTCAACCTGTATAAAACTATTATCTGTTTTATATATGAATTTTATATTGATTCAATTATCAGTTTCATTTGATAAATTAATTATGCTGCATGAAATTACATGATTACTTATCAATGATAACTTACTCATAATGGAAATAAGCATGTTTTTATTTCGATCGAAATGATACTCAATTTATCTAAAACTTTTATACCTTTTATTATGCATAAAATTTATATTAACTAATTTATCAGTTTTTTTTTATAAATTAATTATGCTGCATGTAATTAAATGATTTCCTACTTAGCGAAAAGTTTAATCCAATACTTTATTGCAAATTGAGTTGAACATATGCTTTCATATATTGGAAAAATTTTTTTTATTCCCAGAAAAGTATTAGCAATATAACTCGCAATAAAGATATAAATTTAAAAGATCACTTGGCGGAGATTTCAATCAAATAATTTGTGGATACTAAAAATGTATCGACGCCAAAAATTATCATGATCTGCAATACAATTTTTTTATGCATGTTGAATTCAAATTTTGTCTATGCATGTTGAATTCTAATTTTTTTTTATGCATATTTAATTCTAATTTTAGTTTTTTGTAGTAGAAATTTTCATTTTTTTTCCAATAATTTTAATATTTAAAAATACTTAAAGGATGATTAACGCAGTTTTGAAATTACCACGTTACGAATATACTTCCGGTTCATCAGGAATAACCTCAAAATTTAGAAAAATAGCGTTTACAGGCCCTTAAGGGTATAAAAGACAATTTGTATGTTAGTGTTGTACCTAGTTTGGATGAAAAAAAGTAATTTACATTTATAAATTATTTAAATAATTAGAATTTGTTTAAACAATTTCCCATATAATTTTTTATGAAATTTAGTTTTAAAATCGCATTTAGGGCATAAAAAAATACATGTAACTTTACATGTAACTTTGTGCCGCACTTACTTTTAATCCAAAAAAGTAAGTAATATTTTTATATTGTGTAAGTAATTAAAAATTGTTTAAACACACTGTAAAGCGTAACTTTCTTGGATAAACGAAAAAAATAGATTATTTTCGAAATTTTAGAAAAAATTCAAAAAAATTGGAATATATTCGATAAAAATCGAAAATTTCCGAATTTTAGTATATTAACAAAAAATTCCTATTTTTAATAATTTTTTTTTCGTAAATTTTCAAAAACATCGTAAATTTACAAGTGACTTGTAATTTTACGAAAAAATCTAAATTTTGATAATTTTTTTTGAGAATTTACGAAAAACAATTGTAAATATACAAGTGTTATTTTTCGTTGAAAAATGAACGGAGAAACGTTTTAAAATCATAAAAAAATATTGTCGAAATATTGTAACTATACTTACTTTACAAACTTTTTTTTGTAACTATGGTTTACAATTCTTCATTTTTCCAAAGTTATTTTTTTTTATTAACAATTTATAATAAATAAGTATAATAATAATCAACAAGCATGGGAAATGACAAAGAGTATGATGTTAACGAGTTTTGGCATCTTTTAATACATTTAAAAAAATAAATAAAGACAAGTTTTAATAATTATTATTTACAGGTTTCTGGATTAATTGTGTTGCAAGAAAATGCCTGGAAACAGTTTTAAAATTTGACAAAATTCTAGAAATATCGCTTTTACTCGATAGCAAGAATCGGATAATTAGTTTCTTGAAAATTTTTGTCCCAAAATTTTTACCACCAAAGAATACAAAAAACACCACATTTTTTTTTTATTTTCTGATGTGGTACCTACATTTTTTCTCTGAAAGTATTTGTTTTAGAAATATCATTTTTACTCGATATCTCAAATCTGATACTTAATTTAAAAAAAAAAATTTTTTCTTAACAGTTTTTGCATTCAAAATGAAAAAAAAAAAACGTTTTTTTTTCTTATTCAAGATAATACCTAATTTTTTTCTATGGTAATGCTAGTTTTAAAAATACGTTTTCACTATTAAAAATACGTTTTCACTATTTTTTTTGCATCCGATAACTAATTTTTTGAAATTTTTTTTCTCAACATTTTTAGAAACAGAAAATTAAAAAATCACTAAATTTTTTTTTCTTTTTGGACGTATTACCGATTCTTTTTATAAAATTAGCCCAAAACCAACACATTCCACAACTTTTTTTTTCTGGAGGATTTTTGTCAAAGTTTGCCCTTAATTTAGCCTTTATTTAATGGTGTATGGTGTACGTTAATTTATGATTTTTTTGAAAATTTACGAAAAAAAAATTCGTAAAAATACGAATTTTTTGTAAATATACTAAAATTCGGAAATTTTCGATTTTTATCGAATATATTCCAATTTTTTGAAATGTTTTCTAAAATTTCGAAAATAATAAATTTTTTTCGTTTATCCAAGAAAGTCACTTTTTACAGTGCAATTAATCTACAGTATTAGGTATTAGAAAATTTGTTTACTGTAAGTTATAATACATCGGAAAGTCTTGTTTAACTGCAAATTTGGGAAGCTTATTGGGATTTACAACTCAATTTTGTTCCATTTTGGGCTACATTAGCAATAATTTGTTAATAACAATTAATCTGCCAATTTTAGGACAAAATAGACCCCGGATTCCGATTTAACTGGTTTAAAAACGTATAGCACACCTACTTTTATCCATGGAACTAAAAAAAATAAAAAGTGGATTACGAAATACAATGGTGGTGTGGTGACACGACAATAAAAATTTTGGAACTTATTTGCTTAGAATGAAGTAATAGTAGTAATTATAAATTAAGTTTCACAATAAAAAAAGTTTTTTACGTAAGAACAACTAAACATATTATTATACTCTATATGTATTTTATATTCAAATTTAATTTTTGAAAATTGAACATGCCTTTATAACCATTGAAAGTCATTTCATTTGCGAGAAAAAAATATCTCTTTTATTTACTACATCTCTTTTTACGTTAAATTATAATTTACAACTGTTTCATGGCCAAAATATGGTTATGAACATTTTGGCAGTTCATCTTTGTTCATGATATGAAAAAAATATTAAGTTATGGGTTATATTATTAAGTTATTTATAATATTAAGTTATTTGTGTTTATAACATCATTATACAATTTTCAGATGCATAAAATTATTGAAAAATTGATAAAACAATTTTTCAATAATTTTCTATGAAAAATTTACTGATATTTACTATGTTGAGTATTTAAATGTATACCACATTTAATAGTAGTAGTATTGATAACATTCTTTGTTCGTAGAGACCGTTATTCTGTAATTAATTATTAAGTTATGGGATTCGTTAATATGATAAGTAAAAATTTCGTATCAAGGTGAAAAGTTAAAATTGTTTTTTATATTGCTTGCTTTCCAATAGCCAATATAGCCCTATAATTAAAAATTTTGGTTCCTCATAGAGGAACCTTTGTGATAGATGAAATTTTGATTTTTGATTTTTTGGCATATAAGCACGTTTTGGGACCTCAGGAAGCTAAAAAACCGGTTTTTAAAAAAAGTATGTATGTGTGTGTGTGTGTGTGTGTGTGTGTGTGTGTGTGTGTGTGTATGTATGTAACCGGTGAAATTTCACAACCATTATGGAATTAAGACCTAATTTTTTTTTCAAAAATTTTTTCATCAAAAAATCTCAAACTACTTTTTTTTTTTTTTAATTTGGATGTAATACCTAATTTATTTCCACGAAAGTACCTATATTTGAAAGTACGATTTTTACTCGATATCTCGAATCTGATAACTAATTTTTTGAAAATTTTTTTCCCAAAATTTTTTTCATAAAAAAATACAAAAAATACCAATTTTTTTTTTCTTTACGGACGCAGTACTTAATTTATTTCTGTGGAAGTACTAGTTTTAGAAATATCGTTTATAGCATTTTTTTGGATCTGATACTTAATTTTTTTTAAATTTTTTTCTCAAAATTTTTGTTGCCAAAAAATACAAAAAATGCCAAAATTTTTTTTTTTTTAGGACGTAATACTCAATTTTTTTCTATGAAAGTACGAATATCTGAAAATATTGTAACCGGTGATATTTCACAACCATTATGGAATTAAGACCTAATTTTTTTTTCCAAAATTTTTTCATCAAAAAATCTCAAACTATTTTTTTTTTTTTTTTAATTTGGATGTAATACCTAATTTATTTCCATGAAAGTACTTATATTTGAAAGTACTATTTTTACTCGATATCTCGAATCTGATAACTAATTTTTTGAAAATTTTTTTCTCAAAATTTTTTTCACAAAAAAATACAAAGCCAAGGTTTTAGCACGATCCAATACAACACAAAAAGGCAAACCCACTTGCTTTGAATACATAATGTGTCGCATTTCAGGCAAGGAAACTCCACCTATCTTTGTCTGCGTAATATATCGTCCATCTTATGTCCCCTTTGATGAAGATCTTCAGTTTTTATCTAACTTAAGGGACCTAAGCTCCAACTATAGTCATAAAATAATCATGGGTGATCTAAATATTGACATGCTTAATAATAGCAGCAATACTGTTTCTCTTAAAAATCTATTTAGTGAGTTATCACTCCGCTTAATAAATCATCAAAAAACTCGTCGCCCACCAGGCTCCAGCATATGCAATACCTGGATTGATGTTATGTGTGTGGATAATAATGATACAGTCCTCAACTACCACAATAAAATTCCACCTTTTTTAAGTGACCATAATCTCATTGATGTAGAGATTAAAATTTTCATTCCCAAAATTCCTAAGGAGAGTTTCTCTTACAGGAAACTAAACAGCATAACTCCTGAAGCTATTAACGAGGAACTGTCTCAGTCTGATTGGTCAGCATTTGATACTAATTTTCACTTAGACTCTGCTGTCTCCATTCTTAGCGATAACCTACAGGCTGCTATTGACAAACTGGCCCCACTTAAAACTATTAACCCTAAAAAACACAAACATCCGTGGATTGATGATAAGCTGAACTTTCTAATACTAAAGCGTAAATCCATCGAACGCCGATATCTAAATTCAAAAAATGCTTCTTTACTAACAGACATACTTCAACTTACTGAGGAAATTGAGTCCCTTTCTGAAGTTGCGCATAACACATTTTTACGTACAAGACTTGACGAAGCAATTGACAACAAACGTGACATTTGGCGGGAAATGAGACACTTGGGACTGTTACCTTGTCCACGTAGTGATCTCCATGGATTTTCTCCGGATGATCTCAATATTTATTTTGCTGGAGTTTCAACTTCAACAACAGAAAATATTGATGAAACTAACGAGTTGATTAGTTCAGCATCTAATGATGGGTTTAATTTTACAGAGGTAACCCTACAGGATGTAATTCTTGCAGTAGCCCACTTTTCTTCACAGGCTACTGGTACTGATGGTATTCCTCATAAGATAATAGCAAAGTCACTTCCTGTTATTGGCCCATTATTGGTCAAGCTCTTTAATGCATCTCTAACAGAAGGGATCTTCCCTACAGCTTGGAAAAAATCACTGTTGACAGCTATTAAAAAGATTTCAGTCCCATCTACACCATCAGACTTCCGCCCTGTTGCTCTTCTTTGTTTCTTGGCAAAAGTACTCGAAAAACTAGCGCATGACCAGATAACCAGTTACATTAGACAGAACAGGTTGATTGACCCATTACAGACTGGCTTTAGACCCTACAGTAGTACAGAAACAGCTCTACTAAAATTAACAGAGGACATTAGGTTTGGCAAAAGTAAAAGACTAGTAACGATACTACTGCAGTTTGACTTCAGCAAGGCGTTCGATTCAATAGCTCCTTCGAAACTTATAGTCAAATTAAAATCTATGGGTTTCTCAAAGAACGCCTTGCTGTGGATCAAATCTTATCTCCAAGGTAGACAGTTACAAGTTACTACAAGAACATCATCCTCAAATCCCCTTGGAGTTAATCTTGGTGTTCCACAGGGGTCCGTACTGGGCCCACTCCTGTTCTGCCTCTATATTAATGATGTCAAGCAACATTTGGATGCAGACATATATCATCTTTTATACGCGGACGATTTGCAAATTTATGTGCAAACTTCCCCTGAAAAAATAAAAGAAGCATTACAAAAGCTTTCATCAGCAGCTAATAACATCAGTATTTGGGCCAAAAACGTATCCCTGAGACTTAATCCGGACAAGACAAAAGCCATATATTTTGGCACCAGCCATTTTGTTGACCAACTAGACAAACTAAATCTGCCTGGGGTGGTTGTAAGTGAGGGAGTCACTGTACCTTTCACTAGCGAGGTTACAAGTCTGGGAGTAATTTTAGACAACAAATTGACCTGGGAATCACATATTTCACTTGTGAGTAAAAAAGTCAACAGAGTACTTTACACACTGCGATTTATTAGGCAATGTACAAACGAAGATTTAAGAATCAAGCTTATACAAGCATTAGTGGTACACCACTTAGACTATTGCTCTGTTGTATACCTAGACTGCTCGATAAATCTGAAAGACAGAATACAAAGACTGAGTAATACATGTTTAAGATACATTTATGGAATCGGCAGGGACACACATATTACTCCTTACAGAGACAAATTAGGGTGGTTAACCACAAACAATCGTAGGTTATATTTTATGTCCATCATTATATATAAAATACTTCGTTTGCATCAGCCTGAATACTTAACTCACATTTTCAAAAAGTACGTTCCCAAAGAGACAGCCAGAGGTGAGTTAATAACACGTGAATTAGAAACCCCTGAACGTGAAAAATGGCATGGTGACTGCTCATTCCAAGTACAGGGTACAAAATGTTGGAATTCCCTCCCTTCATCAATACGATTCCTCCCCTCACCTAACTCTTTTAAGGCAGGTTTATTAAAGTACTTAAAAAGCTCTAGTCATACATACAAAGACTCAGTCTTTTAATAATGTTTTATCAAGACTAAAAGCATTGATGTTATTAGAAATTTAGTATTTCCTTATTTCCTGTTACTATTGTCTGTTTTACTCATTGTTGCCATGATGTTACTAAAATTGTTTCATTTGATATAATTATGTTATATAATGTTATTAATAATTTATTGCATAGTTACATCTATATTTTTATAAACTTTATACATATACTGTTATATTTCTGTATCATATTTTGTTCTGGACAAATAAATCATATTTACATTTACATTTACATTTACATTTACAAAAAAAACTTAATTTTTTTTTATTTTTGGATGTAGTACCTAATTGATTTCTATGAGAGTACTAGTTTTAGAAATATCGTTTATAGTAATTTTTTGGACCTGAAACTTAATTTTTTCCAAAATTTTTTTCTCAAAATTAAAAAATCAAAAAAATTAAAAAATCTGTAATATTTTTTTTTTTTTTTAGTGTAATACTTCCTTTAATTCCATGAAAGTACTAATATTTGAAAATTTTGCAATCGGTGGTATTTAACAACCATTATGGAATTAAGATCTAATTTTTTTTTCAAAAATTTTTTCATCAAGAGATTTCAAAATACTTTTTTTTTTTTTTAATTTAGGTGTAATATCTCATTTATTTCCATAAAAGTACTTATATTTGAAAGTATGGTTTTTACTCGATATCTCAAATCTGATAATTAATTTTTTGAAAATTTTTTTCCCAAAATTTTTTTCATAAAAAAATACAAAGAATACCAAATCTTTTTTTTGTTCGGACGTAGTACCTAATTAATTTCTATGAGAGTAATAGTTTTAGAAAACTTATTCATAGTAATTTTTTGGATCTGATACCGAATTTTTTCAAAATTTTTTTCTCAATATTAATAAAACATAAAAATTAAAAAATCTGTAATATTGTTTTTTTTTTAAGTGTAATACCTAGTTTATTGAAAATTTTTTTCTAAAAATTTGTTAAATAAAAAACATTAAATCACAGCAACATTTTTTTTCTTATAAAATACGGTATTTAACTTTTTTTTTATGAAATACTGATATCTCAAATTATAATTTTTATTAGATAAAATAGACCATTATAAATATTTTGCTATTGTTAATGAGGAACCATAGTGCCAATCACTTGGCAGCGTTTTTTAATAATCCTTTACAATTTTCATCCTTGTTTGAAATAGTTTTTAGATTTGATTTAGAATTATCAGTATGATTCTAAGTTTCCTTTCATTTTAAAAGTAAATAAAGTTAATTTTTTCAGGTTACAAAAATTTTTTTTTACAGGTTTTATAAAATTTTAGGACTGAGATATACATTTAAAAATTATTTATTTATTTTCAAAAATACGGTATGTATAATTATTTATATTTTTATTTATTTGATTATTTTATTGTTAAATTAAACATTATTCTATTTTATCCCTACGACTTCGTTATTATGGAAGCATAGACCTTGTCTGAATTTTTTTCATTTATGAAGTGATTTCTTCATGGTAACATATTTTAGCTTTTTGCCAAAATGATTGGTTGAAAAATGGGAAAAATATAAGGCTCCTTACTGTCCTTTAGACTACACCTGTATAAAAAATGAAAACCAAAATTTCACCTTTTTTTCCCTTTTTTAGGTTATAGATATTTTTAACATAATTAATCCAAAATTAATTTATAAGTAAATCTTACTCCTATATATATTTGAAAATTTATTTGTGTGTCTGCCCACCTGAAGATAAAGACGTCTTTTTTCACGTCCTAAATCACGTCTTTTTTCACGTCCTAAATCACGTCTTTTTTCACGTCTTAAAACACGTCCGATTATGAGAATTTTGGACGTGAAAAAAGACGTGATTTAGGACGTGAAAAAAGACGTCTTTCTGAATTTTTAAAAATTTTTAAAAAAATTTGTTTTTTTGTTTAATTGGCTTTATTTTTGTATTAGATCATCATTATAGATTAAAAATCATGAATTTAAATATTTTCTCACATTTGGTTAAAATTAAACCGCAGACTTTAATTGTTTGTAATTTTTTTTCACAATTAATATTGGAAGTAAAAATACAAAATTCAAAATGAAAAAGAGTAAGTATACATATAGTTATTTATATTTAATTTTATATTTATTTGAATTTTAGCGCAGTTACAATCTTATTTAGCTTAAAGTTTCTGTTTGAATTAAGCAGAAAATTTTGAAATTAAAAGGCATTTTTTATCGATAAGTAAATTTTAATTCTACGAAACTTTAAAATTTAATGCATCGATATTTTTTAATTTAAAGAAATGATGTTACAAGTTTATACTCGGTACATTAAAATCTCGATAACTGCAGGCGTATGATGCTTTTTGTTGATTTTATAAATATATACATAATATATAATAGTTGTATTAATTAAGGAACAGCAAAAAAAAATATATATATATATCAAAAATTTAGCCCATCTATGTAAGAATAGGCTTAGGAAGACAAAAAAAAACTGCAAAACGGCAAAACTAAAAAAAACATGACCCTGGATTAATTATATTAAAATATTGGTTCAGGAAGATAAACGCGCTAATTCAGGGAAAAATTATCAGCCTTTAGAAGCTTTTTTTAAGCAGTCTTTAAAATAAGTTAAAAAATAGTTACTTACTTTTTACTCAATATTTCTGCCGAATTTAAAGCACGTACTTGCTGTAAATGGTTGTCAAATTAAGGTGGCCCTAGCATTACGCAACGATTTTTTAGAGGCGCTTTTAAGGGGCTTGTTAAAAAACTTTAAAATTTTTATTAATTTTACTTATTTTTTTGCTTCTCATGTTTTTTAGCACGTTAAAATTTTAATTTAATTTCTTTTTTTGTAAAAATTGCATCATAAAGTTAAAATATGTTATTGACCTTAAAGCAACTCTAAAAACATAAGTTTTTATTAATAACGACAAATAAAATCATTTATTTACATTACTCAAACACATAATATAACTTTCTGCTATACTGATAATTTTATTAATTAAATTAATTTTAATAATTTATTTAACTAATTATTAATTATTAACTTTAAATTAAATAATAAACATTTTTTCGTTTGAAAATTAGGAAAATTGAATAAAATTAGTTTAAATTTTAGCGCTAGAAAGTATAAGAAGTAGGAAGATAAGTCGAAGCCCATCTAAATTCACCCTAAAAAAATATACTCTTCATTTTATAATTTTTATTTTATTTTGTCGATCGAAAACTCAAATTTTTCATCGACTGGAAAATATTTTAATTTTTTTTCAGCTACATGCTAGTCCAATTTTTTTGTTTATAAGTTTCGATATTCATAGAGAACTTTAAAAAACAAAATGTAATCACATAAAGAACGCGAGTTATGTCAAAAAGTTTTCAATTACTTATTTCTCTTTTATTTTGTCGAAAAACTAGAAAGTTTTTGGGCTCGCTTGATTCTTTTTTTTTAATTTTCTTTAATATTGGTATATCTTAGCTAGTATTATTGGATATTTTAAAAGTACTAGGGCCACCTTATAATAAAAGTTAAAATGATTTTTTATAAGGTGTCATATAGAAAAATACACATATTATGTATTTGATAACTTTGTTTTAAAAAAAACATTTATTTTTTAGTATTAAAGTTTATAGCACAACAGCTTACACTAATATTTTATAAACTTTTTATATTAGATTACAGGCATTTGCTTTTTAAAATAAAATTTTATTTATTATAATTTCGCAACTTATTTCAAACTATAAAAAATATTTGTTAACAAAATTTCTCTTATTTAAAAATTGTTTTTAGAATATTTTGCGCATGTGCAACTTATGCTAATTTACGGAATACAATATAATTATTCAAAATATCCGTAAAATTTACACGGAAAAGAGTAAACACAGTAACTAACGACGTTCAAGTTTTTGAACATCCAAATTAACTATGTCACAACCGTAATGTAATTCTGTTTGAACATAAGAAAATGCAGTGTCCAATGAACGATATTAAACATGGTCTTTTTCGATGTTCGTTCCATTGATTCGCTTGCATGCATCGTTACCGAAACAGGATTTTTGAAAAAAATATAAAATTTGATTGTAAAAGAGGTTCTCTTTTTTTATGATAGATCTTCATCAATTTTTCACTTTTGAGCAATTTGAGAGAATCAAGGGAATGTACATTGAAAAACACAATGTTCCACAGCGTCAAGTATGATGTTAGTTGGGCACTACACGGAAAAAAAATTCCTGGCCATACGCTTTGAATTTTATGTGCGCATAGCGTGTTCAACGAGAACGGGCTCTGGGTCTCGAACAAGGCTTGATCATCGGCATCAAATAAATGTAAACAGAAAATTTTGGGGACCCGCGTCAAACGCAAGTTCGTTCGAGGACCTCACCGATCTCGCTAAACAGGCAATACGTCTGTACTAGAAATTAAGGATATAATTAAGGATTTAATTACATTACATTAAGGCGTTAAGCAATGAATTTTCTTTCCGTGTATTATTTACTGCGTTCAAAATTATTAATTTGCATGTGTCATAGTAAATTACGATTTTATAAATATTGTATTTTAAAATTTTATGAGAAAAATATACAGTGTTTACTTTTTTCCGTTTATATACGTCTAAGACGCTACTTTTAATACAGTTTTTTGGTTTTTGAACCAGATATTATATTTCATTAAAATTATAATGATAGAACGCCCTTTGTATAAACTTTTTATTTCACATAAATATTTTTTTATTTTTTTTTTATTTATTAATTATTTATACAACAAAGATCAAAATGCAAAATAACAGTTTTTTAATGATCAAACAGTGTATGCTTCTTAACACTAAAAAGTTAAAAAATAAAGAAATAAAATGGCGTTAATCAAAGCAGAGTTTACGCTAAACATACTATTTGGTATAAAAATTGAATTTTGTACTTTGTACATAATTATCAAAATTCTAAAGCAAAAAAAAATGCAAACTCTTTTATCGTAAGTATATATAAAAAAATGCGAAGACATTTTTATTAGATTTTAATCGTTGCGATTTCTAATGATTTGCACAAACAACATTTTTTAATTTTTCTAAAATCTCACGCCATTTTCATTGTAATTTTCTCTAATCATGGTATTAATTTTTTTTGATAAATGTGATAGCGATTCTTCTAACAATTTAGTTTTGTTAGCTCTCCATTGTCTGGGGAAAACATGTTCCAATATACCATTATAAATTCCTATTGAAGATAAAAGAAAGAATTTTATATAATATTTTTACTAAAAACTATTCATGCCTAATGTGAGGGTTTTCAGACTCTCAAAGCGTAACTAATAAAGAAAGAACCGGAAAAACCCTCGTCCAGGTTAGATAATAATCTATTATTTACATTAATAAAATGATATAATTATAAATTTATAATTTTCATTAATTTTTAAATGATAAAACTATATAATTCTAAAGCAGATATTTATATATCAAGCCAAAGCGTTAGCTTTGGATTTATGGGATTGAGGGGGGGGCGGTCACGCGACCCTCCATCGCAAGCAAAAGCTAGCTTTGCTTATATATATCTCTTTTTTTTCTCTCACTCTAAATTCATTGCTTCAAAGTGAGAGGGACATATTTTTACATTTAACTCACGATCGGAGACGGCTGAGATATCGAATTTTGGTTTGACTTACGTTTTTTTATCGAATTTTTGCGATTTATCGCATTTTTTCGATTTATATCGAAGTTTTTATTTCAGTTTTTTGATCCAGTAGTTATAAGTATAGAAGAGGTATCCTTATAATTTTGAATAAAAATATTTTAAATAAATTTAATAAGGAAAGGGGATTTTTATTCTTTTCTGTTATTAGGTAATAATAACGCAAGAGTTAGCATACATATATATAATATTGGTACATGAATTCCTTAAAATATTTTGAATTTTGTATATCCAAATGTATCAGGAGAACATGAATAAAAATAGATATTTAAAAACGGGCCCGTACAGTCGTAAAATAAAAAAAAAATCACAGCTGCTTATAGTATAGATATAATTATGTAAATAAAATTCTCGCCGTGATACCGGATACGCGTATACACTCGCATACATATCAACTCATATTGAATATTTGTCATTGCTTGAGGAATCTTAGTGCCCATAATTTGGCAGCGTTTTTTATTCATTATTTATAGTTTTATTAAATGCTTCACATAGTTTTTTTTTAAACCTTGCGACTGTTATGATATCTTTACTTACTTTACCTACTTTTGAAAAAGTATAATATTTTATGGGATTGACACTATATTTTCCTTGCGAATTTTCTGTTATATTTTTTTAAGGATACTTTTTCAAATTAGGCTAAAGAATTTATTGATATCTAGAAATTAGCCTGGGATGTCTATTTTTTTTAAATATATTTTTTCAAATAAGTCTAAAGAATTTATTGATATCTTGGATTAGCCTGGGATTCCTAAGATTTTTTTATACATTAGACATCTTAAATTTAAATTACAGCTTTTGTTGCTTTTTTTCTATCCCTGCCGGGTCTGTAAGCCAATATTTTTAATAAAAAGTTTTAGCATTTTGATAATATTTATAATGCATAATTTAATTATTGCCTTACGGATCCGGCAGGGATAGAAAAAAAGCAACAAAAGGTGTAATTTAAATTTAAGATGTCTAATGTATAAAAAAATCTTAGGAATCCCAGGCTAATCCAAGATATCAATAAATTCTTTAGACTTATTTGAAAAAATATATTTAAAAAAAATAGACATCCCAGGCTAATTTCTAGATATCAATAAATTCTTTAGCCTAATTTGAAAAAGTATCCTTAAAAAAATATAACAGAAAATTCGCAAGGAAAATATAGTTTAATATATTATTGTTTAATGAATATTTTTTCCACAGTGAATTTCTTAAGGACAATAAAATTTAATTTAAAAAATTTTTAGGTATAGTGCGTTTACTTAAAATTTATTAATAGTACATCTTTTTTCGAATTTTCATGCATTCCGGCAATTTAAATAAAGTTTTTGACCACGAAAAAAACGTTTACACATTTTAAAAAGTGTATCAGGGAAACCATTAAAAAAGGGATAATTTTAAAAAATAGTTTGCCAAATAATTAATTTTCATTATACGCTGTAATAAAGATCTATTTTAAAGATATTTTCTTTCACTTTTAATAAAAAATTATGAGTTGAACAAAGGGAAAAAACATAGACATTTTATTTTCAATTTCATTTAAACCCAAATCATATTTTTTTTCTCTTGTTTGAAAACTAGTTATTTTGTTTTTAGTTTCATTTTTAGCTTTTCTATAAAGGAAATACTTTGAAATTAATAAAATTAAATACTAAAATTAATATCGATTATACATAATTTCAGTAAAATTTTGAATATTTAATTCTTGGAATTATGAGATAAAATTATTTAACTAAAGTTAGAAGTTATAATTTTGTGTTCAAACTTACTTATAAATGTTTTCTTTTCAACAATCGTAAACTCTTTTCTAGGACTTCTGTCACTTAAAAAAATAATGGTTTTCTGTAAGTTTAGGCATCTGTTTATTAACACTCTACTTGAAAAAAGTAAAACAGCAACATTTTTGCAAAGGGAACTAACAGTTCCGCAATTTATTGTAGATTCCCAAGTTCTAACTGAACAACTTCTCCCTTCACCATAGTTTACCTGCATAATAATAAATTTTTTTTTAAATTTCTCATCTAAGCAATTGAATAAAAACAAGGTAAATTAAAATAAGTAACTTGTCCATTTATAGGAACATATTTCCTTATATTGATGTCTTCGGGTTCCTGTTCTGCTAATGCTTCGCTTACAATTCTAGACCTTGTATAAGGCATCCTTCGAACCGGCACGGCTAAAAGCATGGTGAAATAAAATATTAAGATTAGATTATTCTCTGGTTCAGCTTTTCAATGTAAATTATTCAGAAAAGTTATTGTAAATAATAAAAGTAAGAGAATTCAATTGCTTTTACATTGATATTATTTATAAATAAGAAAAAAGTATAAACAAATAATTTTCTACATAAAAAAGCAAAATTTTTTGTAAAGTATGAGAGATTAAAGGTCTTTGAAAACTAGTAATTACACAGAGTAAAATAAGATAAACGCGATTTTGTATATAAAAAATTTATTTTATTTAATATATTTTTTAAACCTTCTGAATTTAAAAAAAAGTTAAAATTAGAATAAAATTTATTTAATAAACTTGAAAACTTTAAATCTACATTATTACCGGTGACATCTAAATTACTTTGCATAAAATTTTAAGTATACTTTACCTCTTGGAAATAAGACTCTTCTGGCGTTTCTGATCATTCTGGGTCCATCATTCTCACGGCCTCTTACTTGTTGATGTATTCTTGGAGGATCATCCAAAGGTGGAGCCGGAGGAATTAGGCTTGGATCCGGTAAAGGTGGAGCCGGAGGAATTAGGCTTGGATCCGGTAAAGGTGGAGCCGGAGGAATTAGGATTAGATCCGGTACTGAGAAATAATAATTTTACAGATTCTATTAGTGACAATCAGGAAACCATTTTCTTTCATATTTTTCGTTAAAATTTAATTATTAATATCTTTTACGACATGTGGTAGAAAATTAATTATTAGGCAAACAATCCATAAGCAATTAGAAATTTTTAGGAAACCACTCTAACGGCTTAAAACGCACTATTAGGGACCGAGATAACGTATTTACAGAACTGTGGCCAAGGGCCCAGTGTACTTACGAAAAACCTACCGGTTTCGAAAAGGTACCAAGGTGATTCACATGAAAGCAGCCTAAACTTTTACACCGTGATATACTAAAATTTCTACAAACCAAGCCAAATTTTACTCGCGTTTTCTTTTCACCATATAAAAAGTATATTGCAAATATGGCCCATGCCAACCTGTCCAAAGAGTTTAGTTTGAAGCTATTTTGTAACTACTGGAATTTGTAACTTTTGGAATACCAAAAGTCAACTTTTTAATATTTTTCTTCTAATTTCTTACAGGCTAAAAAAGGTTAAAAGATTTAAAATTTACAGAAAAACTTAATTTTTAATTTTGTATGAAACAAAAAAGTGTTTAAGAAAGTGTTTAAGAGTGTAATTCGCCGCTTTAACATTGCAGTCACCCAGTTGAACAAAATTAAACCAGGCCAAAATTTACACACGTTTTTTTATCAACATAATATTTCAAGTAAGTATATGACTCATAAAAGTGATTCTAAAGCTTTTTTGACCCTGAAATTGACCCCTAAAGTTTATTCTTTTATGTTTTTCCACCCGTTTGGACAGATTTCCAAAGCCCATAATTGAAGTGTACGTTTATTATGGTGCAAATGAAATATGTGCAATTTTCCTGTTTTTATTTTGGATACCTGGATGACTTTGAACTTTAGAGGGGGGAGGGTATACCCCCTCAGGATAATAAAACGAAGACCAAATTTTGTGTATGTCTTTATAAAGTTTAGTAGATTACGGTGTACAAATTTAGTAACCAGGCGGTTTTCCGTTACTATAGTGGGCCCTTGGTGAAAGGCCTACGTTATTAAAATAGGTTATTTTGATCGCTAATAATGCGTTTTAATCCATCAGAGACTTCCAAAAAGACACTCAAATTCTTATGGGCTGCTTACCCATTACTCCAGACAAATTGCACGGGGGAGGGGGGTTGTAGTTAATGACTGTCATGAGCTGTCGTGACTGCTATAAGCTTGTATCACTAATCACATTTTTTTTTTTTTTTTCACACTTTTTTTCAGAAGATATTGGGGGAACCGCCTTAAATTTGCAAAAACTACCTCTAAAAAGGGGTAATTTTTATGTATTTTAAGTGCCAATTTTTAGTAGACAAGACCTTGAGATTCATAATCAACGACCCAAAACATCCATGTGAACCAAATCTGGACACTGAAAGCGCGAAAATGTTAAAACACCCGTTTTAGATAATTTAAGGGCATTCCTTCAATATCTCCCTGAAAAGACTCCAAAATTCGAGATCAGCGACCCAAAAAACCTACAGTAGACCAAACATCACGACGGCCAGTAATTGCTGAGCTAGGTATATACTAAATTTTTATG
Source organism: Anagrus nilaparvatae (assembly GCA_022575985.1). Lineage (NCBI taxonomy): Eukaryota > Metazoa > Arthropoda > Insecta > Hymenoptera > Mymaridae > Anagrus > Anagrus nilaparvatae. The sequence goes on from JAKSXM010000263.1 coordinate 3,965,179, forward strand.
CGTCAGTGGCAAGAAAACATGACTGCCGGCCATATTTAACTGGCGGTTAAAAAATACATAACACAAAAACGCATGCAGATGTTAGATAAAATATTACGAAACTATAAAAACAAAATCTTTTATATAAAATTTGATGGGCTTTATGGGAGCGACCAACTTGTAAACTGTATAAAGACCAATATCAAATTGCTTGTTTACAAATTTGAATTTTTCTATTTTCTTAGTTTATAACCTATATTTCTTTGATATTTGTTTATTAAAGCTAAGGGGAAATTATAATGCAGGCGACAAAGGTGAGCCCGATTTATCCTCATTCAAATTAAATAATCTCATATTTTGTCACGCACAGTTGGGTGTTTTTTATAAAATTCATATAACATTTTTTTAAATCTTATTAAAAGTAAAAATAATATTTTATTGACCATTGTAGCTGAACTTAAATTTTTATTGTTTAAAATTATTTAAAATAAATAAAACAATACAAATTATTTTGATGTGTAGCAATTTTTTTATTTCACAATATTTCACCAACAAGACCGTTGGCCTCTTCAGGTGATATGAATACAAAATATATTATAATTTTTTCTGGTGAAATATTGTGAAATAAAAAAATTGTTACACATCAAAATAACTTTTATTGTTTTGTTTATTTTAAATAATGTGAAGCAATAAAAATTTAAGTTCAGCTCCAATTCTGGTCAATAAAATATTATTTTTACTTTTATAATAATGGAGAGCAATAAAATCAAAACAATTTCAATATTGATTTAAGATCTACATTTATAAACGAAATGCTACAAAAGTTTTATACAAAACATAAATTAATTTTTTTTACACTGAATTAATAAGTTTTTTAATTTTTTAAAACTTTTCATCAAATTTATATCTATCAATAAAATGAATTATTTCTTTATCAAAGGATACTTAATAAGTGGACAAGATTTTTCACTGCAAAAATATATTGGCTCGTGGCCTCTTAATTAAAAAATCTTTAAAGTACAATATTTTTTTTTAAATTATACATTTTGAAACTGCTACCCAATAAGTCCTTCGAAAATCGAAAAAAAGTTTTTTGAAGGCACACCTACATAAACCATGTTTTCAGGTTCTTGAACCTTTGGGAATCCAATAAAAAATTGTTGAAGAAAATTTCTGGGATAAGAGACAAAAAATTTCATAAACCGCGTTTTTATTTGTTACTTATACCAAAAATTTTTAAATAAATTTTTTTGTTAATAACATTTTATAAAATAGATGGAAAATTTATATTACTAAGCAAAAATTACGCCGAAGAAAAAAAAAATTTTATTTTACAATCATTCGTCTAATTTGCCGTCAAATGAAGATTTTGCGAAATTTTATCTTTAAAAAAATTATAATAAGAATAATAAATCGTAAAAAGATTTTTAAAACAAATAATGTACGCACCAATAACCTGCTGGTTCTGTATTTGGTTAGTTGATTCGGTTTCGGCTGTAAAATAAAATAAAATTAATAAATCATAAACAAGATGGTTTTTATAACTAATACTGTACAAACCATTAACCAAATTGTTATTACTTTGGTTCAAAATTATCCCACTATTTTCGCCTGCAGTATTTACACTCGAATCTCTAACAGAACTTGATCCTTCACTTTCAGCTCCAGACAAATTATTTCCAGTTAAGGTAACATCATCAACAACTGCACCTATTTAATGGTAAATTTAATCATTTTAATTTTTAATTGGAAGTACATTTAACAAAATATGTACCTCTCTCATCTTGATCATCAAAGTCACTTAGACGATTTCGTATATCTTCAGCTATTAAACCATTAAAAGTAAAAATTGAAATAGTTAATAAAATATAAAAAATACTTTACCTACTTTTGAAAAAGTATAATATTTTATGGGATTGACACTATATTTTCCTTGCGAATTTTCTGTTATATTTTTTTAAGGATACTTTTTCAAATTAGGCTAAAGAATTTATTGATATCTAGAATTAGCCTGGGATGTCTATTTTTTTTTAATATATTTTTTCAAATAAGTGTAAAGAATTTATTGATATCTTGGATTAGCCTGGGATTCCTAAGATTTTTTTATACATTAGACATTTCAAATTTACATTACACCTTTTGTTGCTTTTTTCTATCCCTGCCGGATCCGTAAGGCAATAATTAAATTCTGCATAATGAATATTACCAAATGCTAAAACTTAAAAATTATTTTTTTTATTGAAAATATTGGCTTACAGACCCGGCAGGGATAGAAAAAAAGCAACAAAAGGTGTAATGTAAATTTGAGATGTCTAATGTATAAAAAAATCTTAGGAATCCCAGGCTAATCCAAGATATCAATAAATTCTTTACACTTATTTGAAAAAATATATTAAAAAAAAATAGACATCCCAGGCTAATTCTAGATATCAATAAATTCTTTAGCCTAATTTGAAAAAGTATCCTTAAAAAAATATAACAGAAAATTCGCAAGGAAAATATAGTGTCAATCCCATAAAATATTATACTTTTTCAAAAGTAGGTAAAGTAAGTAAAGATATCATAACAGTCGCAAGGTTTAAAAAAAAACAATGAGAAGCAACTAATAAAACTATAAAAAAAAAGAATAAAAAACGCTGCCAAATTATGGCCACTACGATTCCTCAAGCAATGACAAATATTCAATATGAGTTGAACATTTTTACCATGTGTCATATCTGAGAAATAAGGTGACACAATCTTATTATTTATGTAAAAAAATAAGAAAAATTAAAAATTTTTTTAATCAAGTATCAGATCCGAGAAATCAAGTAAAAACGATAAGTTCCTAGAATTAATACTTTCAGAGAAAAAGTTAAATACAACATCCGATTTCGTATTTTTTGGTGGCAAAAATTTTGGAAAAAAAAATATTTCCAATTGAAAGTAGTAACAAATTTTTTTTTACATTTATTTTTTATTTATAAATAAACTTTTTTTTACAATTTAATAGAAAATTATGCGCCCATTTTATATTAATAAAAACATTATCTTTGTAGCTTAGCACTAGACTAAATTTCTATAATATATATGTTAATTAATATATATGTTAAGTATCAGATAAATGTATATACTTGTATAATGTATATATATATGTGTGTGTATCACGTCTTGATGTGTTTTATAATATATTCTACAATAAGCAGCTGTGATTTTTTTTTAATTTTATGACAGTATGGGCCCCTTTTTAAATATCTATTTTTATTCATGTTCTCCTAATACATTTGTATATACAAAATTTTAAATATTTTAAGCAATTCAGGTACCGATATATTTTTATACTAACTCTTGCGTTATTATTACCTAATAACAGAATCGAATAAAAATCCCCATTCATTATAATTTAAATATATTATATGTAATGATATATTTTTATTCAAAATTATAAGGATACCTCTTCTTTACTTATAACTACTGGATCAAAAAACTGAAATGAAAACTTCGATATAAATCGCAAAAATTCGATTAATCGCAAAAATTCGATAAAAAAACGTAAGTCAAACCAAAATTCGATATCTCAGCCTTCTACGATCGTGAGTTATATGTAAAAATATGTCCCTCTCACTTAGAAGCAATGAATTTAGAGTGAGAGAAAAAAAAGAGATATATATAAGCAAAGCTAGCTTTTGCTTGCGATGGAGGGTCGCGTGACCGCCCCCCCCTCAATCCCATAAACCAAAGCTAACGCTTTGGCTTGATCAAACGAATAATATACTCACTGACAGAACTATCTTTGGATTTGGTAGGAGAATTTTGTATTTCTATTGAAGTACTTGCAGAAGGATTTTGCGTTTCTTGAATGTCTTTATTTGGGGCTAATAAATAATTGAAAAGTTTTTTTTGCAATAATTAATTATTTAAAATTTGCAAATTTGTTATGAAAATTATTGAATACCTTTTTCATTAAAATCATTTTTTTTTCCCAACGTGTTAAGAAGTTTTTCATAATTTCTTTTGCTAGCTTTTGTTTTACTTATCTCTTTCAATTCTTCAGTAGCCTATATGTAAAACAAGTTTTTATATTAAAAAACAGTTTTATACGAACATTATCTTGGATATTTCTTTTTATTCTTTATAATTACATGAACATTACGAAATTGCATTACGAAAAATTAATGCACCTATCGGCAAAAGCAATTTTTTTAAAAGTAATGTCATTAAATAAGTTATTTATTTACGAAAATCAATATTGCTAAAAATTTTAGATATGAATTAAAAATTGACTAGAAATGAAAATAAAGCAAAGAGATAATTTATTCGAAGATAATATGTAAGAGAAATATAAAAACGAGGAAGACAAATTATTCCCCTCTGTATAAGACGCTAGTCTACTTCAATTATAATTATGTCTAAATATACGTATTTTACAATTAAATATTAAATAAATAAAAATATATTTCATTAATTATACCATTTCATCGAACATGGGAATAGATCCCTCATACTCTGAGGTCTGATCATTATTTACCATATTTGGCTTAACATATCGTTTTTGCAATGCAGTAGCTAAACTTGTTTTGGCAGAATCTTGTGTTTCTAGAACATAAATAAAATATATTTTTACATTAAAAAATTGTTAAAAATGACTAAGGTTCTTGAGAACAATCTTTATTTTAATCGTAATTAATTCTAACGATTACTCTTAAAAACAAATAACTTTATTTTTAACAGTTTCTTTTGTATACTGAGAACATATTAAAACATTAAATATTCAATCTCGATGATATTATGAAAAGAATCAACTTGATTTAAAACCTTTTTATTTAAGAAAAATTGTTGAATTTTCAACCAAATGGTTGAATGTTCAACAAAATTAATTGAGATTTCAATTGATTGGTTAAATATTCAAGCAAAACCTGTAGACCTTAATTACAAATAAAAATTATATTAATGTAAAACATATGGGTCAACAAAATAAGCAAAATAATTTTAAGCTAATCTATGAATATTTTTTTTGGTTGATAAAATACAACAAGATCAAAATTAAATATCAATTAAAAATTAAGATATTGGTTGGAAATTTAACTAGTTTGTTGAAAATTGAGCCCATTTGTTAAATATTCAAGCAAAGTATAGTATTACTATGTGGCTTCAGGATGTGCTACCTTGAAGGAGGGTAACTACAATCTTCATGCATGCGATTGAGTGAGAAGTCTTAAGCCCTTTCTTCACCAACTTAAAAGTCGATATTAAATCTGATAATTTTTAAAATTTATATAGTGTAGTTGGAAGTCATTTACGATTGATCATTAAAAATCCCCAACTACACTATGGGTAAATTTAAATGAAGTGAGTGCGATTTGTATGGTCGGTCTTCAAAACTGCCCCAAAGTGTTTTTTTCTGAAAGTACTACCAAAAAATAAAGTGTTTTTGACTGACGTAAAAAATGTAAGAAAAATGAATCATAATTTTTTTTATTATTGCTGTAAAAACTCATATTAGTATGAAAAATTTTTTCCTGGCTATCCGATTCCGGGGTCAAACATTTTTTTTGAGTAGCGCATGCGCGAGAAATCGCTAAGATAAGCTGTTTTTTTTCAAAAGTCGATTTCTCAAATGCCTATTAGTGAAAAATCTTCTAACCAGGCTTAAAATTTTCCTTAAACCTTATATTTTTTGGCAAAAAAAAAATTTCGATGGGACACTGCTTTTGGGAGCTCTAGATAAAAAAATAGCAGCTTTCAAAACCTCATTTTTTACAAATTTCAAATTTCCCGCCAAGTCACGTGACTAATCAAAAATATGACCAAAAATTTGGATTCCGCGGGAAATTTTACATAAGGATATATCTTTTAATGTTTTTAAGAGCTTTCATGTTAAAACAGTGAAATAATAAATAATTTTCTGATTTATTTTCGAATTATTTGGTATAATTTGGTATAATTTAAAATATAAAAAAATGAGATATTTTAATCTTTCAATTTAAAATTTTGCTTCTTTAACATAAACGTATCTTAAAAACATGAAAAGATATACCTTATGTAAAATTTCCCGCGGAATCCAAATTTTTGGTCAGATTTTTGATAGCTCACGTGACTTTGCGTGAAATTTGAAATTTGTAAAAAATGAGGTTTTGAAAGCTGCTATTTTTTTATCTAGAGCTAATTATAATAATAATTTCTATTAAAAAATTTTATCTAGAGCTCCCAAAAAGCAGTGTCCCATCGAAATTTTTTTTTCGCCAAAAAATATAAGGTTTAAGGAAGATTTTAAGCCTGGTTAGAAGATTTTTCACTAATAGGCATTTGAGAAATCGACTTTTGAAAAAAAACAGCCTATCTTAGCGATTCCTCGCGCATGCGCTACTCAAAAAAAAATGTTTGACCCCGAAATCGGATAGCCAGGGAAACTTCCTATCCGGACCTAAAAGGAAAAAATTTTTCATGCTAATGTGAGTTTTTTACAGCAATAATAAAAAAAATTATGACTCATTTTTCTTACATTTACGACAGCCAAAAACACTAAAATGGCTGCCAAAAATCGAAATTTCGCTTTGAGAGGCTAAAAATTGGGTTGGTTACTTATTTTTGGTAGTACTTTCAGAAGAAAAACACTTTGGAGCAGTTTTGAAGACCCAACCATACAAATCGCACTCACTTCATTTAAATTTACCCCTATATAAATTTTTAAAATTCCAGATTTAAGTTGGTGTAGAAAGGGCTTTACTTGCACACGTTGAAATAGTATGTAAATATATATTGGTTTATCAAATAATTTAGTTTGTTGATAATTCTTAAGTGATCATTCATAAAATTAATTTATTGTAAACTTTTATTTTTTCATTTGCATTAATTTTTTTATCCCGAATTGTCGCTTTGAAATCATAAAAATTATCCAAAACTCTAGACAAAATTCTTATCTTATTCTTATCTTAACACGATAACAAAAATTATTTTTCTGTACAGTAGCCACGAAAGTACGATTTCCTGGCCACTCGGATTTTCTCGCTACTGTCGCAGAAAAATTCTATATGACCCTTGTCCATAAATAAAGAATGACCCAAATTGCAGTTTACCATCCTCAGCTAAAAAAAATAGTAAAAAATAAATCAATTAAAAAAAAAAAAAATTCGGTGAATTATAAGCGAGAAAGCGAGTTAACGTCAATATGCCTTGATATTTTACACACTCGGTTTTATTTTAACCGGATAACAGCATTCTTAAATCCGGTTTCGTTTCATCAACCTATAAAAACTGGTAGTTTAAATGCACGAGAAATGAAAAGATTTTTTAAAAATTTAATCCATCTTAATTTGAAGAGAACAATAATAATTTTTTTTTTTAAATCAATTAATTTTTTACTGGCTTTTCAAATATTCAAAAAAAAAAAATTATATTCTCTCAGTTATTCTCTGGGTAGTAGCCACAAAAGTACGATTCCGCTGCGCGGGCAAGGAAATCTAAATTTCTTGCTACTGTCACAAAAAAATTGTATATGAACCTTGTCCACAAAATGTCTCAAATCGCAGTTTATTGTTTCAATTTATTTATATTGTATTTATATTATATCGCAATTTATTTACGTACGGTTCAGGCCATTCTTCACTTTTCTGGACACGAGTCGTAAATCTAATGTTACCCACGCTGCTTTTTTTTGTAATCAGTGCAAAAGGATTTGCCAGAATTACTCAATATAAAAAACAGTTTTAAATAGCAAATACTACACTGAAAAAATATTCCGGTTGTGGCAACCACAATTCCCAATTGCGCTAACCAAAATTCCAGCTACGAAAAATGGATTTTTTTTACGTTGAAGATGTTTTAAGAAAAATAATTTTAATTTTTTATACTTTTTAAAAGTTGTATAAATTATTATTATTTGTTACGAATTATTTGTTTAAACTAATATTTGACTATTTTTATTTAATTCTTATTGTTAGCAAATATTCACCTTAAGAATATCAGAAATTTCGTAATTTAACTTCTAAATTTATATATGAATTTTTAGCTTAAATTTTGAATTTAAATTTTTCTGTTGGGTACATATGACGTAGGTTAGGTGAAAATTAATTTTTTTCAACGAAACTAATTTTTATGCAGTCTTTTTAGCGTACCGTCGTATTCAAGTTTGTCCCTCGATTTTAGATATTTTTAAGTTCCCACCATTTTCATAGTGCGCAGTCAATATTTATGCACTTGAAAGCTCTGTCGTATTTTCTTTTCCTACTTAACTACTCATATATATGAACCGTGGAAAACTTAAAGTTTGGATTATAAAAGTTTTATCAACGAAAATTTGCAATTTTAAATTTCTAAAATGCTCATACAAAATAAAAATGTCAAAAACGTCCGGGTAGTTTTCTCAAAGTGTATGAAATATTCTCGGAAATATTTTACTTAATAAATCTTGTTCATTAACAGGTTTTGATGATAAAATAAAGTAGACAAAGTTAGAGAAAATTTTGTGGCTTTAATAAAGAGATATTTAAATATCAGCCGCGAAATTTCGATATCAAAATAAAAAAAAAATTGTGATCGGATACAAAAAATTACTATAAACTAAATTTATAAAATTTGTACTCTCATTAAAATAAATTAGATATGTCCAATACGAAAAATAAATTTGATGTTTTATGTATTTTTTAGTAACGAAGATTTTGAAGAAAAAAATTTTCAAAAAATTAATTATCAGATTCAAGATATCGAGTAAAAACCATACTTTCAAGTATAAGTACTTTCATGGAAATAAATGAGGTATATTACATCCAAATTAAAAAAATAAAAAAGTATTTTGAGATTTTTTTAATAAAAAAATTTTTGGAAAAAAAAGTTAGGTATTCGTTCGATAATTGTTTTGGAATATCACTGGTTACAATATTTTAAAATATTAGTACTTTCATAGAATTAAAAGAGGTATTACACCAAAAAAATACCCTGCCAACTAGCTGGCACTGAGGTTCCTCAAACAATGGGCTGTAATCTTAATTTACAAAAAATATTATTGATTACAACCATGCAATTATACATACATTTTTCGTTTTTAGTAGCTGGTAAAGTAGATTATTAAGATCATTTTGTTATTAAAGTGAAAATTCTAGCGTCCATGGATTGTTCGCGCCGGCGTTAATGGATTTTAAATTATTTTTGCATAATTAAAAAGAGAGAAATATAAAAAAAGCTAATTTTATTTTTTTTTATAAAAGAAATGGTTGGTAACGATGCGAAAATTACAAATATTCGCTCAATTATTATAAAAAGATAGGAGTTTTTACCAGAATTTATAATAATTTCTTATAATTTATTTTCTCAGTGTACTCCTTGCATTTGACCAATCTTCCGCAACAATGATAATAATAATAATAATAATATTTTGTTAATAAAAAAAATAGCCACATTAATTGCTTCAAGATTTTAACATTATTTATATTATTTCTATTAATCACAAAATAATAAATTATTTAATTCTGTAAATTGTTTGATTCTTTAAAAAATGCCAATATAACTTTTAAATCTTAATTTTAAAATGCAAACATAACCATTTAATATTTTTAGGCTGTTTATTATTGTTTATAATTTCATTAAGCTGCATACATAAATAAACATAGCAACGAACAAAATAATCCGAGGAAGTCAAAAAGAGGCAAGATTTCCATCATTTTTTCTTGTGTGTTATAATTTATATCAAAATAAAAAAAAAAATTGTGATCGGATACAAAAAATTACTATAAACTAAATTTCTAAAACTTGTACTCTCATTAAAATAAATTAGATATGTCCAAAACGAAAAATAAATTTGGTGTTTTATGTATTTTTTTGTGAAAAAAATTTTAGGAAAAAAATTTTCAAAAAATTAAGTACCAGATTGGAGATATCAAGTAAAAACCATACTTTAGTACTTTCATGGAAATAAATGAGGTATTACATCCAAAATAAAAAAAAAGGGGGGGTTTGAGATTTTTTGATTAAAAAATGTTTGGAAAAAAAATTAGGTCTTAATTCGATAATGGTTTTGAAATATCACTAGTTACAATATTTTCAGATAATTGTACTTTCATAGAATTAAATGAGGTATTACATCCAAATAAAAAAAAAAAAAAAGTACCTCGAGATTTTTTGGTGAAAAAATTTTTGAAAAAAAAATTAGGTCTTAATTCCATAATATTTGTGAAATATCACCGATTACATACATACGTACACACACACACACACACACACACACACACACACACACACACACACACACACACACACATACAGACTTTTTTTAAAAACAGGTTTTTTAGCTTCCTGGGGTCCCAAAACGTGCTTATATGCCAAAAAATAGAAAATCAAATTTTGACCTAACACAATGGTTCCTCTTTGAGGAACCAATATTGCAATTTTTTTTATTTTTCTTTTTTTTTAATTTAGAGAATAAAAATTTTGAAAAAATTAAGTATCAATTCCAAAAAATTACTGTAAACGAGGCTCTTAAAACTAGTACTTCCATGGAAATAAATTAGGTACTACGTCCAAAAAGAAAAAAAAGTTTCGTATTTTTTGTATTTTTTTGTGAAAAAAATTTTAGGAAAAAAATTTTCAAAAAATTAAGTATCAGATTCGGGATATCGAGTAAAAACCATACTTTCAAGTATTTTTATGGAAATAAATGAGGTATTACATCCAAAATAAAAAAAAGGGGGGGTTTGAAATTTTTTGATAAAAAAATGTTTTGAAAAAAAATTAGGTCTTAATTCGATAATGGTTTTGAAATATCACTAGTTACAATATTTTCAGATATTAGTACTTTCATAGAATTAAATGAGGTATTACACCCAAAAAAAAAAAAAAAATATTGCATTTTTTTTTATTTTTCTATTTTTTTCATTTTGACAAAAAAAATTTTGAAAAAATTAAGTATCAGATCCAAAAAATTACAATAAACAAGGTTCTTAAAACTAGTACTTCCATGGAAATAAATTTGGTACTACGTCCAAAAAGAAAAAAAAAATTAGTATTTTTTGTATTTTTTTGTGAAAAAAATTTTAGGAAAAAAATTTTCAAAAAATTAAGTACCAGATTGGAGATATCAAGTAAAAACCATACTTTAGTACTTTCATGGAAATAAATGAGGTATTACATCCAAAATAAAAAAAAAGGGGGGGTTTGAGATTTTTTGATTAAAAAATGTTTGGAAAAAAAATTAGGTCTTAATTCGATAATGGTTTTGAAATATCACTAGTTACAATATTTTCAGATAATTGTACTTTCATAGAATTAAATGAGGTATTACATCCAAATCAAAAAAAAAAAAAAGTACCTCGAGATTTTTTGGTGAAAAAATTTTTGAAAAAAAAATTAGGTCTTAATTCCATAATATTTGTGAAATATCACCGATTACATACATACGTACACACACACACACACACACACACACACACACACACACACACACACACACACACACATACAGACTTTTTTTAAAAACAGGTTTTTTAGCTTCCTGGGGTCCCAAAACGTGCTTATATGCCAAAAAATAGAAAATCAAATTTTGACCTAACACAATGGTTCCTCTTTGAGGAACCAATATTGCAATTTTTTTTATTTTTCTTTTTTTTTAATTTAGAGAATAAAAATTTTGAAAAAATTAAGTATCAATTCCAAAAAATTACTGTAAACGAGGCTCTTAAAACTAGTACTTCCATGGAAATAAATTAGGTACTACGTCCAAAAAGAAAAAAAAGTTTCGTATTTTTTGTATTTTTTTGTGAAAAAAATTTTAGGAAAAAAATTTTCAAAAAATTAAGTATCAGATTCGGGATATCGAGTAAAAACCATACTTTCAAGTATTTTTATGGAAATAAATGAGGTATTACATCCAAAATAAAAAAAAGGGGGGGTTTGAAATTTTTTGATAAAAAAATGTTTTGAAAAAAAATTAGGTCTTAATTCGATAATGGTTTTGAAATATCACTAGTTACAATATTTTCAGATATTAGTACTTTCATAGAATTAAATGAGGTATTACACCCAAAAAAAAAAAAAAAATATTGCATTTTTTTTTATTTTTCTATTTTTTTCATTTTGACAAAAAAATTTTGAAAAAATTAAGTATCAGATCCAAAAAATTACAATAAACAAGGTTCTTAAAACTAGTACTTCCATGGAAATAAATTTGGTACTACGTCCAAAAAGAAAAAAAAAATTAGTATTTTTTGTATTTTTTTGTGAAAAAAATTTTAGAAAAAAAATTTTCAGAAAATTAAGTATCCGATTCGAGATATCATGTAAAAACCATACTTTCAAATATAAGTAGTTTCATGGAAATAAATGAGGTATTACATCCAAATCAAAAAAAAAAAAAAGTACCTCGAGCTTTTTTGGTGAAAAAATTTTTGAAAAAAAAATTAGGTCTTAATTCCATAATATTTGTGAAATATCACTGATTACATACATACGTACGTACGGACACACACACACACACACACACAGACTTTTTCTAAAAACAGGTTTTTTAGCTTCCTGGGGTCCTAAAACGTGCTTATATGCCAAAAAATAGAAAATCAAATTTTGACCTAAAACAATGGTTCCTCTTTGAGGAACCAAAATCGTATAAGAATAACACGTGTTTATGTTTGTAGCAGTACCATTGCAAATTTCATTTGGACCTTAAAAAACATTAAACTACAAAAATAATTTTTAAAGACGGAATAAGGGTTAAGCAGTAATCGATAAAAAAATATACAGTTCCCGTGAAAAGCACCCAATAGTTATTTGTTAAACTTACATAAGGGATGAAAAGTAGATTTAATCATTCCATGCAGTTGTATGCACGAGTGAGAGTAGCGAACGAGTGCAGACAGCATGGAAAGTAAAAAATCTACTTGTTATCCCGTGATCTAACACATGATAACAAATCGAGTACAAACAATGTTTCTAAAATTAATATTTTCATTAAAAAAAATTAGAATAAAATTAAAATTATATTATTTTAAATTAAAAGTTTTCAAAAAATTAATTAAAAGATTCGAGGTATCGAGTAAAAGATATTTCTAGTTATTAGTACTTTCATAGATAAAGTAGTTACATACGTCAAAGAAAAAAAAAATTACGGTTTCTTTTACTTTTGAATACAAAAATTTTAAGAATAAATTTTTCAAAAAATCAAGTATCAGATTCAAGAAATCCAGTAAACGATGCATCTAAAATTAATATTTTCATAGAAAAAAAGTATGTAATGTAGGATGTTTCTTATTTCCCAAACTGCCCGTAGAGAAAAATACTGGCTCGAATATGATACTTCAGGTCATAAAACTATTATCTAAAAAAAAAATTTTTATAAAAAACTTGATGCAGTGTGCCGATTTGCAAATGAAAATCGATAAAAACCAGGAAAAAGGTTTTAAAAACGTTTTAGAAAGCTTTTAGAAACCTTCCCAAAAACTTTTTACTATTAAAATGTTTTAAAAGCTTATTAGTAACAAAATATCTAGAAAAAACTGTAAATTATAACATAAGAGGTTATTTTTAGGTATTTTGACCATTTAAAGAAGCCTTTTTTATTGCCTCCTCGCTAAAATAAGAAATGTGCATTTTTACAAAAAATCAATGAATAAAACAGTCAAATTGCAATTGGCGTGAATATTTGCTTTTTAGACGACTGTAAATTTTAAATAAAGTTCAAACATCATAAAATATGTTATAATTTATAGTGTTTTCTAGATATTTTGTTACTAATAAGCTTTTAGAACATTTTAGTAGTAAAAAGTTTTTGGGAAGGTTTCTAAAAGCTTTCTAAAACGTTTTTAAAACCTTTTACCTGGGTTTTACCGATTTTCATTTGCGAATCGGCACACTACATCAAGTTGTTTATAAATTTTTTTTTTTACTTGTAGCATACTTGTAACTGAAATATTTCAACCATATATTTATTTATAATAATTTCTTAATGAAAAAATCAATGCTTTTCAGTATTTACTTCAAGAATATAAAAAAAAAAATTAAAAAAATTGAATTTGTTTAAACAAATACGACCTGTTAAATTTTTGTAATTTTCGGCTCATAAAAGCCTGAGATTCCAGATATGGGGAACTTGGATCAAAATTCTGCTTGGCCCATATTGAAGATCATTCAATTTTAGGTGGAGGTATCGTGGGAAATTTTCAGCTAAACCTTTTCAGTAATGAGTTACAGTTATTTGTTTATAAAAAAATAATTAAAAATCCTCTAAAATTTATAAACAATTTTTTAAATTTTTTTTTTAAGATGAAAAGCATTGATTTTTTCCTTAAGAAATTATTATAAATAAATATATGGTTGAAATATTTCTGTTACAAATATTCTGCGCTAATAACTACCCGAGCCGGTAAGAGCGCCCTTAATACCATAATAGTTGTGAAATATCCCTGGTTACAGTGCTACATACATCCATGTACACGTCCATACACAAACACACACACATACATACTTTTTTTAGAAACCGGGTTTTTAGCTTCCTGGGGTCTCAATCATGGCCCAAAATTATCAATATTGAGAAAAGTTATCGAGGGGGCCCCAGGTCATAACATCCTGAAGCCACATTGTTACAACCTATTTTGTCGAATCCAAAAGTAAAGTATCTGAATTTTTATTTAAGTGACATATAGCATAGCGATTAATTTTAGGATTCAGCTTTGTTTATTTAAAACTTTAATATAAATTCTTTGACAAAATTTTTTAAAAAGTAAATATAAACAAAATCATTAAATACGAAATCGATAAAAAATAAATGTTTCCTTGTATTTATAATTTTTTACTGATACAAAATACGTTTAATGAAAAATATTCATATGTATATATTATATAATAACTTACTTGATAATGTTTTAATATTAACCATTAAGGCTTCTTGATGATTATGTGTTAGTTTACAGCTGCCCTTGTTGAAATGGTCTGTACAACGACAAAAATAATACCTAAATTTGTCAAATGCGTGAATATTTTTGGGACGAAAAAATTTAAGTCTTCTCTGCACATCGTCCTTATCAAAAACTTCTGTGATTGGATAAATATGGTATTCATCTACCTCATAGTTTCGATATTTAACTGTCGCAAAAAAAGTATCATTATTTTTTACAGACGTATTTTTAGATTTTTTTTTTCTTGGAATCCTTCTTTTATTTTTTACTGCTTTCATCGTTCAATTTTTTAATAAGTTCACTTTTAATATTCAAAAATAAATTTTTTTAAGTTTCACACGTATACACGTAAATATTATATCACAAAGTTTATTATTATATGAAATAAAAAAAGGGTAATCCACATAATTAAATCTCACAAATAGATAAAAATTAATAAAAGCACACGTTCTGTACTGGTATCATCGGCATAATGCGCGCTTTATTATAAATAATTATAGAGAAAAGCTTTGCCGGTATATAAACTGTGAGACATAAACAATACATAAACAAAACACCAATTTAGGAAAACATATACGTGATGGATTTCACTTTTTAAAAAGAGGGGATATAAATAATAATATTAAAATCACATACACAGCTGCATATACACACAGGTATCACGAGTCAGACAGAAAGCATAACATAATACACGCTGATTCCGAAACAGTAGTAGTTGCGCACGCACATTAGTAAGCGCGAAATATAATTTTAAAAATTTTCACAGTGGGGCCACAACATTTTAAATAAAATAATAAAATGATAAAGAAGTATAGATGGTAAAGAAGCTTCCAAGTTATCATCTTAGATGGTAAATACAGGTAAGCGCAGTAGCGTCGTAATCGCGGTTATGGCGTAACGCAATCACTCAGTTTGTTTATAAAAAAAAAAAAAGGAAAATATTTGAAAAATTAATTTGTTTTTACCAATTGTTAACCAATTTAGAAGTAATAACGATAAACAAGATACTCAGTTATGTAAGGATTTTTTTAATGGTAATTGTCAAAAAGCAAATTGTAAATTTCTTCACTTAAAAAAAGAAGAAGTATTACAAACTTTTCCTGCTGTCCATAATCAGTAGAGGATGCCGTCAACTCATGGAATAAACAAAATAAGTTATAATGGTTTACAGGAGCATAATAAGCATAATAATTATAGATTGTTTGAAAATGTGCATACTCAAAATTCAATTAATGATTATCACATTTTGGCACATAGTACAGAATATCTTGGACCCCCAGAATCAAAAAGGGGAATGGTATCTAGTGCAGTGGTAATTCATTTTGAAACAGCTCCAATTGTAGGACAGCATTCAGCGCAGTCTATTACATCAAATTGCTTTTATCCCGTGGTAAATAGAAAAGAAGCAAGATTAAATTCTTTAGAAGATGAAATTCCAGAAAAGTAAAGAATAAAATTGAAGTATTAAAAAAACAAGTTAACGACCTAACAGCAAAAAATGAGTTTCTACTTGATCAAAATGCTCAATTAAGAATATCTGGAAATAGAACAGCTAATGTCACAGCAGTAACAGTACCAGCAGTAACAATTACAAATACTGTTCCACCTCCGCAGGCTCCAACGCCTCAACAAATGGTTAATGCAGCCTTTGCAGCAGGAACATTGCGAACTGTTACAGCTAGCGTAGCAACTGTACCAGTTAGTCTAGCAACAGTTACACCAGTGTCTATATCTGCAGTTTCTATGGCACCAGTATCGATGGCTACAGTATCAATGGCTCCAGTTTCTATTCCACCTCCTATTGTTACAATGGCTCAGCAAACTATAACAATGAGTGGATCTGGACCTCAGCCATCAAATCCACAGTCCCAAAGTAATCAACAGCCTGCTAGTTTACCTTTGTCAATTTCTGGTGCGACTGCTCCATTAGTGTCTTATCCTATAATGACTCAAGAGTTGCGTCCTGTATTACAATAAACATTTTGAAAATCATCATTGTTTAAAAATTATATACGGTTTAATTTCAAAGATCATTTCTTTATTATTTCATTGGGTACACTGTCAAATCACTTTGAACACGTCTTACTTAATCAAATTATAGCTTACAAATAAAATCTTATAATTCTACTTAATAATTTTATTATACAAAATTCTTATATATTAACAAGAATTCATAAGAATTTTAAATGTTGGAATTTAATTGGCTTTAATTAATTTCTTAATTAAACCATTAATCCGTATACAAATATAAGCATGATGCATATAATTAAAATTACTTAATAATTTTATTATACAAAATAAAAAAGTATTAGAACAAGTTTATAATTTTTTATAATTTTGTTCATTTATTGACTAAATTTTAAGATTCTTTAACTTAATTGGCAATTCCTCTTGGGATGTACGTAAACAAATTGTTCTTTTAGAAGGATTACATGACTTGATCGGAGTAGCCTAAAATAAATACATTCATAAAATTAATTAAATCAAGTTAAACAAGAATATATAAATTATTTATTACTAAAATAGAAAGATAGAACATCAAATTTTCTATCAATAAAAAATACTTACACTTTTAGTTAATGCTGTTTTTGTTAAAGAACCTCTATTCTTAGAACAAATTCCATGTCTCTTTAGTATCTGAGCAACTGTGTTGAGGTTTGTCGAATATCTTTTAGCAGCATTGTTTCTATTTAGCATTGGTTCCTCTTCAAATGCTGTTACAATAAGCAATTCTAATCCTGATAAATTTGATTTTTTAACTTTAGGAGCATTTTCTTTTACAGACAGAAGGCTTTTCTTGTTTTGGTATTTACTATAACGAGCCTTAATTAATCTACATTCAGAGCTACTTTGTTGTACACTCAATCTGTATTTTATTGTATTCATGTTATTTTGAATACATGTACTTTTTTGGCTACCTTCAAAACTAGTATTTAACATTTTATGATTTAGATCTTTAGTGAATCGCATGCTTCTTCTCCAGGTAACAACAAACTGTGCAAGTAAAATGATAATTATATTAGAGTTATTAGGATGCTGTCTGATCAATTGTTTTTTTTTTAAAGACTAAGTTTAACGAAATTTATTGACAAAAAATTATAGCAATTATTATTCATTGATAATTAAAATGAATGTCTGTTTATTCAATTAATAGTAAATCAACTTACCAATTGAAAAAGATTCTTTTAAGGATTCTTGATTGTTTATTAAGAAAATGTTTAACCAAAACAATGCACCACTTTTATATTTTATTTTGTATTAAAAACAAATAATAAAAAATCAGCATCCAATAATAATTGATTTATTGTGAGTTAAGCATAAATAAGATTTATTATTTTATAGCATAAATGTATTTTTGCTTTATAAGACGTTAAATTTCCTCCAAAAATTAGCTACAAACACTGAGTTTTGATTTGAAAATCTGATTTAGTGGTTTCTTAACGATTGATTAAGTTACGTACTATTTGAATTATTGTACAAAATATAATGACTTTTTGAAAGAAATTTACTGCACACACGTTGACAAACTAGTTAATACTGCTTGCGTTGCACTTGCACACCGCACGCACCAAAAAAGATAATACCTGCATGAAGATGGAGCGCGAGTACATATCACGTGACTCTGCACAAAAATTAAAAATTAATAAAACCAGAGATTAAATTAATCTCTGATAAAACAGGCCTTAAAAAATATACAAGAATATATTTTTTAGATAAAACGTGTATTGAGTCTTCACATAGGTTATGCTTTTTCGACATAAATCAATAATAGGTATATAATTTATAAATTTGAATATAAATAATTAAATATTGTACAACGTCATTTAAAGCTCACATTAGTATTGTGCAGAATAATATATTTACGGCTCGTGTCCAAATCGAACGTAAATTACCTTCCGAGGCGAAGCCAAGCCTTTATTTAGAGCATTCTTTATTTAAGGACAAGGGCCGTGTAAAATTTTCTGCGGCAGTAGCGGGAAATTATGATTTTCTCGGCCGCGCAGCGGCCAGGAAATCGTACTTTCGTGGCTACTGTCTAGAAAATTTTTTTTATCATAAGGAAACTTGGTTTGCTTCACATCTGGGTTGAGATGCTCAACACCTAGTTAAAGAAAGCTATAGCTTTTATAACTTATACTAGCTTAATTTAGATTAGGTCATGTACATTGCTGTACGGTTTTCAAATATGTGATTTAAATGTCTTAGATTAACTGGAAACTTTGACTTTGAAAACATTTTTTTTTTCAATATAAATATGTTAAAACTTAATTACTATAAAATATTATGCTAAATATTATAGGCAGGCAGCCCATAAGAATTAGGGTGACTTTTTTGAAACCACTCGGACGGCTTCAGATGCACTATTTGCCACCGAGATAACGAAATTCTAGACTTTTGGCCAAGGCTCCATTCTCCGAACGAAAAACCTGCTGGTTTCGGAAAGTCACCTGGGTGACCCTCTTGAGACCAGGCTAAACTTTCACACTTTATTCTACGAAGCTCTCTAACAATATACCAAAGTTTAGCCTGTGCCCCATTGTTCTGAGGGTGGATACAGCCCCCCCCCCCAATTTAAGTCACCCAGGTGACCCAAATCAAACCAGGCCAAATTTTACACACGTTTTCTTTTCACCATAATAAACGTATATTTCAAATATGGCCTATGCCAACCTGTCCGAAGGAGTGATCTTGACGGTATATGGGGGAGTTTTCGGGCCAAAATACCGTCCAATTCACCCCTTTGGACAGGTTGGCATAGGCCATATTTGAAACATACGTTTATTATGGTGAAAAGAAAACATGTGTAAAATTTGGCCTGGTTTCATTTGGGTCACCTGGGTGGCTTAAATTGGGGGGGGGGATATATCCCCCCTCATAACAATGAGACACAGGCTAAACTTTGGGTATGTTGTTAGACAGCTTCGTAGAATAAAGTGTGAAAGTTTAGCCTGGTTTCAAGAGGGTCACCCAGGTGACTTTCCAAAACCAGCAGGTTTTCCGTTCCGAGAATGGAGCCTTGACCAAAAGTCTAGAATTTCGTTATCTCGGTGGCAAACAGTGCATTTGAGGCCGTCCGAGTGGTTTCAAAAAAGTCACCCTAATTCTTATGGGCTGCCTGCCTATTAATAAAAACTTAAGGTTTTGAGGTTAAATTAAAAGTACAACTTGCTGTAGAAACCCTATAGGAATTCTGTAGCTTAACTAATTAAGGCTATTTAAAAACTTTGAGCATCTCGCCCCAGATGAAAATCTGCTACCAATAAGATATACCCATTTAGCGATTTTCTAATTTTTGCCCAATTTATAGGGCAATAGTGTTTTTTCTTACAAGGAGGGAAATATCTATTTGTTCCTATCCGGACCTAAAAAAAAAAATTTTCATGCTAACGTGAGTTTTTTACAGCAATAATAAAAAAAAAATTGTGACTCATTTTTCTTACATTTTTTACGACAGTCAAAAACACTAAAATAGCTGCCAAAAATCGAGATTTCGCTCTGGGAGGCTAAAAATTGGGCTGGTTACTTATTTTGGTAGTTTCAGAAAAAAACACTTTGGGGCAGTTTTGAAGACCCGACCATACAAATCGCCCTCACTTCATTTAAATCTACCCATTTATAATTCCATATTTTTGAATTTCATTGATGTTCAGAGAAAAAAAATGAGATTGATTACATAAACTTCTTAGTATATTTAATGACAAATATTTATAATTTAGATATTGAAAAGAAATATCAAATCGATGGTCCCAGTTACACATTTATAAATTATAAATATTTGTCATTAAGGTTGAATCTGATAGATAGAAACAGTATTTTGGATTTAAAATTTCTGGAAATTGAAATGTCTGTTATTGCTAATTCTTTTTGTCATTGATAAAGTACTATGTCCCTTAGAATTTAAAAAAATATTTTGAAAATTTGCGGAGTAGAGCCAAAGATATGAGCACTTCAAATTCCTTTAATTTTTACTATTTTAATCAAGACTTTTATTAATGCCATCATTTAGTATTGATTTAATAAAAAAAATTTTTAAATAAGTTTTTTATTTTTGACCAAACCACAAATTTTCAAAATTATTTTTTAAATTCTAAGGGACATAGTACTTTATCAATGATAAAAAGAATTAGCAATAACAGACATTTCAATTTCCAGAAATTTTAAATCCAAAAATGCTGTTTCTATATATTAGATTCAACCTTAAATATTTAAAAGTTTATTTAATCAATTGAATTGAAAAATACAATTAAATATTAATGAAATATTTATTAAAGTAGATATTTCTTTGAATATCAACTTTTATTTAAATATTTTTATAAATTATCATTTTATAATTCTATGATTGTAAGTATAGGTATACATCTCTAAAATAAAATATTTTAAAACCAATTCTGCTATTTCAAAATTTAGGTATTTGAGAAATTCATTAATTTTAAAAACAAATAATTTTAAAAAGACATTCTCCTGTGGGTGCTGAGCGCGCGGATATTCTAGTAAGAATTAATTAAAAACATTTCAATTAAAAAAATTTTTAATTCATTAACTTCGTCGCGAAAAAACTAAACAAAAACAAATGCCAAATAGGTATAATTAAAAATTTATAGGTGCTAAAATAAGTTAAGTTAAATCCTGAATTTTTTGAATATTTTTCATACCTTATTTTAAATTTTCATTATTTTTTGGCTAATTAATTAGAGTTAATTTTATTTATTATCGTTGACACGGGAACATTATTTTTCTTTGATTTCTCATTTATATTCTTTTATATAATTAAAATCATATTGTTCTTTGATAATGATTGATACATTATACTTCTTCCTATTTTGATATTCTTCTGCACTGTAAAAAATTTGTTTGCCCTCCCGGGCGTAAAACTCGTGCGTCAAGAATTTCCTGCACTCATTCTACGCCTAGGTAGGCAAAAAATATTGTAAGCACCATGGGCGAAATACTTTAGACACTAGCGTGAATACATATCACTCGTGCCCGGCTCCGCCAAGCACTCGTGCTAGTGCTCACGCTAGTGCCAAAACTTTTACGCCCTTGATACTTAATATACTATTACATATCTAGGGCAAAAAAGCCTATTTTCTGCCCTAGGGAGACGGCTTTTTTGCCCATTATATGTAAAACTATTGTTTAGAATACGGGACAAAATATGGGATTCGACTTTTGTATGCTGTCTGCAAAGCCAAAACCAATACTTTATCCCTTGTTTAATAAATAGCTATTTCCAGGTATTTACAGTGTATTAGGTACGTAACTTCTTTAATTCTTTGCGCGCTAAATTGGAAGAAATATAAAGATTATTGAATTTTTTGTCACTAAATTTATTTTTATAGCAAAAATAATATTTAATTTTTTCAATATTTTTCTCTGTTCATGGTTTACAAAGCTATATATGAGCAATTATTTTAAAAGTGATACTTAATTCGAGCCTGGAATCGTAAATTTTTTTTTTGAGGGCACATCGATATGACCCGTGTTTTCAGATAGTTTGAACCTTCAAAAAACCGAAAAAAATCGTGAACAAGAAATCGGCGATAGATGCCAAAAAGATTTTTTCACTTTTATGTCAAAAAACGTGTTTTTCGTATCTGAGCTACCCTAAATTTTCAAAATAACTTTTTAGGTAAATAAAATTTTAAAATATAGATGAAAAAATCTGATTGCCAGGGAAAAACCACTCCAGAAGAAAAAAAAACTTATCTTTTTACTACGAAATTTAGCCAAGTTATCGTCAATTTAAGATTTTGCTCAAATTCGTCTTAAAAAAGATTGAAATTTTATTGAAAAAAGCCCGTTTCTGAACTTTAAACATGCATTACTCGCTTGATTTTCATCGTAAAATAATAATTTTTTTTTTTAAATCGATTAATTTTTCCTTACAAATTCATTTTTTCAAGAAAAAAATCATTTTTATTGACCAAATTTCAATTTTTAGGTCAAAAGCCTTTGAAAACTGTAAGTAGCAAGATTTACTTAACACAGTTTTTGATCTAAAAATTAAAATTTTGTCGATAAAAATAATTTTTTTCTTAAAGAAATGAATTGCCAGGAAAAAATTAATCGATTTAAAAAAAAAAATTATTATTTTATGATGAAAATTAAGCGAGTAATGCATGTTTAAAGTTCAGAAACGGGCTTTTTTCAATAAAATTTCAATCTTTTTTAAGACGAATTTGAGCAAAATCTTAAATTGACGATAACTTGGCTAAATTTCGTAGTAAAAAGATAAGTTTTTTTTTCTTCTGGAGTGGTTTTTCCCTGGCAATCAGATTTTTTTATCTATTTTAAAAAAGTTTTTTTTATCTAAAAAGTTATTTTAAAAATTTAGGGTAGCTCAGATACGAAAAACACGTTTTTTGATATAAAAGTGAAAAAATCTTTTTGGCACCTATCGCCGATTTCTTGTTCACGATTTTTTTCGGTTTTCTAAAGGTTCAAACTAACTGAAAACACGGGTCATATCGATGTGCCCTCAAAAAAAAAATTTACGATTCCAGGCTCGAATTAAGTATCACTTTTAAAATAATTGCTCATTTAGTAACGTTTATGGCAAACATTTGAAGCTTTATTATACTGTAAATTATTATTACAAGAAAAATTATTTTCCTTTTTTAACTAAAGAGTGTCTCTGATTTCCAAAATCATAATGTAAAAGGAATACATGTTTTCAGGCTGGTCACGTGATTGGAAAAAATAACATGCATTAGATGAGGACTGTCCTCGGGTACCCCATACTTAAAGCATTGTCACGTGATCAGTCCGAATAGTCTTCTAATAAAAATTAGGAGCGTGCGCACCTTGCTTCATTTAAAAACTATAATTCCATTCAAATAGACATTATTCAGTTTACAAAATAATACGCGTCATTTCAAATCTATGAATTTCTTGCAACTTATTTCAAAAAATTAGGAAGTTTAATTTACAAATAAGTACAAGTTTAAAAAATTATTTTTCAAAATGAATGGCTATTTAAATGTTCAAGAAAAGATATTCCTATGCACACTAGTAGAAAACAAACAAATAATTTGGAATCCAGATAACATCAACTTTTATACAAAATCTAAGAAAGATCTCGAATTTGACAAAATTGCAGAGGCAATGAAGAGAAAATTTAATGGAAAAAAATATTTGAGTAAGTACTTTACGTATCATAATTTACTGCTGCAGTTATTTTAAAGGGTTTTTATTTAAAACTGTTTAATTTCATGTGTTGTTATGTTCCAATGCATGGTAAAATAACAACCATAAAATTTGCAATTTCTCTAAACTTTCATCGGGTACTTTAGCTTTTTATTTATAAAAATTTTGATCAATTTCCTAAATATTATTTTTTTTTTAATAATAGTAAAAAGTTAGATTATTTAATTTTATTTTTCAGCTAATAAGATAGAAGCAGTGTGGGAAAATATAAAGAAAGCGTACATGAAAAACTATAAACAAACTAAAGGAAATCCAACATATTGCTATTCAGATAAATTAAGGTATTTGGACATCGTATCTGAAAAGAAAGAAGAACGTTCCAGGAACAAGAAAATGAATAAAAGTTGGCGGGCAGTTCAAGAAAGATTGGACATTGATATGGAATGGGCTGATGGCATAATGAATCAGAACATTATAACAAATCAAAATTAATTAATCTTTTTTTTTGGCTTAAACAGTTTTCGTAATATTAAGCAAAAATTTATTCAAAGTTAAACAATTAAAAAGTTTTTTTTTTTTCCAAAAAGTTAATAAAAAAAAAAAAAAAAAAAAAAAAAAAAAATGTTAATTAGAAAAAATGTAAATAAAAAAAAATATAACGTATTACAATAAAAATGATTTATCGAAAAAATAACTTTTTTATAATTATATTTTTAACTAAATAAACAAAAAAAATATTAAAAATAAAATTTTTTTTTGTTGACAAAATATTTTGAAAACTATAAGAAGTATAAAAATCTATTCATCAAAAGAGGCGTATTGATCGTGCTTTAAAAAAAATTAACTCAGTAGGGTGCAAAGGGCTATCGGATATTATTATACCTGATACTGATGAAAATATTTTCTATACCTATTTTTTTGGTTTTTCCAAAAAAAAAAAATGAAAAAAATTTAATAATTAAGAAAAGTATATCAAGTCACATTAAAAATGATTTATCGAAAAAACAAGTTTTTTCAAAAAAAAATTCTTTTTTTGACGCGCTTTTAGAAAAATTTACTCGGCAGGGTGCAACAAGACCGAGAACCGGGCGATTAAAAATTATTTAAATAACTTTATAATACCTCATATTTTTTTTACCAAAATATTTTGGTATTATCTAACGCCAAAGACATAGTGTCTTTGTCTAATGCATGCTTATTTGACTCAAGATTTTTTTTTTACATAAAAGAATTTATAATGTAATAGATGTTGTCAAACTACCTATTTTAACATAATTTGTTTGTTTATTTAGGATATCAGTTTTTAAAAGATATAGGTAACCTCTTGTAATTCAATAACTTCTAATAATAACTTGAGAAAAACTTTATAAATTTTAAAATAAGAATTTTATTATAATAATCAACATTCTTCTTTTAAAAACTTATCTTTTAAAACGATTTGCCTTTTATTAATTGATTTTCATTAACTATTCAATTTTTTTTCCTTGCAAATCAAAAAACGCAAAAAAAGCCCGCTAAAATTTATGACTACATTTAAACATAGAAGTGAAATCTGTGAACTATAATTCAAAATTAACCTATTATTTAAAACTTACAATTATAATATTTCAGGGTGGTCGCAGGACTGAAATATTATAATTGTAAGTTTTATAATAAGTTAATTTTGAATTAATGTTAACAAATTTTATTATTGTTTAAATAAAGTAAAGTAAAATAAACTTTTATAATGTGTACATATTTTTTCCTTTTTTAAAGAATTTTATTTAACTTGCTTCAGGATTTTTTGTACATAGTCAAAATTTGTAGTGCTCATTATGCTTGCTCAATTAAAATTTAAAAATTCTAGCAAAAAATTTATATCCATAAAATTTATTTTCATGACATAGTATTTAATATTAAATCAAGTAATTTTATTTTAAAATTCAACTGAAAATTTTAATGAATTTAATAGTTTATGTTACATAAAAAAAAAAAATATTTTAAAATAAATTTCAAAATATTTTGTCTAAAATAAGGTACATAAACTGGTCAGGTATTGAATTTTTATCTTTTGTCTCTTGAAAAATAAAAATTACCAAAATTATTTTATTTTTATCTTACACCTGGACCCCACGTGTTGAGTTTTAAAAGAAAATTTATAATATTAAGAAAATGTCCATTTAAGATTAAAAATAATCATACCTAATACCGGTTTACGTAACTAAAAGATAAAAATATATAATTGTGTTACCATGTCAAAAACATTAAAGTGGATGAAATTTTATTATTAAAATTATTCATGCTAAAGATTTATTTTCTGTAAAAGGTCAGTTTTTATTTTTCTGTATTGTTGTAAAAAAAAAAATTGACAAATTTTTAATTTATCTTTTGTGTTATGAAGTAACAATTTAGTTTTTTACTGCTTGAATTTTAAAGTGACTTGCTAAAAAATTCAAGCATTTCATGCTTAAAGTATATACGGTGAGGTTGCTGCAATTGAAATTTTAAGTAATGCAAACAGATTCTTTAGACCACTAAATATCACTTCAAAAAAATAAAATTTTTCTTTTTTTTTACATCTGTGACCTCTAAATAACCGAAGTAAACCTATAGGTTTTAAAATTTCTCTTTTTCAAAAATGACCAAAACCACAAAAAATGGCTGCCAAAAATCGAGATTTTGCTTTAGGAGGCTAAAAGTTTGGCAAGGGACCAATTTTTTGTAGGACTTTCAGGGGAAAATAATTTGGAGCAGTTTCGAAGCCCCGACCATTAATTTCACACTCACTTAATTTAAATTTATCCCAAAAACAATCACGAAAATTATATTTATTTATAAATATCAATATATTTTGATAGCAAAATACAAATTTTTAAAAATTTGCTCGAGATTTTAAAATTAAAATAATAATATAATTAATTGTAGTAAAAAATTTCAAAATAAAACCCAGAGTTTAATTCTTTTACAATATGATAAAACCTAAAGAAATCCCGTAAGAGCAACAAAGAGAAAGAATTTTAAAAGTAATGTATCTCTCTTGCTCCCATAAAGTAAGATACGTGTTAAAAAAAAATTTAGAAAATGCACCCTGAAGTACCCTGGTATAAATGAAGGATCTAAATACTAGCCCTATATCATTTGTGCGGGCGCGCTGTAACAGTAACGTTGACTTGCTGATGTATCGATTTTTTAATAATAAAATAATAAAAAGTTATTGCAACAAATTTTTCATGTAAATAATTTCAAATTTTATAGTTTCATTCAATTAAATAATACAATAAAATATAGATTAATTTTACAGGATCTATTTCATTTTAAGTAAGTTTTATTTAATTTTAATTAAATTTATAATTTTACTAAACATACATTTTTTAAAATATAAATATAAATTTAGACGCTAAATTTATCAAATAAATTTAAAAAAAATTTTTCTGCATAATTTGAAACTACATAATTTTTTAACATTGAAATTAATTATCATTTATACTACTAGAAATCTTGGTTTATAATAAGTTTTAACTAATACAAATGGTCTTATGCAAATAAAACCAAAATTTCTAAAAATGAAAAAATTTTTAAACTCACTTAAATCCATTTATATCGGGTTTTTTGGGCCCTGTGACCCGGTAAACCAGTATTGATATAAGTTTATAGTTTTTTAAAACTTTTTTCGGTACCAAATAACAAAAATTTTGATAAAAAAAAAATCTGACAATTTTACTGATACCACCGTGTATTTTTGCTTTTTAAATGCTACTGCGCGTCCCGCGCATAATGATTTTAAACTTTCAACCTTAATTATTTTCTTAAATACCAAAATTTATTTTTACTTTAATTTTTTTAGAATAGGAATTGTAAAAATTATTATCAATGATATCCCGCATGATAATATGCACACTGAAAAAATAAATATTGTCCAGCTATTTACTTTCACGATAGTAAATTTACTTTATTTATTCTATATTTATTATCATTTATACATTTCAAATTCACTATAATTTTTACGCGTAAAATTTATTATTACTTTTATCTAACAGCAGTTTAGGGTTTGAGGAAAGGTATTTTTCATTATAAATGCATCAAGTGAATGCTGACCCTTATTCTATTAAATGTCAGGAGCTTCATCGTAATTTGCAATTAGTATAAAGTTTAAGAAAATATTACTGAAAAAATGATCATTATAGGTTTATGTATAATTATTATTTTTTAATTATTCTTATCATTATCATTTATATCAATGATTTAGAATAGATTATTTGAAACAAAATTATACGTTTTTTTACTATAAAAAATTATAGCGAATTTGAAATGTAATTGGTTCCACATAGAGGAACCATTGTGATAGGTGAAATTTTGATTTTCGATTATTTGGCATATAGTAAGCACGTTTTGAGACCCCAGGAAGCTAAAAAACCGACTTTTAAGAAAAACCGGAATATGTGTGTATATGTGTATGCATGTGGATAACCGGTGATATTTCACAACCATTATGGTATTAAGACCTAATTTTTTTTTCAAAAATTTTTTCACCAAAAAAGCTGGAGGTACTTTTTTTATTTTTTTTTAATAGATGTAATGCTTCATTTATTTCCATGAAAGTACTTATACGTATCTTTTTCTATTATAGTATTTATAGTATTAATTTTAGAAACATCGTTTTTATTCAATATCTCAAATCTGATAATTAATTTTTTGAAAATTTTTATATTAAAATTTTAGCCAATAAAAAATACTAAAAACAATAATTTATTTTTTCTAATTGTACATAGTGCGTCATTCTATTCTATGAAAGTTTTATAATATCTAGAAATATCGTTTATATTTGATTTTTTGGATCTGATACCTAATTTAAAAAAAAAATTTTTTCTAAAAATTTTTTGCACTATTAAATAAACAAATCAAATTTTTTTTTTTTTATGTAAAAGACCCAATTTTTTACATGAGATTTTAAAATGACAATATCGAGGAAGAGATCATTTTTAGTTTTTCTTATGACATTATACTTTGTTAGGTAAAATATACCAATAAGAACATTTTGTTTTTGCTAATGAGGAACCATAGTGCCAATTAATTGGCAGCGTTTTTACTGTCGTGATAGTAAATTGCTGGACAATATTTTTTACAGTGTATAAAAAGAAATGGATATTATTTTCAAATTCTTTATTTAAATTTAAAATATTATTAATAATGTAACTACCACCAGTAGCTTGGAAAATTTTATGTGATTTTTTGAGTGATTAAAAAAATTTTTTGGTTAATGAAAAAATTTGTAATATGTAAAAAAATTAATTACGCTGTAAAAAAATTTTCCCATTTTGAAAACCTGGTGAAAAATGATAAAATTTTCAACATTTTTTTTATAAATCTTGAATATTTTACCATTTTTCACCAAGTTTTCAACATGGGGAAATTTTGTATATTATAAGAAAAATTTAATGATTTACATGCGTTGCGATAAAAAGAAAGTTTTTAATTCCGATACGGGATTCAATGTTCTTTTTTTAGTCGCTAGTTTCCAGAATTTGATATCAAGTTCTATTTACAGCACAATGAATCGACGACCTCACATGGAGTACCTTTTGGAAGAATACACTGATATGCTGGCTGCATTTTATGATGCTGGACAAAATGCATGGCAGGCTAGTATATTATATAGAGAAAGATACCAAGGACAACAAAGACGTTTTCCAGACTTCAGGGTTTTTAGAGATCTGCATAATAGGATTCGAAGGGTTGGAAGTGTTATTCCACTAAATACTTATGCCAACAAAGGCAGAAGGTATAATGTGCCACCAGAATTAGAATTCCTGGTACTCACATCATTTGAAGAAGATCCAGAATTGAAAATAAGGCCAGCAGCCAGAAGGTACTTGACCAACTATTCTAAAGTAAGGAGAATATTAAAAAGACATGGCTATCAAGCTTATCATAAAAGAAAATCTCAATGTCTCATAAGAAACAGAGACTTTATAGCTAGAGTAGCTTACACAAATAGGATGCTGCAACTAATCAGAGCTAATCCACTTGTACCTTATTTAATTCTTTACACCGATGAGTGTACGTTTACGAATGAAGGAATTTTTAATTCAAAAAATGATATTATATGGTCAAATACTGGTAACCCTTATGCAGTAACAGAAGTTAAGAGCCAATATAGGTGGTCAATAAACGTCTGGTGCGGGGTCATCGGTGATAAAATTGTAAGTATCAAATTATATATTTCATTATAAAAACATTTACTGCAAATAAATATGTGATTATATTTAAATGTATTTGTTATAGGTTGGCCCAGTCGAGTTACCTGCTCGATTAAATGGAGAATCATACTTAAGATTCCTAAGGGAAGAATTGCCAGCTCTTTTAGAAAATCTGGATTTACCTGCCATAATAAAAGATAATATTATTTTTTTGCATGATGGGTGCCCTGCCCATTTCGACGCTGAAGTGAGGGCTTACTTGAATCAAGTTTTTCCAAACAGGTGGATAGGTCGTGGCTCGAATTTTATTCCGTGGCCTCCACGATCTCCAGATCTGACTGTTTGTGACTACTTCCTGTGGTCAGTTTTGAAAGACAATGTAAGTAAAATGACAGCTTTAGGAAGGGATGTAACATGGCAGAGAATAATACAAGCCAGCCAAGAAATTGATCCAGCAATGGTTCTGAATGCAACAAGAGGATTGTTAAATCGTTTGGAACTGTGCCACTTAAACAATGGGGGACATTTCGAGATGCTTTTATAGATTTATAATTAATTTTTTAATTAATTTAAATTATAAATTAGGTTAAATTTATAATTAATTTTAAACTATAAATTACAAATTATAATTATAAATTGATTTATAATTAATTAAAAAATTTTTTTTTAAACTATTTTTTTCAAACTTTTTTCTGGTAATGAAAAAAGTGTGAAGCTACTATTAATACTTATATTTGTATACGGATTAATGATTTAATTAAGAAATTAATTAAATCTAATTAAATTCCAACATTTAAAATTGTTATGAATTCTTGTTAATATATAAGAATTTTGTATAATAAAATTATTAAGTAGAATCATATGATTTTATTTGTAAGAAATAATTATATTAAGTAAGACGTGTTCATCATGATTTGACAGTGTACGCAATGAAATAATAAATAATAATAAATCTTTTAACCTTATTTCTTACTGTAATTTTTTTTTTAAACATTTTTAAAATACACAAAATTTTTTATTACAGCACAATATTTTTCAATTTTTCATCAATTTTACGACTTTATAAATTTTTATTGATTTTATTTCTGCAACAGCTTTTTTCTATAATGCTCTAAGGCTAAACGTTGTCATAACACAAAAATTTTTTCATTTCCGAATTTGATAATACTATAGTTACCCATAAATTTTGTGATAAAAAAAAATTTCGCTTGCATCAACAGAATTCCGTCCGCAAGTGTTCTTTTCAGTGCAATTAATCAAAAATATAACTACCCTTAAATTCTGGCATATGAACATCTTAAAATACCCTTACAAGGTTTTTGCTGAAATGAATAAGTTTTGGGTTCGTATTCAAAATCAAAGTCATAGCAGAGAGAAAGAAAGAAGAGAACGTGAACGAGAAGAACTTAGATTATATTAGTGGGTACTAATTTAGTTCGACTTAGACAACTTGAGTCGGTTACTCTTGAGAAGTATACTAAACTGGTGTTACCTGGTATTTTAGAGCAAGTTGTTAGATGTAGAGATGCCATTGCGCAAGAATATCTAATTGAATATATAATTCAAGTTTTTCCTGATGAATTTCACCTGCAAATATTAAATGCATTTTGAAATCATGCGCAGAACTTCAAAGTGGTGTTAACATAAAAAATATAATAATTTCTTTAATCGATAAACTTGCATCTTTCAGTGAGAGATCTGATGGTGTAGGTGGTCCTGAGAGCCCCAATCAATATGCTGGAATACCTCATGATATAAAATTATTTGACATATTTAGCGATCAAGTATCCATTATTGTTCAAACTAGACAAGATATGCCATTGGAAGATATTGTCTCTTTGCAAGTTGCATTAATCAATTTAGCTCATAAATGTTATCCTGACAGAGTAGATTATGTTGATAAAGTCCTCTTAAATACCTTACAAATTTTCCAAAAAATTAATACTCTGTCAGGATAACATTTATGAGCTACATTGATTAATGCAACTTGCAAAGAGACAATATCTGCCAATGGCATATCTTGTCTAGTTTGTACAATAACGAATACTTGATCGCTAATCAAAGAATTTTATATCATGAGGTATTCCAGCATATTGATTGAGGCTCCCAGGACCACCTACACCATCAGATCTCTCACTGAAAGCTGCAAGTCTATCGATTAAAGAAATTATTATATTTTTTATGTTAACACCACTTTGAAGTTCTGCGCATGATTTCAAAAATGCATTTAATTTTGCAGGTGAAATTCATCAGGAAAAACTTGAATTATACATTCAATTAGATATTCTTGCGCAATGGCATCTCTACATCTAACAACTTGCTCTAAAATACCAGGTAACACCAGTTTAGTATACTTCTCAAGAGTAACCGACTCAAGTTGTCTAAGTCGAACTAAATTAGTACCCACTAATATAATCTAAGTTCTTCTCGTTCACGTTCTCTTCTTTCTTTCTCTCTGCTATGACTTTGATGTTGCATACGAACCCAAAACTTATTCATTTCAGCAAAATTCATAAGAACAAATTCTACACTATCATGAACTAATCCTTCATCAGTGGCACATTCTTCTGAAACATCTGGTAATATATTTCTTGTACATTGTAATAAATAATTCCTTAAAAACAATCCCCTGAGAGGATGTTGAACGCCTCGACACATCTCAACCAGATCTCTCAATAAATCTCTCTTTAGGCAAGGGTTGCTTTTAACATAAACAATACCAACTGTTATTAATAAATACATATATATACTTTAGCAAATGTAATTATAAATAAAGCAAAAAACTAAAAAATTTTTTATATATATTGTAGCTTATACTTATTTCATTCGTTTTTAATTTTAATTTTAATGAATTCTCAGAATGTAGCTATAACTTTACATACAAACCTAACTTAAATTTGGTTATATAAACTGATTTTTAAAAATTTTAATTTAAAACTAAAGGCAATTGAATAATCAACACAAATTTTTCAAATAGAATATTAATAAGGACTATCTCACAGTATCATAAGTTAATAATATTTTTAAATTAAAAATGAAATTATATTTAACATTTTTCAATAAATAAATAAAAGAAAAAACAAGTTTTTGTTTTTCCAAGAAAAAGTTAAATTATAAGAACAAAGTCGACGTATATTAAACCCTAAATAATTGATTAATAACAAAAATGTCTTATTTTTTTAACAGTTTTGTAATTATAAAAATAATTTTTAAACAACGATGGTTTTCAAAATGTTTATTGTAATACAGGACGCAACTCTTGAGTCATTATATAGGATAAGACACTAATGGAGCAGTCGCACCAGAAATTGACAAAGGTAAACTAGCAGGCTGTTGACTATTTTGAGACTGTGGATTTGATGGCTGAGGTCCAGATCCTCTCATTGTTATAGTCTGCTGAGCCATTGTAACAATAGGAGGTGGAATAGAAACTGGAGCCATTGAAACTGTAGCTATAGACACTGGTGTAACTGTTGCTAGACTAACTGGTACAGTTGCTACGCTAGCTGTAACAGTTCGCAATGTTCCTGCTTCAAAGGCTGCATTAACCATTTGTTGGGGCGCTGGAGCCTGCGGAGGTGGAACAGTATTAGTAATTGTTACTGCTGTTACATTAGCTAATCTTTTTCCAGATATTTGTTATTGAGCATTTTGATCAAGTAGAAACTCATTTGTTGCTGTCATCTTGCTTCTTTTCTATTTACCACGGGATAAAAGTAATTTGATGTAATAGACTGCGCTGAATACTGTCCTACAATTGGAGCTGTTTTAAAATGAATTACCACTGCACTAGATACCATTCCCCTTTTTGATTCTGGGGGTCCAAGATATTCTGTACGATGTGCTGAAATCTGATATAATCATTAATTGAATTTTGAGTATGCACATTTTCAAACAATCTATAATTATTATGCTCTTGTAAACCATTATAACTTATTTTGTTTATTTCATGAGTTGACGGCACCCTCTGCTGATTATGGACAGCAGAAAAAGTTTGTAATACTTCTTTTTTTAAGTAATTTGCTCTTTGACCATTACTATTAAAAAAATCCTTACATAGCTGAGTATCTTGTTTATCGTTGTTACTTCTCAATTGGTTAACAATTGGTAAAAACTACTAGTAAAAACAAATTAATTTTTCAAATATTTTCCTTTTTTTTTTATAAACAAACTGAGTGATTGCGTTACGCCAATAACCGCGATTACGACGCTACTGCGCTTACCTGTATTTACCATCTAAGATGATAACTTGGTAGCTTCTTTACCATCTATACTTCTTTATCATTTTATTTTAAATGTTGTGGCCCCACTGTGAAAATTTTTAAAATTATATTTCGCGCTTACTAATGTGCGTGCGCAACTACTACTGTTTCGGAATCAGCGTGTATATTAAGTATACGATTCTCTTCTCCTTTACTCCCACCATTTATTAACAAGAGCAGCCACGCTTATTCGTATTAATTCGTATTAGCCGTTCGTTCAAAGGGTAACCCGTTCAAAACAACACGCGAAGAAGTTTCTGAAGTTTTTACAAAATTATTATCAAAAACTTATTAAAATAAATTCATTATAATATTTAAAGTGAAGTGATAAATAAATTCATTATAATATTTAAAGTGAAGTGATATTTGCAGGATTATATATATAGTTGAACTAAGTTATGTATAATTTACTAAGATTAAAAAAGATAATTACCTTTTCATTATCTTAAGTACTGAAGGAGATCCATACTATAAGCTTATACCTAAGTTTTGGAGGTAAGAGTTGATATAATATTATAATAAAAACTATTATTCAAAATTTGTTTTTTTTTTTTAATTAAAAATTTTCAATTCTACTTTTAGTTTTATTTTTTTTTGTGAATATAGGTAATAAACGTATACGTCTATACTGCCGTACAGGAGAAAAAAGGCAATATCTCACTTTTAACTCATTTCGAGATATTTAAAGAAACGCGTTTTGGTTAACTTTGAAAGGTTTATATACAATTAAAAAGATATTTATATGTTTCTAAGGTAATTAAGATATGCTCTTTTCATTGGTGAAAAAATTTTTCCGAAATTTCCACTCCTTATATGAAAAACAAGAGATATGCAAAAATAGCAGCGCCAAATCAGCTTATAATACAGGAGAAGAAAAGCAATATCTTTTATTCCTATACTCATATAAAGAGATATTGCTTTTCTTTCCTGTATTGAAATATTTTTTTCCATGCGCGCTGCC
The DNA here is from genome assembly GCA_022575985.1 of Anagrus nilaparvatae. NCBI lineage: Eukaryota > Metazoa > Arthropoda > Insecta > Hymenoptera > Mymaridae > Anagrus > Anagrus nilaparvatae. The sequence goes on from JAKSXM010000263.1 coordinate 4,000,559, forward strand.
CTGCCGTACAGGAGAAGAAAAGCAATATCTCGAGATATGCATTTATTTCATGTATTTTTTTTTTATTCCATGTTAAATTTTATCAAATACATGAAACCTTCGAGATATGCAGTGCTAACTTTTTTGTTATCAGTGATATCAAAATAATTTTTGCACCACTGGATAGATTTTTTTTTCACGATTATGCACATATAAAAATCTCATTTTTCATAAAATCTCGAGATATTGCCTTTTTTCTCTTGTACGGCAGTATAATTATAGATATATTTATGCGGTTTAATATTATATTAATGCGGTATAATATATATTATAATTTTATTTATATAATTTTAAGAGTTCTGCATGGACGCCATTAATATGTGTGTGAGCGAATCAGAGCACTGGGATCTTTCTCACCACCTCATTAACTGAATTTTAAATAAAATAAAAAAAAAAAGTCAGGAAAATAATCTCCGGAAAATTCTGAAGATGGGACAACTTTGCCCGGTCACGGAAAATTTTTCTAAAAAAAAATAAAAGACAATTTTGTATCAAAAAATCGTCTGCTCCGCGCGCAATAGTAGAGTTATATAAAAATACAGCTGGTTATTGTCATTCGGTCTAAAAAAATAGAAAGTCAGGGAAAGTCGAAAGATTTTATTTTTATTATTGCATTTTTAGGAATAATACCTGGAAAATTAAATAAATTAAATCCTAAATATATTTTTTTTAAATTTATTTATCAAAGTAGCATTACAATTTTTTCTGCGTTAGCTACACTGAAAAAAAATTGCACTTGCCGCAAGCAGAAAATCAACAAGCGGAAATATTCTTCAACGGATTTTGTTTTAGTTTATGATTCGGACAAACCCATTATTAACTTTTTTCAACTTTTTTAAGTGCTAATAGATTTTTAGATTTAAAAATTACAAAATTTATAATAATTTTAGTTATAAACATTACGCTTTTCGGGAAGAACAGGTAAATGATAAAATCATTCCCTTATTTTGAAAAAAAATGTTAAAACAGAAATTACTCGAAATTCGTAATAACGGCAATTCACATGAGTGAAAGACCATACAAATACCCATAAAAATATTTAAAACTGTAAGTTACTTTTGATAATGCCTTACTTTCACAATGGTGAAAAACCATACAAGTAAGTACTATAACTTTTTTTTTTACTTTAAATTCTTGTTAAAATACAAAATAGATTATTAAATCGAAGAATTACCTTGATATTTGATATTATGATTTAATGCTATTAAATTAAAATTAACATTGTATTATATTTACGTTTATTCGCGAATTAAGATACTTTTCCATTTAGGTCGGGAAAATTGGAAAACCGTATAAAAACGTTAGGGAAATTTACTAATTATTATGTTGAAAACTTAAGGAAATTCAGGATTTTAACTGTGAAAAATATGGGCAACCCTAATACATAATATTATCCTGTCAGTTATTTTACAAAATTTTCAAGATTTTTGTGCGTTTAAAAAGAAATTTTCTAAGAAAATTCGTCTTTTTTAAGCGTTGATCGACGTCGCTGTTATGTCAAAATTAATTAATAGTCACAAAATATACTATATATATCTTAGACCTATAGATACATAACCGTAACGCACGGCGCAGCCCAATGCTATTGATATAGACTTACGCTTGCGATAAGGACATAAAATAATTCAGCGAAAAACAAATGTATTCGATGTAAGCAATGTAAGGACCTGTATTCTGGATACACAGGTCATTTCGTAAGGGACCTATTTTCAGAAAAATGTACCTATGATTAAAGGTTTTTTTACTGAAATGAGGTGAGTATTAAAGGTTACAGGTTCAAAAAGTTCAAAATAGGGTCTATATATTTAATTTAAAAAACTTAAATTTTTAAGGTTAATGTGAGATAAATTTATGAGCTAAAAATATTTATCAAATTAAGGGTGTATGTAAAATTTTCCGCTTAAGTTGATTTCGCCTTAATTTTTGATTGCTCGGGAAATTTTACTTCCTATTTTACTAAGGACTTCATTCATGAAACAATTTATTATTTTTTTACGTGTAGGTTTCAGCTTGCAGCAACTATGCATACTCAAGACACAGTGAGTGGGTAAAAGTAGAAATGTCGAAATCGTTTATGGTGGCCGACGAAGGGTTAAAAACAAATAAATTGTAAAATAAGAATTATGCTCCAATATCAATCCCTTTCTTACATAAAATCAAAAAGTACCTTTAATTTAAAGGAATAAAGTAAATTAAATGCATAATAAATTTATATGGATAATTTTTTTTTTTCGATTGAATCTATATCTATATGGTAAATTATAAAGAATTGAAAACATCTGCTCTAATTTTTAGGAGTTGAAAAAAATTATCCTAATTTTTCTGCACTAATTTGAATATTACTTTTTTCTTGTATTTGGTTATATACCTTATTATGTAACGCCGTTATGTTTGACCGTCACCAAAGATGGTCTAGTATAGTTTGTTTGAGTCTTTAATCATGAAAATCGGGGTAATTTAAAAAATCAATTGGGTCTTCGCCCTTAAATTTGCAAAATTTGCTATTGTACATTCTCTCTGCCCCTCATCGAATTTTGTGTTAAAGGTTTTATGGCTCACTGATTTCGAATATGCAGATAATTTCATTGAATGATTAGGGCTTTACCCTCGGCTTTACCTTTAAATTAGCAAAAACTACAAGGGTATTTTCGTTAACTTTGCTCTCATCAGATTTGGTCTGATAGGGTTTGTTGGGTCGTTGATCACAAATATCGAGATATTTTCTATGAAAAATAGTAGCTTCAACCTTTAATTAGCATACATAACCCTAAATGGAGTATTTTGGCTACATTCGTTAATTTTCCTAATTTAAGACTAACGCCACGATTTTTTATCTAAAATACTTCAATATTTGTGATCAGCGACCCAAAAACCTATACTAGACTGAATCTAATGATGGCTGATGATAATACTCTCCCTCATATGTAATACTCATTTGTTTAATAGTTTAATGAAAACATATAGAAGAGAACACGAGGTAGGAGGGGGGGGGCTCAAAACGTACAATACTTCATTTAATCCACAAAATACGAAAAACAGTAATTGTTACTAAAAATTTTTGTTTTCTATTCGCCGTATTTATTTGAACTCATTTTAATAGGATAAATCGGTACACAATATCCAGTTAAAAATTAAAATTTTTCAAGGACATTCAATGGTATTTTATGATTACAAGAGGAGGGCCTAATTTAATCCATATATTCTCTTTGAATAATAGTGTAATGCTGAGTAAATATCTACCAGCATATAATATGTGAGTAAGGATGTAAAATTCGATAAAATGTATACCGAGTTTATCGGTATAAATTTATACAAGTATATTGCAATAAAATGATATAAGCTTTTAAATATACCGAACACATTGTCTTAGATGCATTACGAGCTTATTAGGCCTTCTGAGATCATGCAAAGCCTTTTTAGGCCCTGCGAGAAATTGCGAGGCCAAGAGAGTCTATGCGGGACCATGCCGCAGAAAGGCCGTGGGAGACCGGGAGAGGCCGCAAGGTATATCCCCATTTTAACTTTGTTTTTGACGCCAGATTCGGATTTAGCGGCCCAAAATTACTACTAGATTTCTTCAATTTTACAAAAAAGGTAATTTTAAATGTTTTAGTTAAATGGGGGGGGGGATTTGGGGGCTTTTTTCACCCCATTTATAAATCAGGAATTTTTTTTACCGCACTTTTTTCCTTAGGTCTTCCTGAGAAGTTTTCACTAGGTTTTAGCTAAATTCATCCATTTTGGTAGAATCGATGGGTGGGTTCACAAGGGACACCCGAATATGTGGACTTTTATGGCGCAAATTACCGGAAACAATATTATTTAATTCGGTAGCAATACTATTTAAATATGGCAATTTAGCTAAGAATTGAGCAGACGAATTTTGATTAAAAGTAGAGTTGTACCATCTCCCTAATTGTTTACAGATTCTTAATATTTTTTTATTTTTTAATTTCGTTAAAATTGAAGCCATAAGAAGGTAAGAAAGGGTCGCGTTTACGCGGGATTGGCTTACAGTTGAAAAAATGGCATCCATGCAGAACTCTTAAAACAATAAATTATTACTAAATAAATAAATCTCGAAATAAATGATTAATCAGAAATCAAAGAATAATATTAATTTGTCTTTTTATATTTACTAAAATCTTAGCATGCGCATTGTATATAATAAACAAGCAATATGGCGTCCGTCCTGTTAAAACTGCACTGAGAAAAAAAAAGATGAATTATTCCTATATTAAATAGTAATTGAGCACTACCTGCGAATTTACCCTAAAAATTACAATATACTTAAAAAGAATATTACTATAAGTATAGTAAAAAATAAGATTTTCAATTTCTCGCAATTTGTATTATAAAAACAGTAAAAGTTACAATATTTTTTAAAAATCTTTTACTAAGTTGTCGTTTAAAAAATTTAGTATCTCGTATAGTAATTTTTAGTACAATTCTTTAGTATTAGTCGAGAAGCCAGCGTATCATTCCGTATGCACGAAATCCGATCGCGTGTTGAAGTTATAGACACCAAGTAGATTATAGTTTTTTGACCCGCTGATTCCGAATATGCAGTTATTTTTTGTCTAAAACTGGTACGTTTGCCGCTAGAGGGCGTTTAGGGGGGGGTAAAAACGCTATTTTTTGCAAATATCTCGGAAGCTACGCGTCCTAAGATACTTAAACCCAAGAAACATATAGTTTTTTGACCCGCTGATTCAGAATCTGCAGTTATTTTTTGTCTAAAACTGGCGCGTTTGCCACAAGAGAGCGTTTAGGGGGGTAAAAACGCTATTTTTCGCAAATATCTCGGAAACTACGTGTCCTAAGATACTTAAACCCAAGAAACATATAATTTTTTGACCCGCTGATTCAGAATCTACAGTTATTTTTTGTCTAAAACTGGTGCGTTTGCCGCTAGAGGGCGTTTAGCGGGGTAAAAACGCTATTTTTCGCAATTAAAAAAAAACGCCCTCTAGCGGCAAACGCACCAGTTTTAGAGAAAATATAACTGCAGGTTCGGAATCAGCGGGTCAAAAAACTATTTGTTTCTTGGGATTAAGTATCTTAGGACGCGTAGCTTCCAAAATATTTGCGAAAAATAGCGTTTTTACCCCCCCTAAACGCCCTCTAGCGGCAAACGTACCAGTTTTAGACAAAAAATAACTGCAGATTCGGAATTAGCGGGTCAAAAAACTATAATCTACTTGGTGTCTATCACTTCAACACGCGATCGGATTTCGTGCATACGGAATGATACGCTGGCTTCTCCACTATATATAAGTAGCATATATATGTCTCATATTACGTCATCCGTTCATTACAAAAAGTTAATTCTTTCATTTTATCTCGCGGTATCAAATTTAAAAATATAAATCTACTTTATCTTACATCAATAAATTGTATAAATTAATTCAAGCTTATAAAATATACTGCAAGAGGCTAGTTAAATTTTACTCGCAAGTGGAAAAAATGGGTTTTAGTTTCTATATAAGAACACTGAGTTTCTAACTTAAACATACATAACTATAGTGTACATAGAACTTTGCGTGCGTGTGCGAATGTATACATGTATAATAGCTCCGTCCAACCCTCGAGTTTCTCGATCAGATGCGATAATAAATATTCAAATATAAAATATAAGTAGGTAGATTAATTAAATAATTGCTGCGGTTCAAAAGATGGTATAGGAATTATAAAAGAAAAAAAAATGTGCCCTGAAAATTAATTTTTTCTTTCGCTATAGTTCAAATAATTTTTCCTATAAAAGTCTAGAATTTTTACTATACGAGTTTTGTAAAATTTAGATACAGATATAAATTTCATTTTACACTAATTACACTTCTCGTATAGTAAAAATTAGTACTCAAACAAGTAATATACGCATTTTATATATGATTAATTCCATGAATATTCATGGTAAACTTAACATTAGAGTGGACCTATTTTTGGACTTTGTGGAAAAACTTTGCTCCCCGGGTTTTTTTGTGAAGTTTTGGCCATAAAAAGTTCCCAGTTCCAAGGATTTTGCTTTCGCCTTGCAAAAACACGTGCCTGTAACCACCTCAATTTTCCCATTTAAATAACATGGGAATTTTGAGTTTTTTGCTATACAAATTTTCACAAAAGCCAAAAAGCGTTTTAAAATGCTAATTTTTACTGGAAAACATACTTTTATATATTGTAAAGACATGCAAACACCCCCCCCCCATTCATTCCAATGGGAATTCTAGGCCTAAAAATGCTAATTTACGTGTTGGCTCAATGTTATAAAATAGGGTTTTTCGGTAATTTTAAATAAAACGGTACAACCTTAAAAGTTAACCAAAACACTTCTGGTTGGTCTACTTTTTTTGGTGTACGTGTCATCTTTCAAACGACGTAAGCCGTATATTTTTATCACTGTTTCTCTCAACGCTATAGTCAATTAATCTACTGGTAATTTTTTACCCAAAATGACCAATTTTTAAATTTATTTAAATTGCTTCCAAAAGTTGTAATTTTTGACGTAATTGAGTTTTAAAGGCCTTAAAATTTTTTTGCAAGCTTTGAGTTTTCAAAAATTTTTTACTCATCGCTTTTCAATAATTTATTAACCAGAAATGATAATTTAAAGTCAGAGTTCCAATTTCAGGGTTTTAAAAAAAAGTCAATTTTTATCATTATCTTTGAAAAGCAATATCTTAAAAACTAATTAATGAAAAGAGACTAGTAAACCATTTTTGGAAACTTGAAGCTTGTAAAAAAATTTTAAGGCCTATAAAATTAAATTTCGTCAAAAATTACAATTTTGGCAGCAATTTAAATAAATTTAAAAATTGGTCCTTTCGGGTCAAAAATTACCATTAGGTTAATTGACTATAGCGTTGAGAGAAACAGTGATAAAAATATACGGCTTACGTCGTTTGAAAGATGACACGTACACCAAAAAAAGTAGACCAACCAGAAGTGTTTTGGTTAACTTTTGAGGTTGTAGCGTTTTATTTAAAATTACCGAAAAACCCTATTTTATAACATTGAGCCAACACGTAAATTAGCATTTTTGGCCTAGAATTCCCATTGGAATGAATGGGGGGGTGTTTGCATGTCTTTACAATATATAAAAGTATGTTTTCCAGTAAAAATTGGCTTTTTAAAACGCTTTTTGGCTTTTGTGAAAATTTGTATAGCAAAAAACTCAAAATTCCCATGTTATTTAAATGGGAAAATTGAGGTGGTTACAGGCACGTGTTTTTGCAAGGCGAAAGCAAAATCCTTGGAACTGGGAACTTTTTATGACCAAAACTTCACAAAAAAACCCAGGGAGCAAAGTTTTTCCACAAAGTCCAAAAATAGGTCCACTCTACTTTACATACTAAAATATTATTTTCTACAATAAAGTGAAACATAGTGCTCAATTACTATAAAAAGATAGGAGTTTTTATCAATATTTATAATAATTTCTTCTAATTTTTTATCTCAGTATGGGTTATAAAATTTTCCTCGTTTAATTATGCAAAATTTCGCACGTATACGTCATATTCGAAAATTACCAATTAATTCTTTGGGTATTAAAAAATTTATGATTTGATAGAAAAAATAATTAGCTTCCGGAATTTTACCCATGATTATTTAATATATGTAATAATTTTAACGGCTGGACCTGTCCACATTTGTAGTTCATGTGGAGAGGTAGAATCAGGGTAGAATCAAAGAATATGTATAAAAAAAACGTATAACTGGTTTGTGAACTCACAAACATGTAACATGGTAAAGGTTTAAATTTAAATTTTGAATCTTGAAGCCTTATAATTTTAAGGTCTTAAGCAAAAACAATCCTTATTATTCTATACCCTTTATCGAAATTATTCTAAGCCCTTCAAGCCTATTTATTCTAAGTCTTAAAACGAAATTATTCTAAGTCAAGTTGACCACCCCTAAAATATGTCACAATTGACCCCCTCCCCCAAATATAGCACATTTGATCCACCCTCATAAATTACATGCTTGAAATAGGCCCCCTGCCTATAAAAATGTATACGTGTACAAATTATGCAAGTTTGAACAGCTTATATTTGTTGCTGCAAAATTTCCCATTGTTATAGTTTTTAGATCTGAAAAACTTTACGCAAGTTTTGAATATTTAAAAAAAATACATACTATTATCTAAATTTGCTGTATTGAAAATTACCAATTATTATCTGAAGCGAATTGACCTTGAATGAATCCAAGTTACAGTTATCAAAAATTGTTCAAAAAAACTTGCCAGACATACAAGCAAAAGAAATTGAAATTGAGTTATTTTGTAAAGTTAGCAAAATAAAAATATACATTTTTCTAATCCTTTTAATATCCAAAACGCTTTTCAGCAGCAAAAACCAAAGATTAAAAACAGAGGGCAAAAAATTTTTTGTAAATGTTTTGTATTTAGGAGTCTTATCAATGTTTTCGACTGAATTTAGAGACTCTTCAGTTAAAATTCTGCCTCCTTCAAACACAAATTTTATAAATTTTATTATTTCAGGGTTAAATTAAAAGAAAAATGGAAAAAAATAGAAGATTACTAAAAAGAAAGGCCTTTCTTGACATTGGAGACGAGGGTGTTAAGGAATCCAGTTATTATAAAGTAAAAAAATCATTAAGACTTAAGAATCTTAGGAAGAATTATGGTATCTGTGTACGTTATTCAAATATACTATTTAATTACGTAAAAGAAAGTTTTAGAATTTTCTGATTTGTAAAAAAGGATTGACTTAGCAGAATTTATTAAAGCCCTTTAAAACAATAAAATATGAGATTTTTTCAGATTTTTCTAAGTCACATTTATTGGTAAATATTAGGTTCTACTTTTCATTTTTCAATTATATGGAAAAAAAACCATGAATTTTTCTTTTTGATTTTTAGTTTAAGAAAAATGTTTTGTAGAAATTAAGAATAATAGGAAATTCAGTATATCTGAACAACTGAATAAAACCATATTTTTGTGATAATAGAAACATCTTTTAAATAGCTACAAAAAATTATAAATTTATAAAAATTATTGATACAAATAGATTTTATATTGGGCTAAAAAATTGTGTATAAGTTTCAAATTTTCAAAAATTTTTTATTCCTCTTGTTTATGAGCAGTATTCAAGGTATCGTTCTGCAAAAGCAGTGATCAAAATCCACTTAAAAAAAAAAAAAATAAATAAAATGCTAAATTAAAAGTAACTCATTAAACAAAGAAGTGAGTAAAGAAATTTTCGAGGAAATTTTGGAAACTTATAAGTATATGATCATATATTTAAAAAGTGCTACTTTAACTTGAGCCTGAAATCGTAAGTTTTTTTTTTGAGGGCACATCGGAACGACCCTTGTTTTCGTGAAGTTTTTAAACTTGGGTTCACCCAAAGGAAGTCAAAAATAGTCATGAACAAGGATTCGGTGATATGTGCCAAAAAGATTTTATCATTTTTATGTCAAAAACCGTGTTTTTCGTATCTGAGCTACCCCAAATTTTCAAAATAAATTTTTACGTAAATAGAATTTAAAAAAATAGATAAAAAAATATGATTGCCAGGAAAAAACCACTCCAGAAAAAAAAACTTATCTTTTTACGATGAAATTTAGCCAAGTTGTCGTCAATTTAAGATTTTACTCAAATTTTTCTTAAAAAAGATTGAAGTTCTATATTGAAAAAAGCCTGTTTCTGAACTTTAAACATGCATTACTCGCTTAAAAAATAATATTTTCTTTTTTTAAATCGATTAATTTTTCCCTGGGCATACATTTCTTTATGAAAATAAATCATTTTTATGTATCAAATTTCAATTTTTAGAAAACTGTAAGTAGCAAAATTTACTGAACACAGTTTTTGTCCTGAAAATTGAAATTTGGTCAATGAAAATGATTTCTTTTTTGAAGAAATGAATACTCAGGAAAAAATTAATCGATTTCAAAAAAAAAAACGCTGCCAAGTAATTGGCACTATGTTTCCTCATTAGCAATAACAAAATGTTATCAATGTTCTATTTTACCTAATAAAAAATTAAAATATTAGAATAATTGTGCCAAATATTCTAAATTTAATAAAGAAAGTGGATAAACTTTCCCCTGATACCCAAAAAATTTTCAAAACTCATAAATCCAGGTATTAATACTTTCAGAGAAATAAAATCGGCACTACATCAATAAAAAGATAATATTTTTTTAAGTTTTTAATGTAAAAAATTTTGAAAAAAAAAAATTCGAAAAATTACGTATAAGATGGAAAGATCCTTTAAAAACGATAATTCTAGATATTCGTACTTTCATGGGAAAAAATTAAGTATTACGTCCTAAAATAAAAAAAATTTTGGCGTTTTTTGTATTTTTTGGGGACAAAAATTTTTACAACAAAATTTAAAAAAAATTAAGTATTAGGTCCAAAAAATTACAATAAACGATATTTCTAAAACTAGTACTTCCATGGAAATAAATTAGGTACTACGTCCAAAAAGAAAAAAAAAAATTGGTATATATTTTATGTATTTTTTTGTAAAAAAAATTTTAGAAAAAAAATTTTCAGAAAATTAAGTATCCGATTCGAGATATTGAGTAAAAACCATACTTTCAAATGTAAGTACTTTCGTGGAAATAAATGAGGTATTACATCCAAATTAAAAAAAAAAAAAAAGTACCTCGAGCTTTTTTGGTGAAAAAAATTTTGAAAAAAAAATTAGGTCTTAATGTCGTGTTGGCTGTGAAATATCACCGGTTACAGTGCGACATACATACATACATACATACATACACACACACACACACACACACAGACTTTTTTTAAAAACCGGTTTTTTAGCTTCCTGAGGTCTCAAAAATAAGCATATGCCAAAATATCGAAAATCAAAATTTCATGTATCACAAAGGTTCCTCTATGAGGAACCAATTTATTATTTTACGATAATATGATGAAAATAAAGCGAATAATGCATATTATTGTTGAAATAATTGTCTTAAAAATGATTGAAATTCTATTGAAATAAGCCTGTTTCTGAACTAAAAATATGCATTACTCACTTGATTTTCATCTTAAAAAAAAAACTTTTTTTTTTCAATTCGATTAATTTTTCCCTGAGTATACATTTCTTCAAGAAAGAAATCATTTTTATTGACCAAATTTCAATTTTCAGGTCAAAAAATGTAATTTTTTTTGATTTCCTGAGGGTTCAAACTTTACGAAAACAAGGGTCGTTCCGATGTAACCTCAAAAAAAAAAAAAATACGATTCCAGGCTCAAGTTAAGTAGCACTTTTAAAATATATGGTAATATACATGTCGATTTCCAAAATAAACCGCTCTTATCTGAGGTACATTTTAGTATAAATTAAAATTGAAGGTAAACCTATCTCACATAAATTTTCTTGTTTTGTATACAATATTAAACAATGATTTACCAGCGAACATGGAATTTTTTCTTCATTCTGCATAAAATTGGCAGCCTTTTTTGGTAAATAACAAAAATTTTTTAATTCAATTTTAGTAAAAACTCAAGTAATTGTATTTTTCAAAAGAAAATTTTTGGGTAGGGTAAATTAGTTCAAATTTGACTAAAATATATCTCTACTTTTACTTCCAAGACCTTAAAAAATTTTTTAAAATCTTTATAGCTTTTAAATCAAACTAAATCCTGTAAACAAATGTTCAATTTCAAGTTAACATTATTTTACTCCTTTTAATATCAAAAAATTCTATAATTTTTTAATAAACGGTAAAAATATACAAATCAGTATGATTACTAAACATTTTCCATTTTCAGTACGCTGAAAAAAAGTCCGCTTGCGGCAAATGGGATTCCGCTAGCCGCAAGCGAAATTGTTCCGTTTGTCGTTAGCAGATTTCCGTTTGTAGCTAGCGGAATTTTTTATCTGGTAAAAAAAAATCTCGTTATTGAAATGTAAAGAAAATTTAAAAAAAAATGTTTTTCCCGCTTACTTGGGATATGCGTATATCGGTATGATGAGATTTGAAAAATTTTTTTTAAAAAGAAAAGAAAAAATTGTTTTTTTTTTTTAAATTTTCTTTACGTTTCAAGTCATTTGCAATTGTTTGCGAAGGAAAAAAAATCTGCTAGCCTTAAGCGAAATATTTGTTTTCAGTGTAGTTTTAGTCAATTTTTAACATTTTAAACATCATCAATCGTATAATTTAACTTTTAAATGATTATTTACTTTTCTACATTAGATTCATTCTTAACTTGTTTCCCTTAAAAGGCACAAATTTCCTATTAAATAATACAGACTTTTAAGCTATTTTGACATGGGGGTGCCAATTGTATGGTAACCCGATTTACTCTCACCTTTCAGAACTGGTTGAAAAAACATTCCCGATATCCTCATTTTATCAGAATGAACCTCTTGGGCCTAGAAAAGCAGGGGTCCTATGCTGTAAATTGAGTTTTTGAGGGTAACTTTTATATAATGTTGCTACCTTGTAACTTCCCACGTAAAAGGATTAAGCTTACCGTAAGCTTAATTTTGGGTAAGCTTACTGCCGTAAGCTTACTTTGCAGTAATCTTACCGAAGTAAGCTTAAGTAACCTAAGAAAGTAAATAATTTAACCTATTTTTCGAAAAATTGGTTAAATTAATAAACTTTTTTAGGTTAGTATAAGCTTACTTCGGTAAGCTTACTGCAAAGTAAGCTGACGTTAGTAAGCTTACCCAAAATTAAGCTTACGGTTAGCTCAATCTTTTTACGTAAGTTAACCAAATACCTTCTTGTTGGTCTCATGAGAATTTTTTAAAAGCTTCGAGTTTCCAAAAATTTCTTCTCATTTATTTTGCTTTATTCACTTTTGGGTTGCAAAGTTGAAGGTTCTGCAAAGGTGATGTTTGCAATTACCGATTATTTTAAAATCTTAAAATGGGACTTACTTCAAATTATTATATTTCATATTATAAAGAAAAAAATTTTCAATTAAATTAATAATTAAATCGAGAATAGAATAAAAAATCCGGGTAAAATTATTCTAGATATACACCTTCAACCCTGAAACCTTTCAGGTTTACCCGAAAACCGAGTCAACCCTTAGTAAAAAAGCCGATACCGAGCTGACCCACAAAGTCAGATAATTGCTAACCCTTAATAGAAGCATTGTTGTAATAAACGTAAGAAATAATTTATTTCTTATTATAACTGTTACTTTTAATTAATATTTCGCCCTTTTCTTAGACACAACTATTATTAATTATTCACGCGAAAAATGAATAGAAAAATATTTAATACTAAAAATATTTAACACTTAGGATGTGGAAGTTAATACAAACCAGAACCCAATCCAAGGCTTAGATTCCATTAACTTATTAAGGGCACATGAAAATGAAGCTGAACAAGCTAAATTACTTACTGATACAGGTGAATTGCTTGAGAAAGAAAGTATTCCATATGAACAACAGGTACGAAATTAATATGTTAAAATTAATAATAATCAAATCGTTAAATTTTATTTATAATAGATATGTATAAAAATTTTGAAATTTATTTTGTCAATTTAAATAAGCTTTTAATTTATACTAAAAGAACGTGCACAAATAATTAGAAAATTGGGTAATTGAAAATATTATTTAAAAATAGTTTTTCAACTAATGTTAAAGTTTTGCTTTCAATTTTTCTGAAATGCTAATTGAAATTTTAGGCAAATTAATTTAAATTCAAGCACCTTTTGAAATTATTAATAATACATCAAATGAATGTAAAAAAGTGTAACCATAAAGGATATGAGGTATTAGGGAGCATTCAGAGGAGAAAAAAATTTTAACCACCACCTCCAAAATTTACTTCCACTTTTTATTATTTAGCATGCAAGAATAGGACGAGAGGGGGTAAATATTGAAGGTGGGGGTTACAAATTTTTTCTCGTCTGCATGCTCCCTTACGGAGTTTTAGTATATATTAAAAATGAATTTAAAATGTAATAGTTAAAGAGAGAATAATATTTAAGTTTAAACATTTTAAAGCTAAATCAGCCTTTTTTTACCTTTGTTACCGACTAAATTAATTTTTAATAAAAAAAATAAAAGTAGTACTTTAACATTGCTTATTTGAGAAAAGAGTTTTGGATTGAAGAGAAGCAGGGCGTTTATGACACAAAGAGATGGAACTTAATAAATCTAATAAACAATTAACTAAATTTTACACTACCAATTAGTTCAACGTACTTTACCGACTTTATTTAGATTAATATTGTAAAAAAAATGTAAACTCACGATTTTAGTTACGTGTTTTTATATTTTATAATATTATGAGACTTTTTTCGCATTGAAATCTTTGAGTATTTATGGTTGTTTTCAGGGGATTTTTATATTTTTAATACACATAAAACCTTCAAAACTAAACTTTTAAAATACCTTGATATTAGACTACTATCTTTGCATCATCAGCAAAACAAAATTACAAAAATAAAGCTATAACGACTAAACATCCTTGAGGAATCTTTACACTTGTTAATTAAGGACTATTTTAAACCATGAAATTTAATTCATTAAAAAGTATTTCAATAGTAATAAAATTAGTATTTTGTTATAATCTACCTATAAAAATATTTAAAACCACTTTTGACCCTAAAAAACTATTAGCTTTCAAATAAATATTAATTTAAAATATTTTATTCATAATGATATCTTTAGTTTAACAGCTTACGTAAATTACTTCTACTTCATAAAATAATTTGTAGATTTAAATTGAAAAAAAAGATAAAACTTAATATTTAGTATTTTATAAAAGCAAAATCAATTTATAGGTAGAAGAAGAAGAAGTTGAGAAGATTTTCAGGAGGGAATTTATTTATGATCTTGATAACGAAGATTTTGAAGATGAAGACATAGATACTTATGAAATTGAAAATGAATTATTGCAAGATTTAAATCATTTTCTAACTAAACCTGAAAATTCTAAAATTATTACTGCAAATTTAGTTGTTTCACCAAATGAATTATTATTAAAATTTTTAAAGCATTCACTTAATTTTGAAAACTCTGTGCAACAGACTTCTGGTTTATTTCGCGAAATCAATAGTATGTTTGATAAACCAATTATACCCGAGTCAAAACACGTAATTAATAAATTTTTTAATCCTAACTCAAATTGCGAATATCATGGTGTTTGTCCGCATTGTTCCGAATATATAGGCAGGTTGTCTAAGTTAGATAAAAATTGTATTAAAGTATGCAAAAATTGTAAAAGGGATATTGATGTTTTTAACCCTTCATCGCCAAGTTTTTACGCAATAGTCGATCCATCAGATCAAATAAAAGAAAGCATCAATCGACATCAAGACTATTATGATGACCTCGTAAATAACGTAACTAATTCAAATAAAAAAATAAAAGACATATACGATGGAGATATGTACCGAAAGTTTGTAAATTCCTTGCCAGATTCCGAAAAAAAAAGCTATGCCACAACAACTATTAATACAGATGGTTTTCAAGCTTTCGAAAACTCATCGTGCTCAATTTGGCCGATATATATAATGGTTAATGAGCTACCAATAGAAGATCGTTTAAAAAATTTAATCATTGGTGGTATTTGGTTTAGCAAAACGAAGCCTGAGATGAACAAATTTTTAGATTCGTTTGTCGAAAAAGCCAATCAATTATCAACAAAAGGAGTGTTATGTGATATAAAAGGAAAAAAACGTTTAATAAAAGTATATCATGTCAATTCAGTAGTTGACACTCCATGCAGATCTGAGATGAATGGAAGAGTTGCATTCAATTCTCATTTTAGTTGTGATTGGTGTTTAAGTCCAGGAAAATGGTTCGCAGGTGCAATGCGTTATCCCGTTTGCTATCCAATTCCTGTTTTAAGAAATAAAGAAACTAACTTAGAGCATATAATAGAAGCTGAAATTACTGAAAAAGAAGTTTACGGAGTAAGGTATACTTCTCCGTTAAACTATCTCTCTGGGTATGATATTATTCGTGGTACCCAACCCGATTATTTACATTGCTATTTAATTGGTGTAGGAAAACGCCTTATTAACCGCATACTTAATACACTCAGCAATGAAAACTATTTTTACATCGACAATTTAATGAAAAATATGAAAGGGCCAAGACAAATATCTCGGATGCCTCGATCGCTATCGAGTATAGCTGAATGGAAGGCCCGAGAATATGAAAATTTCATACTATATTATAGTGTCCCGTTATTCAGTCTTGTTTTGCCGAAAAAAAATCTTAAACATTGGTGCTTGTTTGTTAAAAGTTTGCATATTCTTTTAGGTGATAATGAAGATAAAGAAAAAGTTATAGAAGCAGATAATATGCTTTACGAATTTGTTTATGACACTGAAGAGCTTTATGGAAAATGTGAGATGACTTCGAATATGCATCAACTCTTGCACATTGGAAGAAGTGTTTCAGATTGGGGCCCGCTATTTTCTCATTCGACTTTTCCATTTGAGACGTTTAATTATAAAATCTCAAAATCTGTTAAATGTGCCAGAGGTGTTATTTCGCAAATTTTGCGTAACATAAATTTTAATTATACTTTGCAAAAAATTGAAAAATACGTTTATCCAGAAAATGCAAATATTATTAATCATTACTGTAAAAATTATGCTCCAAAAAGAGTTAAAAATTATTTAAAAGTAAACGATATATCTTACTTTGGAAGCTGGAAACCAGTAATAAATAACGAAATATTACAGCAATATAATTTATCAGAACATACACGTATTTATAAAAAAATTGTAAAAAACAATTGTTTATACAAGTCATGTAATCCCGAATATAAAAGATCATGTAATCATTTTGCAAAATTACAAGATGGCTCTTATATAAAAATAATTAATTTCCTCCTTGATTTAGAGACTGCTACCCAAATAACACATTGTTATCCAATAATAACCCGCGAAATATCGTTTTGTAAAAATTTAAAAAAAGTTATATATATCAATTCAAAAAGTTCATATATTTTTACGCAATTGATTGACAGAGTTTGTGTTTCTGTTGACATTAATGAGACTCAATACATTTGTCCTGTGCCAAACTTACAACATTATTAGTTAGCTTTCTTTCAAATACTTATGTCTCTCCGATATTAAAATAATATTCTCTTTCTACAACGAATTAATTTTTTTAAAGCTTTTAGTATACTCTTTTGTATAGTAAAATCATATGGAATTAAAAAAAATTTATTCGGTGTAGAAAGGGATTTAGAAAAACAAATATTTTTAGAAATATGATTTTAATGTTCATTCTTTTTTAAGTACGTAAACTCTGCTTTGATTAACGCCATTTTATTTCTTTATTTTTTAACTTTTTAGTGTTAAGAAGCATACACTGTTTGATCATTAAAAAACTGTTATTTTGAATTTTGATCTTTGTTGTATAAATAATTAATAAATAAAAAAAAAATAAAAAAATATTTATGTGAAATAAAAAGTTTATACAAAGGGCGTTCTATCATTATAATTTTAATGAAATATAATATCTGGTTCAAAAACCAAAAAACTGTATTAAAAGTAGCGTCTTAGACGTATATAAACGGAAAAAAGTAAACACTGTATATTTTTCTCATAAAATTTTAAAATACAATATTTATAAAATCGTAATTTACTATGACACATGCAAATTAATAATTTTGAACGCAGTAAATAATACACGGAAAGAAAATTCATTGCTTAACGCCTTAATGTAATGTAATTAAATCCTTAATTATATCCTTAATTTCTAGTACAGACGTATTGCCTTTTTCGCGAGATCGGTGAGGTCCTCGAACGAACTTGCGTTTGACGCGGGTCCCCAAAATTTTCTGTTTACATTTATTTGATGCCGATGATCAAGCCTTGTTCGAGACCCAGAGCCCGTTCTCGTTGAACACGCTATGCGCACATAAAATTCAAAGCGTATGGCCAGGAATTTTTTTTCCGTGTAGTGCCCAACTAACATCATACTTGACGCTGTGGAACATTGTGTTTTTCAATGTACATTCCCTTGATTCTCTCAAATTGCTCAAAAGTGAAAAATTGATGAAGATCTATCATAAAAAAAGAGAACCTCTTTTACAATCAAATTTTATATTTTTTTCAAAAATCCTGTTTCGGTAACGATGCATGCAAGCGAATCAATGGAACGAACATCGAAAAAGACCATGTTTAATATCGTTCATTGGACACTGCATTTTCTTATGTTCAAACAGAATTACATTACGGTTGTGACATAGTTAATTTGGATGTTCAAAAACTTGAACGTCGTTAGTTACTGTGTTTACTCTTTTCCGTGTAAATTTTACGGATATTTTGAATAATTATATTGTATTCCGTAAATTAGCATAAGTTGCACATGCGCAAAATATTCTAAAAACAATTTTTAAATAAGAGAAATTTTGTTAACAAATATTTTTTATAGTTTGAAATAAGTTGCGAAATTATAATAAATAAAATTTTATTTTAAAAAGCAAATGCCTGTAATCTAATATAAAAAGTTTATAAAATATTAGTGTAAGCTGTTGTGCTATAAACTTTAATACTAAAAAATAAATGTTTTTTTTAAAACAAAGTTATCAAATACATAATATGTGTATTTTTCTATATGACACCTTATAAAAAATCATTTTAACTTTTATTATAAGGTGGCCCTAGTACTTTTAAAATATCCAATAATACTAGCTAAGATATACCAATATTAAAGAAAATTAAAAAAAAAGAATCAAGCGAGCCCAAAAACTTTCTAGTTTTTCGACAAAATAAAAGAGAAATAAGTAATTGAAAACTTTTTGACATAACTCGCGTTCTTTATGTGATTACATTTTGTTTTTTAAAGTTCTCTATGAATATCGAAACTTATAAACAAAAAAATTGGACTAGCATGTAGCTGAAAAAAAATTAAAATATTTTCCAGTCGATGAAAAATTTGAGTTTTCGATCGACAAAATAAAATAAAAATTATAAAATGAAGAGTATATTTTTTTAGGGTGAATTTAGATGGGCTTCGACTTATCTTCCTACTTCTTATACTTTCTAGCGCTAAAATTTAAACTAATTTTATTCAATTTTCCTAATTTTCAAACGAAAAAATGTTTATTATTTAATTTAAAGTTAATAATTAATAATTAGTTAAATAAATTATTAAAATTAATTTAATTAATAAAATTATCAGTATAGCAGAAAGTTATATTATGTGTTTGAGTAATGTAAATAAATGATTTTATTTGTCGTTATTAATAAAAACTTATGTTTTTAGAGTTGCTTTAAGGTCAATAACATATTTTAACTTTATGATGCAATTTTTACAAAAAAAGAAATTAAATTAAAATTTTAACGTGCTAAAAAACATGAGAAGCAAAAAAATAAGTAAAATTAATAAAAATTTTAAAGTTTTTTAACAAGCCCCTTAAAAGCGCCTCTAAAAAATCGTTGCGTAATGCTAGGGCCACCTTAATTTGACAACCATTTACAGCAAGTACGTGCTTTAAATTCGGCAGAAATATTGAGTAAAAAGTAAGTAACTATTTTTTAACTTATTTTAAAGACTGCTTAAAAAAAGCTTCTAAAGGCTGATAATTTTTCCCTGAATTAGCGCGTTTATCTTCCTGAACCAATATTTTAATATAATTAATCCAGGGTCATGTTTTTTTTAGTTTTGCCGTTTTGCAGTTTTTTTTTGTCTTCCTAAGCCTATTCTTACATAGATGGGCTAAATTTTTGATATATATATATATTTTTTTTTGCTGTTCCTTAATTAATACAACTATTATATATTATGTATATATTTATAAAATCAACAAAAAGCATCATACGCCTGCAGTTATCGAGATTTTAATGTACCGAGTATAAACTTGTAACATCATTTCTTTAAATTAAAAAATATCGATGCATTAAATTTTAAAGTTTCGTAGAATTAAAATTTACTTATCGATAAAAAATGCCTTTTAATTTCAAAATTTTCTGCTTAATTCAAACAGAAACTTTAAGCTAAATAAGATTGTAACTGCGCTAAAATTCAAATAAATATAAAATTAAATATAAATAACTATATGTATACTTACTCTTTTTCATTTTGAATTTTGTATTTTTACTTCCAATATTAATTGTGAAAAAAAATTACAAACAATTAAAGTCTGCGGTTTAATTTTAACCAAATGTGAGAAAATATTTAAATTCATGATTTTTAATCTATAATGATGATCTAATACAAAAATAAAGCCAATTAAACAAAAAAACAAATTTTTTTAAAAATTTTTAAAAATTCAGAAAGACGTCTTTTTTCACGTCCTAAATCACGTCTTTTTTCACGTCCAAAATTCTCATAATCGGACGTGTTTTAAGACGTGAAAAAAGACGTGATTTAGGACGTGAAAAAAGACGTGATTTAGGACGTGAAAAAAGACGTCTTTATCTTCAGGTGGGTGTGTGTGTGTGTGTGTGTGTATTATCATCAGGGTCAAACCAGTGAACGAAATTTAATAAAACCGGTGTCAAATTAAAGAAAAAAAGTCCGCGGGTGACATAGGCTATAGTTTTGCGACTCAGCTATCGTACTTTTGGAGATATTCAATTTTTAGTGTTCTTGAACTTGATAAAATTTTTTAAAATTTTTAACAAAAATTGAAATATCTTGACACTATTGAAAAATTTTACTGTAACACTTTGTAATATTCGATTCAACACCAATTCTTACGTATTCTCCTATATTTTTATTCAAAACGGAGGTATCTTTAAAATTTTATAAAATATTTTTGAAACTGGTTTAAAAATTTTTTTAAATTTTTTTATTTTTTATGGTATTCTTAATCATCTATTTGAGGGTCTGTGTGTGCATGTGTTTCATCATCAAGGTCTAATCAATGAAAAGTCAAAATGAAGTTTCAAAATGTAGAAAAAAAGTCTGCGTATAAGATAGGCCATAGTTTTGCAACTCAGCTACCGTACTTTTGGAGATATTCAATTTTTACTATTTTTGGGAAAAATAAAATTTTTTGAAATTTTGATTAAAAACTGAAATATCTTCAAAATATGATAAAATTTTACTTTCGAAATTGGTATTACTCGAATCGGCACTAATTTATACGTAATCTGAAAATTTACATAAAAAAAGGTCATTTCTTAAAAAATTTGTAAATAATTTCAGTAATTTGCGGCCTTAAATTCTCTAGATTAAAAAATACCGAAAAAATTGGATATCCAGTTAATAACAAAAAGTTTAAATTATGAAATTACTAGCCGACTAACATGATTCATAATAGGTCTTGAAGTCTCTAAATCTATAGTACCAAAATAGTACACGAGATACTAATACTAAAATGCTAGATTCTGTTCGTGCAGGATAAACACGTTGATTCCATAAGAAATAAATTATCTTTAGGATTAGACATAGCCTCTTTAATACCTTTTTAAATATTTTTCTGTAATTAATAATAATAACTTTACTGGGGACAGAACTAGGCTCCTCTGAAAACTCTGAATGTGTTTGCCTAATTATAAGTTTGCAGTGAAACACGGATTTCTTAAGCAACAGAAACAGAAGTAAATGTAATAGAGGGGGGGCTCCGCCCCCCCTCCAACTTTTGCTAGTAAAGTAATAAATATCATTTTAAGATTATATGTAATTTTAAAACAATTGAAATATATCTTTTTTTCCATGAAAAATAGGGTTTGCGAAATACGGATATGGGCCAGGTCTTTTTTATTTATATCTACGATTTATTAAAAAATAATCTGCTTCAAATTTTAATACATTATCCACCATTTATCACCCCCTGAAATCTTGTATGTGTGAGAGAAGATAATTTTGATCTATTTTTCTATTCAATTTCAATAATTTTTTAAATTAATATTTTATATTTAAAAAAAATTTATTTTTCTATAATTTTATTATTAATATTATAACATCATTTTATGTATTTTAAACATTTCTTTTTCGAGAAAAAAGTATATATTATTATATATATAATTAAAAAAATTTTTATAAATAAAAAACTTTTATAATTCTGTACATATAAATTTTTTTTTATATAATCAATTCTACATAAAATCAGTAATAATTCTTATGTTTACTAATTTAAGAATTAAATTAAAACTGTTTTCTTAAAAATATCTATGAAATATGGGTATAAACTAGATAGACCTGATGTGGAGCCCCGTTTCGTAGACAAATTTTATCCTTGATAGGTCGATGGAATTTTTACCGAAGTTTTTACCGAAAATGGTCCAGTTGCCCGCAATAGGCAATTTTTGGTTAATTTTCGAAGATTTTTTTATTTTCGCAAGGGTTACTTATGTTTTTCGGGTCGCTGAACACGAATATGATATCGGTTTTTACCGAAAATGGTCCAGTTGCCCGCAATAGGTAACTTTTGGTTAATTTTCGGAGATTTTTTTATTTTCGCAAGGGTTACTTATGTTTTCCGGGTCGCTGAACACGAATATGATATCGGTTTTTACCGAAAATGGTGCAGTTGCCCACAATAGGCAG
The DNA here is from genome assembly GCA_022575985.1 of Anagrus nilaparvatae. NCBI lineage: Eukaryota > Metazoa > Arthropoda > Insecta > Hymenoptera > Mymaridae > Anagrus > Anagrus nilaparvatae. Next base: position 4,023,013 of record JAKSXM010000263.1, read on the forward strand.
CTTTAGATTAATTTTCGGGGATGTTTTTATTTACACGAGGGTTACTTATGTTTTAAAAACCGATAACATATTCGTGTTCAGCGACCCGAAAAACATAAGTAATGGATGAAAATATTAAAAAACCCGTAAAAAAAAACTCAAAATTCCTATTGCGGGCAACTGAACCTTTATTCTGTGAAAACCGATATAATGTTCATGTTCTGCAACCCGAAAAACATAAGTAACCCTCGCGTAAATAAAAAATTCCCCGAAAATTAACCTAAAGTTGCTTATTGTTGGCAACTGTACCATTTTCGGTAAAAAACGATATCATATTCGTGTTCAGCGACCCGAAAAACATAAGTAACCCTTGCAAAAATAAGAAAATCTCCGAAAATTAACCGAAAGTTGCCTATTGCGGGCAACTGGACCATTTTCGGTAAAAACTGATACCATATTCGGGTTCAGCGACCCAAAAAACATAAATACTCGTTGGAAAATTCTATCGACCTATCAAGGATAAAATTTGTTTACGAAACGGGGTTCCACGTCAGGTCTAAGAGGTCTTTTGTAGAAAACGGCGTTTTATTGAACAATAATCATTGTCAAATATCAGTACAAATTTTTCCATTTATTATCCACTAAATCTTTTGCATGCGAAAATAAGAACGATATGAAATTCTGAGTTATAATTTTAGTTTTACATTTATAATAGAATAAAATAATCTGTTTATTCTATCAACATCGTAATAATATTGCATATCTTTTTATAAATAATCTTTTTAGAATTATTTGATTTCAAATTTTAATTTAGTAGCGTCTATTTAATAAGCTCAGAATGCTTTTCATTTGCGAGAAAAAAACATTTTGAACTAGTATAAACTGTATTGGCGATACCTCGCTTAGGGATGCATACATAATTAAACATGATCCTTTTTTTAATATTAATATCTAAATTATAAATATGAATATTGTTAAATGACCAGTATTGGTCAATAACAATAATTTATTTAATAAATTAATATCTAATTTTATTAAAAAATTTTTAACAATAATATATTTTTTACACAAAAATATCATATCTTACGTTTACAAATAAGTAATTTTTTATCATCTATGATAATTAAAAAGTTATGTAAAAATCATTGTTGAAGATTTATTTTTTAGCCTTACATAGGATAAAACTCTTATATATCGCAATCCAAAGACATTTACATTTATTCTTTATTTTCAAGATTGCAATATTATTTTTTGTATGGATAACTTCTATTTAATTACACTATTTGAAATTCTATAAACTCTTTTTTTTGTCTACACTCATAAAATGAACAACAAACTATGCCTGATATTTGGCATGCGCATGTTACCGTTGAAAATTTTTTACAAGTACAACTAGAAACAAGACCTTCTTCATGAGGTATTAAAGTAATTACGCGCTTTGGTAATAAAAGGTCATCTTTTATGTAGAATCCAAAAGAATTTGGATCCAGTTTAATTACTGCAGGATTTAAAATGTTTGTTACGGCAAACGTTATATAAAATGCCCTTATAATGTGTAGTCTTATTGATGCACTGATAGGTGGTTAATTTTTTAAATTAAATGTTGTACCACGATAATGTGCCAATAACGCAGCTCATCGAAATTTTTACAATTACACGTTTTTTTTATATATACCTTTACTAACAATTTTTCAGCTTCAATAATATTACATGCTACTTTGTCCTTTGATGAATTTTAGTTATTGCTATTTTAAATTCGTATAATTCTAATGACAAATATTGTTTTCTCAGCAACAAAAAACTTTTTTAAATTCTAAATATGTCCTCTCGAATTAATAGAAGATGTTCGATTAAAGATAGAAAAAGAAGTTCGTCATGTTCTACCACCATGCTGTTTTGGAATGAGTGTAGGTAAATTAATAAATATATGATTAATCAAATTAATGTTTTTTTAAATATTAAAAATTCTTGAATTAATGATTTTTGTCTGACTCTGACAATGTTGTAAGAAGAAGTTTTTAGAAAAAAGTTAAATTTATACGATCTAATGAAGGATTTCATTGGAGACTCATTTACTACTAAGAATGAATAAATAAATGATAATAAGGAAGAAAAAGAAAAAATAGAAAACACTATCTAAAAAATTCATAAACGAATTTTTTTCAGGATTTAAAGGAATGGATTTTAATGTTAAAATGATTTCGGGGATATCTAAAATTAAGTAAAAGCCTAAATTTTATCTCTTTAACACAAATAGCTACTTTGATTAAAAAATCAAGAATGTAAAGTACGAGCGCCCGACGAATTGTCTTGAAATCTCTGGAGATCTCCCGAGATATCCGGAGATTTCTAAACTTATTTTTAATTATTTCAAATGATAGGGTTGTTGTTTGGTATTGAGATTATTAGATATCTAAAAATATATTTAAAAATATTTGATACGTATTTTTTTATTTTTCGTAATATTTAAAAACAACGAAGTTATTAGCCATTAAAAGATAGTAGAAGGGGTAAATGACGTCATACAGTGAAAAACGCTCCTATCTAAATCTATATAAAAATTTAACGGTATGACGTCAGCTGCCCTCTCCACCTATTTTTATTTGTTAATAACTCCATTGTTTTTAATTATTATGATAAATAAAAAAATACGTATCAAATATTTTAATGCCGGCTACAAAACCAACCAAATAGAATTTTTATATTTTTTTCATGCAATAACCCTATTGAAGCTTACTATGCTAAAAAAGCTTATAAATAGCGAATAAATAGCTTCAACAGGCCCACATTATTCATAATACATGCAAAAAAATTCAAAGTATATTTATACATATATAAACCATCAAAACTTGCCTTATATTAAAATGAAAATCTATAAAAATATTATTTTTTTTCTGTATTTATTACGGAAATTGAAGCTGAACTTAGGTTTTTGACAAAAGATTATCAAAAACCGAATTATGGTATTTTATAAACGAATTATGGAATATTCATAGTATTTTCTTTGTTTATTATACTGACCAATGAAACTCATTTTTTTTGCAGCTCAAAAAGCATAATATTATGTCAATCAAATCTTGTACTGTTTATGAAGAAATTTCAAGGATTTAAATCATTTTTTTTAAGTAAATCTATGAAAAAAAAAAAACAATTTTAACACGAAATGTTATTGTTTAGTGTACTTTTAATTACTATTTTTTAGTCTTTATTAAATATATCACCCCGCAAATGCCGAACACGTTAGTTGACACGTTAATAAATTCGCTTTAGATAATAATTGACAAAAATAAATAAGTAATCAAATGAAATGTAGTCGTACACCAAAATTAAAAATCTTGAAAATAATGAAATAATTTTTTATATTAAGGGTGATTTCTGGTAAATATTTTTTTGGAAATGGAAATTTTTTTCTTGCATAAATTACTTCATGTAACCTCGCATTGCGCACTTAAATAAATAAATAAAAAAAAAAAATACTTCATGTAACCAAAAACAAATAATTAATAATAAATATTATAGATAGGTTGATTATAAAATAATTTATTTTTTCTCGAAAGCGAAATGAACTTTGTAGGTATTAAATACCTGACTAATAATTAATAATTAATAAATAAATTAATAAATAAATACTCAATATCCTTTAATTTCATTAACTAATCTATAAATTAATATTCCAATTTTAATGCAACCCACATAAAGTCACTTAGCTATTGAACTGATTCTAGAACTTTCATATGTATAGAAATTAATAGTAACATGTATAGCTAATTTTAAGTCAAGCAATTAATAAATTCGCTTTACTTGTTTTTTTTTTCATAACATTATAATTATTGATTGAGTTTTTAATATTTTCAAGTATATCTAGTTTCTTAAGAGATTTGCGGAGCATTATTACTGCTGATACGCGAATACAAAAGACATAATATTAAAAAAATTTAGTTTCTCTTATGTAGCCTTTCAGCCAGTAACAAAAAATAATGGTATGATTGATTACCCTTTTTAAGGGTAAAAAATAAGCTATTTCGTACCTATAGAACCTGAATCTAATAATGCCGATCAAATTAGTTGGTTACTAAGAGTTTCAGATTCGTGTTTAGCGACCCGAAAAATATAAGAAACTAATAAAAATTTTGAGTATCCGCAAAAAATAACCCAAAACTTCTCCTTAATTAATTTCTTTTTCATCACAAGCAAATTAAACGAAATAATTAAAAAAAAATTGATTAAAAAAAAATGATATAGAAATTATTTTTTTTAACACACTAATGCAAATCTAAAATACAAGAAAAAATGTTTACTTCTTGGGAAATTCATTAGATTCGATTTACTAGGTAATGTATATTAAAAAATTTCAACTTTTCTCGAATTTAATTTTAAAATTTTAACGTGCCTTTATAATCGTAAAAAGTCAATTCGCTTGCGAGAAAAATATCTCCTTTATTTATTAGATCTTTTTTTACGTAAAATTATAATTTATAACTGTTTTAGGGTTAAAATTTTATAAATTTTATTACATATTGAATATTTGGTTTTGCAGTTAATAAAGGGAGCTCAATACATTAGGACACAAAATTATACAAAATGGTTATGGATAAGCAGGGTTGGGAATACTGGACGCGCATCATATCCCTATATACGGAAATGAAAAATATGAATTTTGATTTTTTTCCGTATATACGCTTTATCTAATATGGAATCATATAAAAAATACCGTATATACGGTTCTAAAAATGTACGGATCAGTATTTTCAAAACCGTACATACGGATAAATTTGTACGGGACCCGTATTTTGTAAATCTTATATACGGTTTTCAAAATTTTTCAACCGTATATACGGTTGACAGAAATACGGGTCCATACATCACTCGTCCGTATATACGGTTTTTATAATACGGTTCCCGTATTTTAGACAACCGTATATACGGGTCAAAACTTTAATCAACCGTACAAACGGATGTTTCGTATACGGGACCGTATATCATTTACCCGTATATACGGTTAATTTAAATACGGGAACCATATAATATTAGCCGTATATACGGTTTTCACTTTACTGGAGCCGTATTTTAGGTACCCGTATATACGGGTCAAATCTTTAATCACCCGATTTAGTATAGAAAAGTATTTATACATTAATAATACGGACAAAAATGAAAACGGAACCGTATATTATTCACCCGTATGTACGGATCAGAGGTATACGGGTCCGGTATAATTCTATCCGTATATACGGTTAAAAATATATGGGTCAATATTTGTGAACTGTATATGACTTTGCATGGGTGGGTCTCGAAATATACTCCAAAGTATGTTTGGTCGAAAGTATATATAAAAAAAATAATTTTCCCCAATTTTTAGCTTTTTAGATCCAATCCTCTATTTTTACAGCGATTTTTGTTTTTTTCAATTTTTTGAAATTTTTAATTTTTGAGAAATTTATGTTCATTAATTTTTCTCGCAAACGCGCACTTTACAATAAAATTTTTTTTCCTTATAGTACCCCATAGGAAATTTCCCGTAGAATTCGATTCTGGAGTCCAAATTTTTTTTTGAACTGCGCATGCGCGAGAAAATCAACTTTCTTGCTTGGCCTTTTCTAGCTTATATGCCTCAGCTGCAGACAGCTCAATTTTCATCTTGTTGGTCTCAAATTGTAGGTTTTTTCATATACTTTCAGCATAAGAAATCATTTTTTTGGGTAAATTTATTTTAAAAGCACTAAAATTGAAAAATAGCGATTTTAAAAAAATCATTTTTCACAAATTTTGAATTTTCCGCCAAGTCACGTGACCAAATGAAAATCTGACTAAAAATTCAGATTCAGCGGAAAATTTTACATAAGGATACCAATTTTCGTCTTATTTCATTAAATAGTTTCTAAGATATCCCATTTTAAAGATAAAGATTAAAATTGACTTTTTTTAAAAAACCCTAAAAATGGGACTCTGACTTTTATTATCATATCTGTTAAACAAATAATTATAAAATGACAAGTAAAAATTTTTTGGAAACTAAGGGCTTGTAAAAAATTTTTGAGACCTATAGAACTCGTTTCTTTTAAAAATTAGAATTTTGGCAGCAATTTCAAAATTGGTCATTTTTGGGTAAGAATAGGGATTTTGTTTATTGACTATCGCCATGAGAGAATTAACAACAAATAAATGTGGTGTACGGTAAATAAATGTTGATACGTATACCGAAAAAATGAGACCAATTGGAAGTATTTTGGTTAACTGGCGAGGTTGCAGCTTTGTATTAAAGATTATGAAAAAAATCCTATTTTATAACATTGTTGTATTTCGTAGCTATTCTATCTTATTTTCAATTTTCCGAATTGTCTAGTTACCTAATAAAAATTTTGACGAAATTTTCGGATTCCTCGAGAAATTTTACAAAAGACCCCCTTTTTAAAAAAGTTTTGGATGTTTCCGTAACGCTATAGAAATAAAAGAAATAGCAAAATACTAAATAACTACAAAATACCACAATGTTATCAAATAGAATTTTTTTGTAATCTTTAATACAAAGCTGCAAACTTGCCAGTTAACCAAAATACTTCCAATTGGTCTCATTTTTTTGGTATAAGTGTCACCATTCTGTTACCGTACACTGCAATTATTTGTCGCTAAATCTCTCATGCCGATAGTCAATAAACCAAATGCCTATTCTTACCCCAAAATGACCAATTTTGAAATTGCTGCCAAAATTCTAATTTTTAAAAGAAACGAGTTCTATAGGCCTCAAAAATTTTTTACAAGCCCTTAGTTTCCAAAAAATTTTTACTCGTCTTTTTATAATTATTTGTTTAGCAGATATGATAATTTAAAGTCAGAGTCCCATTTTTAGGGTTTTTAAAAAAAAAGTCAATTTTAATCTTTATCTTTAAAATGGGATATCTTAGAAACTATTTAATAAAATAAGACGAAAATTGGTACCCTTATGTAAAATTTTCCGCTAAATCCGAATTTTTAGTCAGATTTTCATTTGGTCACGTGACTTGGCGGAAAATTCAAAATTTGTGAAAAATGATTTTTTAAAAATCGCTATTTTTCAATTTTAGTGCTTTTAAAATAAATTTACCCAAAAAAATGATTTCTTATGCTGAAAGTATATGAAAAAACCTACAATTTGAGACCAACAGGATGAAAATTGAGCTGTCTGCAGCTGAGGCATATAAGCTAGATAAGGCCAAGCAAGAAAGTTGATTTTCTCGCGCATGCGCAGTTCAAAAAAAAATTTATACCCCAGAATCGAATTCTACGGGAAATTTCCTATGGGGTACTGTAAGGAAAAAAAATTTTATTGTAAAGTGCGCGTTTGCGAGATAAATTAATGAACATAAATTTCTCAAAAATTAAAAATTTCAAAAAATTGAAAAAAACAAAAATCGCTGTAAAAAATAGAGGATTGGATCTAAAAAGCTAAAAATTGGGGAAAATTATTTTTTTTATATATGCTTTCGACCAAACATACATTGGAGTACATTCTGAGACTCGAAAATCCAAACTGTATACACTTCACAAATATTGACCCATATGGGTCCCGTATTTTAGGCATCCGTACAAACGGGTGAAAAAAATTGAGACCCGTATATACGGATGACTGAAATACGGAACCGTATTTCTATATACGGGTAAATGATATACGGTTCCGTATAGAATTGATCCATATATACGGGTCTGAACTTTTTTCAGCCGTTTGTATGGATGCCTCAAATACGGGTTCCGTATATTGTTACCCGTATATACACTGTAAAAATTTTTTGTGATTTTAAAAAAATTTACATAGTATAAGTTTTGTAAAATTACATAGCGCTTGTAAAATCACAAATGTTATTGAAAAATACAATTTTTTTTGTGATTTCCTATAGATTTTGTGAATTTACAAAATTTTTTGTGATTTTAAAAAAATTTGTTTTGTAAAAATACAAAGCGCTTGCAAAATCACAAATGTTATTGAAAAATAAAATTTCTTTGTGATCCCCTAAAAGATTTTGTAAACTTACAAGCCTGATACTCAAATTAAAAAAGAGATGAGAAATAAAATTTCCGCTCTTAGTTCTTTCAAAATCAAAATTTTAAAGTTAATAAAAAAAATTTACGCCCAGTATGGTTGATATATAATTTTACTATGAAAAATGGGCTATCAATGCAATAGAACTCTTAAGTATAATACGAACCTGGACCAAAAATAAAAAATGGCACAAATTCACGTAAATTAACTACCGAGGCGAAATCGCATTCATTTTTCGTGATAAATGAATTTTAATTAGCAAGAGGTAATAATTTTATTTTTTTAATTTTTAAATAATAATTAGATTGTTTTTAGTTTATAAAAATCAAATGCTTAAAAATAATATTAAAATTTACGAAAAAAAACATGATAAATCAAAAGAAGTATCAAACCCATAATTTAAAAATATATATTGCCAACTCTTCTTTAGCATGGTGGTAAGTCGTGAAGCTGATAAGCAGCGATCTCGGGTTCGCATACCGGTCGTGGCAAATAAAAAATATTAAAAAAATTTATAAAATAAAATTTAATCATAATATATATCTACACTATGTTTACTCAAAATCTAAATAAAAAAAAATAAAAAAAAAAAAAAAAAATATATATATATGTGATTAAAAATTATAGAAATTCAAAAAAAATTTTTTTAATATATTTTTAAAATGTAATTTTACAAAAATTTTGTATATTAAAATCACACAATTACTTTTGTGAAAATACAAAATTATGTTTGTGATTTTACAAATCTGTTGTTTTGTAACTTTTACAAAACTTTTGCTCATGAAATTTATTTCCATTACATTTTTTGTGATTTCACAATAAAAAATTTTTACAGTGTACGAAAAAATTTTGTACGGACCCGTATTCACTTTACCCGTACATACGGATACGGGCTTGTAGAATTTTTTTCCGTATATACGGCTATGAAAAATATGGACCGTATTTTTCTGTTCCCGTATATACGGCATACGGTTAGTGCACGTCAAAATCACCCGTATTTCCCAACCCTGGTTATAAGTTAGTAAAAGTTTTAAATATCTTTGAGCAATTATTCATCAAATTTATTAAGTTCAATTTTTTTTGTAATTAGTGCGTCACTTTTTATAAAGCCGAAAGGGAAAATTTAACCATAATTATCCATATTTCTTTTATTATGATCGTTCGTTATTGCATTTACTAATGAAACTGTTAATTGGGGAGCAATTGGAATGTTAAGTAATGAAGATTTTTACGCTGAAAAAGTTTTTTACTATCCAATGACACTCTTTTTATTTTGTTCAATTGTAATTGGAGAAAATGAAAGAATTGATTCAAAAACTATAAGTATTGAAAAATATAATTTATTAAATATTAAATCCTGCTAATAAAAGTTTTGAAAAGATGTATAAGGATTATACTTATAGCGATGCCAAATAAGTTTATTTGAGCTTTTCAATGACAGCTAAACTTTTAGATAAATCTCTTACTGAAGAGTAGTTTATTGATTTAAGTTCATTAATATAATTATCACATTGCAGAATACAGCTCATCAGATGAAATAGAAGATTTACTCTTAAATGCTAATAATAAAATATTTTTAGAAGTAGTCACTTATGATATCATACATTTCATTTCAAGGTAGTGCAAGATTTATTTATAATATAATAATATTGCATATATTTTTCATATTGGAATATCAAATTTTTTATTTAATTTGGAATATCAATTTTGTAATGGGTATTTATAGAGAATAAAAGGCATTTCATTTGTGAGAAACAAAAGTTTTAAATTAAAATCTGGCTTGTTGCTTTCTCATTTAAAACTCAAAATTTATAGTAAAAATTTATATATTTTTCATCCAATTCTCTACTTATAGTTTAGAAAAAAAAATAAATATGATTAACAGTCAAAAATTCAACTTTAGATTTACTTAAATTTTGAATAACTCAAATTATAAAAACAAGATATTAAACCGAATAGAGCAAAGTTTTCAGAAAAATTCTGAAATATAAAATTAAAAATACTTTTTAAGAAAGTTTATTTTTTTAACGAAAGCTGAGATGAGCACTATTCCATAAAAAATGAATTTTCAATATTTGAGAAATTTAAATAAAACTTTGATTAATGATTTAAAAATATTTTCTTTTATGTTGTCAAGAAATTATTTCGTTATAGTTAAATATTTTCGGGTTGTAGCATAACTAATTTGCACTATTAAGAGCGCCCTTGCGCGACTTCTATTACCGGCATTATAGTAAGAAATTTAGGGAATCTGGCCTTTTCTCCTCTCAGATTTTCTGAAGCGAGAAAGCACAAAATTAATATTTATTTTAGCAGATATTATTTATTTTTGCCAGTACTTTTGCGGTGTTCTATTATTTTTTTAATTTTTGATAATTTTTTCGAAAAATGGTTTATTTTGAATCAGTAGCGAATAGCGCCCGCACTATACTATATGCTTTTTTATTGTGCGCCGTCAGCTGTCTGCTTACCACGTTCGGCACGCTAGCTCCTATCATGGCGTGACGAATTTTTAGAGGGGCTTTTGAGGGGCTTGTTGAAAAAACTTTGAAAATTTTATTAATTTTATAACTGAATACCTTTTTACATTAAAAGAAATTATATATATTATGTATGTGTATAAAATACATGTGCGGAGTTCGATCTTGTAACAGACTTGTCAATTTTTTACGTATTCTCGTATATAAAGAAGGTTATATAAGAAAGGGCGACATATTTTTTTTTTTTAATTTTAATTAAACGTAATTCGAAAAGAATGCATAATTTAAATATCGCGCTTAAGGTTCTTCACCAGACAATTAAAATTACGGTATTTTGACAGATCATTTTTCTTGGTGGCTTGTATAAAAAAAAAGTACGACAACGTCGCACAATGTTTGTAGGCGCACGATTTTATTTACATGATTATTATTAGGCTGAGTTCAGATATAGTGCGATACGCATGCGACAATGAAAAGCGTGCGATAAAATGTATTGAATCCCTATACTAAAATCGCACGCTTTTTCATTATCGCATGCGAAACACGCTATGTCTGGACTCAGCCTTATAATATTATGCGTATATTTTAAACGACGATGTTGTCACCTTAAAATTTTCATCGGTTTTTTATTTTTTCTAATTAAAATATCTTTTATACGAAAACCACAATTTATTTAAAAATCGAATAGAAGTTTCTTCAACAATTAATTTACTTGTTGCAATTTTTTTTTTTTAAATCTATTGTTCAGTTTTGGCGTTGACAGTAAATAAAAATCTCAAACCCGTGTTTTTTTACTCGGCTCCTATGCTTGCAATGTATAAGAATTCAACTTTGGAGCTTTGTATCTCCTAAACGAAAACCACAATTTTCTTAAAATTTTATTTTTATGTGTATTATTATAATATAAAGCCCCTATAAAAACTTTAGCGATTTCTATTGTCGTCTAAATTACTGGTGAACTACCTTAATATTTCAATAAAGCATGATTGTCAAGTTACAAACGCATGTATGAGATTTTGTTATTTATAAAAAAAACATACTCTTCATTTTATTATTTATATTTTATTTTATTCTTTTATTTTGTCGGAAACTCAAATTTTTCATTGATTAAAAAATATTGTAATTTTGTTCAGCTACATATGCTAGTGCAATTTTTTTTTATAAGATTTGATATTCATAGAGAACCTTTAAAAAACAAAATGAAATCCCATAAGGAAGGCGTGTTATATCAAAAAATTTTGAATTAAATATTTTTTGTTTATTTTATTGGAAACCTAGAAAGTTTTTGGACTTAATATATTTCTTTTTAAAATTTCTTTAATACTGGTGTATCTTAGCTAGTAGTATTATTGAATTTTTTATAAGCAGTAGGGCTACCTTAAGAAAAGAATTTTTGTCATTTTTCAACATTATCCTATAAAACTTCAGTTGCCCATAACTTTTTTAGATATTTTTTTTCGTTATTATCATCTCAAATAATTTATGTCCAATAAATATACAATTCTAATTTTAACAAATTTAAAAACATTTAATCTCTATTTGATTAATATTTTTATAACTTTTTTTTTAAGTCTACAGGGTGTGGATCATGCAGTATACATAAAACAATTATGTATACTGCATAATGAAATTTTGTTATCCAAAGTGAATATTTTTCAGTACAAGGTGTTATATATCTATTGAAAATAATTTACGATTACAAAACATTAAGAAATTACTTTCTTATAATTTTTCCAGCAAATTTTATTTTAAACAATATCTTGAAATTTTTTATCATTGAATGATGAGTGAAAGTAATGCATCAATGGGTATTGAAAATTGTAAAACCATATGAGAAAAAAATAAGAATTTAAATATGATTAATATTAAATATGGATATAAAAATATGACATTTTATTTTCATTTATTAAATTCATATGAATATGATATGATAAAAATATTAAATGATGGGGGTCCTTAGGACTCATATGAATATAAATTTAGTATAAATTTCATATCATTTTTTATATTGTATAATGTATATACGAGATTATATTAAATATGAAATTTTTTTTATATCGTATATTACTATATGAGTCATTCTGGATACCACGTCATGACCTTACCAGGTCATGTCTCCCGATTGGACTGATTTTTTTACCACCCTTTTATAATATATGGCTCATTTCCATTTTTTATGCAAAAATAGATTTAAAAAAATAATATAAACATCTTCTTTTAGTGTTGTAATTTCTAGAAAACATAAAAGTTTTTTTTATCAAAGAATTAACTTGTTAGTCATAAGAACTTAGTAAATTAAGAATTTTTTTATTATTGTGCTTAAAACCGCATATTTTTCGAGGTATAATAAATATTTTTCATGATTTTGTGAATAAATAAGAAAATAATTATTACATGAGTTTTTTATTTTCAGCCTGGAAAGCATAAGTAAACGTAGAGAAATTCCATCGACTCGTAATGGATAAATATTTTCTTTGAAGGACTATTATTATAAAAAAAAAGATTATTTATTAATATTAATGCTTTACAAAATCAACTTTTCAAGCATAATTTTAAATTTTAATTTAATGATCACAGTTAAGAGTACTGAGTGTGCGCCATTTTGTTTAAAATAAAAATTATTTATTTTATATTTTTATGAGTTTTGGATCAAGAAAATGTTTTCCCACTTTCTTTATTTAATTTAGAATATTTTGGCATGAAAATTTTTTAAATGTAATAAAAAATAAAGCCGTACGTTTTTGGACAAAATTACAAATAGTCAACAATTTTGTCCAAAAGCATACGGCCTTATTTTTTATTAAATTTAAATGCCAAAATATTCTAAATTAAATAAAGAAAGTGGGAAAATTTTCCTCTGAATCAAAAAAATTTTCCAAACTCATAAAAATAAAAAATAAGTAAAAACAAAATGGCGCACACCCAGTACTTTTAAATTAAAAATTTTTTTTATTAATGAAAATTATAACTGTGCCTGTACAGACTGTTTTAGTAATTCGCTTTGTGATAAATTTATTACATATCTTTCATCCAGAGACATTTTTTTTTACAAACTCCACCACCACAATAACAACTTGCATCAATATCAGGTGGTTCTATTTTTGGTAAATTACATTCGAAATCTTCTTTTAGATCATAAATATCTGCAGCAATGCAATCTATATAATCTAGTGTTAGAATGTCATAGTAATACATGAAGTTTTGGAAAAATTTATCGTCTAACTTGTGAAAAATTCGAATTTTTTTTTGTACCCACTGAATAAAGGTAGCATTCCTAACAATTTTTATAATAAAAATCCAAGGTATTCTTTGCTCTTCTACAACTTTATATAGCAATATAATAAAATCTTTGTACAAATCTTTGGTACAAAGAATATTTTTATCGTTCATTTCTGAAATAAACATAAGTTTTCATTAAAAGAAACATTAAATCTATCTGAATAAATGTCAATTTTAATAAATTAATTTTATTTGGAATTTAAATTTTATTAAACATTAATTTGATTTTTTTTAAATAAGTGAAATTTCTATTGCATAAAAGATCCCAGTTGTAAGGGAAGCCGAGAGGGAAGCTAAGTTTCAAATCCGGGACGGATCCGTATAAATAATTTGATTATCCGTACGGATCCGTATTACGGATAATAAATTGATCAGTATGTCACGCTTTTTTTCATCAGTAAGAGATTACGCATGCGCACAAGTGGTTATAATATTTTTTTATTTTAGTTTTGTTTTTATAAGGTTATGAATCTTGCTTTATAATTAGAAAATAATTAGTATTTTATCAAAGAAAATAAATATACGTATTTTCTGATTTTCAAAGATGGCAGAAGAAAAAATATGAAAAAAAGAAGTTTCTGAAATACCCGGGGGTTTTGGAGGTGGAGAAAAATGTTTTTATGACTGAAAATTATCATTTTTTCACCCCTACATATTTTCCAATTTCCCAATATGGCGGACCGAAAAACATGAAAAAAGGAGCTTTCTACATTTCCTGGGAGTTTTCGAGGATGAGATTAACGGTTTTATTAATGAAAATTTTCTTTTTTTCACTACAACATATTTTTCAAGATAAAATTATAGATAAAACTTTCTTTTTTCATGTTTTTTTGACCGCTATCTTGGAAAATCGGAAAATATGTTGGGATGAAAAAACGAATTTTTTCCTTTCGAAAAAACGTTTCTGAGGAATTTTTCATAAGGTGTTTTTGCTTGCTTTTTTCACACTTATCTCTCCGACTAATATTACATCAAATATGCTTGAATTATTGACTAGTTTTATTTTTCTTTTTATTTAATAATAAAGGATGGATTGAAAATATAAAAAGATACAGCTATACAATACGAAATATTGTTTACACATCTGTGCAACACCTCATAATTTGAAAAAAAAAGTTTTAATTTTCTAAAATTGAAAAAGAATGTCCCCTTAAAGCATAAGTGTTTTTGCAAAGTAAAAAAATAATTTAATTTTATTAAGTTTTCTTGCACAACGAAAAATTGTATATTCTTAAGAAGCTTAAAATAATAATTCTTTCTTTCAAATATTGCGTTTTTCTTTAAACAATTAGTATACTCCTGAAAAATTTTAGGGGGGAAAGTGGGTTATGACTTAAATTGCATTTATATGAGTTATGTAGGGCTCAATTTAAACCAAACCGGCGTAAGCCTAATTGTCGGGTCTGCAAATCGGTTTCAACGTATTTTTTTCCCGAAAGTATACTAATTAAAATAAGCCTCAATATCATTTTTTAGCTCATAGGTTTCATTCATTGATTTTTGCGGCCATTTTTTTTTTATTTTAACATAAAAAGTTTTAAATTAATAAAAATATGTAAAATTTCCCTCGGATTGAAAGTTTTTAGCTTCAAAAAAGTAGAACTTGGGTAAAACCAGAACAAATAATTTTATTTAAAATTTGGCGAAATTTATGAATCAAGCTCCAGAGGATTTTTCATCTATATGCTTTTGAGTAATCAACTTTTGAAAAAAAAAGACATATTTTATTGATTTGTCGCACATGCACTGGTCAAAAAAAAAATTTGACCCCAGAATCGGATTCTAAGAGAAATTTCCTATTCGGACCTAAGAGGAAATTTTTCATTTTAATGTGAGTTTTTACCGAAAAAATAATAACAACTATTCCTTTTCCTTTTTTTTTTAAAGACCAAAACACAAAAATGTCCACCAAAAATCGAGGACTGAACCTTGTGAGCTAAAAACGTTGACGCTTATTTTTAGTAGTCTTTGCAGGAAAAAATATTTTTTAACCGATTTGAAGACCCAACAATTAGGTTTATGACTGTTTGGTTTAAATTTTTCCATATATATTAAAATAACGTTAAACTTGATGCATTAAAAAAAATAATAAATTAGATTACGATTTTTATCTATTTTTCAGTATTTATCAAAACAGACAAATATACTATAAAATTGTATAAAATGAAAATTTTGAATAAATTTTTCTTTCATTTAGACGATGTAATTGATATAAAGTACATGATTTAAAAATATTTAACATTATTTGTAAGGATGGAGCATGTAGCAGAACCACATAAAGCAAACGTAAGCGAAAAGATTCTAGTCGCTACCACGTACAATAGGCGAACGAATAGGCAGGATACCATATTTTATTACGCACTTAATTTAAATTATATTGAATAGTAAAATAAATAACTAGTAAATATATAACCTTTTTTAAATCTAACACTTACCAAAATTTTTTACACTTATACAAAAAAACCTTAATTTAACAAAATTCATTTACTATTGTTTTCCAAAAATTTATTAATAATATTAAAATCCTTAGGGTTAATAATATTTTGCGTTTTCTGGAAACAAATAAAATATACTACGTTTTGTCTTTTTTTTTTTTTTTGTATAGTCTTTTATTAGAACCACAAAACCTAATAATTATAAAAATAAAAAATTGAATATCCATCAGGTAAGATATAAAATTTAATTTTAAACAAAATGGTTAGTAAAAATAATATATCGATCATTTTCATTTCTTTGCAAAAATAGTGTCACATTGGCACCGATTGAAGAAAAAATTTGCAAATTTTTTTGCCTTAAAGTTTGTATTTCAAAAAGTTGTTCACCATACACTATAAAAATTAATCAAATTCAAATTAAAAAAAAAAAAAATTTTTATAAAATGTGACAAAAAAACCTTTACCGTTCCTTCTAAAAGCCATTATCGTTCCTATCAAAAAGTTGGCATTTTAAGCATAAGAAGTGCATAGATTTTTATTTTTTGGTTTTTTATTTTTTTTTTTTTTGACATTTTTTATTTTTAGGGCTTAATTATCTCAAAACCAAAGCAATTTTTATCCAGGTAAAAAGAAAACTTAAGAAAAAAGCATATTTAGTTGTAATTTATTTAATTTTATATTCAATCATTTTTTTAAATAAAAAACTTAATGAATCATATGTGTAAGTTTAAAATTCCCGCTTTTATGATTTCAAAAGTTTGAAATTTTCGCGCAGTTTTCGTACCAACTTAAGAAACTAAGATAAATACAAACCTCTCCAGTCACCCAAAACTCGATCTTGTCTTGGAGCCTGCCTCTTAAAATAAATGAATTCGTTTAACAATAAAATTTGGTACTATTTTTTTAAATTTCATACCTTAAATCAACAAAAACTACCTCTTTTTAGGGTTTTTTTTGCAAAACTTTGGAACTGAAGCTAATCTGATGAAATTAATGCCATATTTTCAAGATTGCAAAATATTGGGCTTACTTGATAACAGACCAAATTTGGGATATTAGAACTAATTAAAGGGGAGAAAAACTACCCATAAAATAAGGAATATTACAAATAACATAAGAAAATATTTAAAAAAATTTTTATTCTAGTATTTATGAACATTTTATGGTATTTAATTTTATTTCGATATATTAACAGTCCACCAGGGATTGAAAATGGGTGGAAGCTACCCCTAAAATAAAAAAAAAATTATAAAAACGATTAAAATATTTTTTTCTTGCTTTTTCTTTTGCAACCGAGAAAATAGCAACATAAGTGGTAAAAAAATTGTATCAACCTATATTAAACGTCCCCAGGATGTTAAAATGGGTGAAAACTGCCCCTATAATTAAAAAAACTTACAATCGGTTTGTGTAACTACACAACTAACGAATTCACTTATAACAGTTATAAAATTTTATTTTTAACATATATGCAAAGATGTCAAGATTATACATATGCAAAGTCTCTATAGGGACTTCTGCACCAAAAAATATTCTAAGTCCATTTTACTCCCCCCTCCCTAAAACGTTCAATTTTTATTCCCCCCTACCAACCGGGCTTTTTCAAATACCCCATCCAATGAACATGTTCCATGTTAAAAAAAAAAATAGAATTTCGGTTTCAATTAATGGAACTTTTTTTTTACTACTAATGTTTCTATTTTTTCTATTGAAAAAGAAAAAATAACAAAAAATTTTAACCATTTTTCAATCTTTTTTTTAATTTTGGGGGTAGTTCCCTGATGGACTGTTAATATATCGAAATAAAATTAAATACCATAAAATGTTCATAAATACTAGAATCAGGAATAAAAAATAAAAAATAGTCTTTTTTCATGTTATTTGTAATCTTACTTATTTTAGGGGTAGTTTTTCTCCCCTATAATTATCTCTAACATCCCAAATTTGGTCTGTTATCAAGTAAGCACAATATTTTGGTAAACAATCTTGAAAATATGAAATTAATTTCATCATGTTAATCGTCATGGTTCCGAAATTTTGCAAAAAAACCCCTAAAAAGAGGTAGCTTTTGCTGATTTAAAGTATGAAATTTAAAAAAATAGTCCCAAATTTTATTGTTAAACGAATTCATTTATTTTAAGAGGCAGGTTCCGAGACAAGAGCGAGTTTTGGGTGACTTTGAGGTTACCTCGGTGAAGATAGCCCCCTGCTTTGCATGCCGGTTGCAAGAGAAGAGAGAGCCGAGAGAAAAAGCGCACGCTTCCGGGTTCGTGCGTGCACATACATACACACAAACATAAATTATCAAAATCCCCACTCTTTCTGTATTATAAATTATTAGAAAATTAAACATAAAATATAAAGGATAATATAGAAATGACTAATATTATTATATACAGAAAGGGTGGTGAATCTAACAAATATATGTCTGTTTTCTCGCAAACATACTCCCCGCCGTCGCAAATGCGACTAACAAAAGCAAAAAAGAATAAAAATTTTTTGAATTGAAAAAACATGAATTATAAATAATATAACTTATTCGCGGATTACAAAATTATCGATTTTATAAAATTATCGAAGTTAATATTCTAAATTACACATTAAATTAATTTTAAAATTTTAAAATTGAATTTATCAGAACATTAATATCATAATAAAATTTTTTTTTTTAATGAATATCACTCATACATCCATACATATTACAATTTCCTAAAACCTCTTTTTTTTATAGTGGAAAAATGACATTGAATGATAATTTTACAAAATCTTATTTTTAAAAATTTAAATCTATTAATTAATTTTATATACAATGAATTTAAAGAAAATAAATAAGTATCAAAATCTAAAATTATATATTTTTTTTTAAAGAATTATCATTCTAATCTAAAAACTTTTTTTTAAATAAATTAAAGCTAACTTTTATTTTTAAATATACATAAATATCTTCTCTTGCGGTGCTATTTACAATTACTTTTTTTTTACAATTATTATTTTTCTTTTGCTATTCACAATTATTATTTTTCTTTTGCTATTTACAATTATTATTTTTCTTTTATTCTTCTTTAACTGGTAAAGGAATTAACTTGACGATTGGACGTTTATATACACCAGTTGCTCTTTTGATAGTTGCTACCCTAACTAATTGATCAGCTCCAGGTACCACATCAACGACTCTTGTCATAGGCCATTTAGTAGCTGGTAGACATTCATCTTTTAGCAGAACCAAATCTCCTATTTCGACATTTTCTGAAGGATTTCGCCATCGATTGTATTGTTATAGATTGTGAACATATTCTTTTGACCACCTATTCCAGAAATGATCACGCATATTAGTTATAAGTTTAAATTTGTTAGATAAATTTTGTAGTTTATTAGGGTTTGAAGGAATTTCTGGATATGCATGAATTGGTTCTCCGATCAAAAAATGAGCAGGTGTTAAAGGTAAAAGATCTGTAGGGTCGTTACTAGCTGGATATAAGGGTCTTGAATTTAGACACGCTTCGACCTTACAAAAAAATGTTGACATCTCTTCATATGTTAATTTTTGCTCACCTATTATTTTTCTTAAATGAGATTTTACCGATTTAACTCCTGCTTCCCAAAGACCTCCAAAATGTGGTGATGATGGTGGAATGAACGACCAGGATGTACCTTTTGAAACTATAGCATGAGAGACTTCTTTGTAAAATTCTGAAGCTTTTGAGAACATCTTCGCCAATTCAGCACTAGCTCCTTTAAAATTGGTTCCATTGTCGCTATATAGTGTTGAACATTGACCCCTTCTGGAAATTAACCTTTCAAAAGCTGCCAAGAACGCCTGGGTTGAAAGTGATGTGACGACTTCAAGATGTACTGCTTTCGTAACTAAACAAACAAAAACGCAAATGTACCCTTTAGTTGTTTTAATACCTCTCCCCGACGACGCTTTTATGGCAAAGGGACCACAATAATCAACTCCTGTACTCAGAAATGGTTTCTCAGGTTTTAATCTTGAATTTGGTAATTGACCCATCAATTGTTGAGAAGTCCTTGCATTATATTTTGTACAAATTACGCATTTTCGAATAATCGACCTAATATAACTACGCCCACGTACAATCCAAAAACGCTGAAGCAAAATATTTCTTGTATGTTCCTGCCCGCCATGTAAACATGCAAAATGAGCCTGACGGACTAACAATCTAGCAAACGACGTATTTTTTGCAATTAAAAAAGGATGTTTTTCATTAAATGATAAAAGAGAATTTTTTAATCGACCTCCTATTCTAATACATCCTTGATCATCCATAAAAGGTTTAAATGCAATTAGTGAAGAATTATTTAAAATTTTTTTATTTGATTTTAAACTATTATATTCATTTGGAAACGAAAATTTTTGTGAGCATTTTGTTAAGAAAATTAAAGATTTTTCTAATTCTTCTGGACTTAACGATTCTAGAGCTATTCTAATCTTGTAATTAATTAATCTTAAACAATAAGCTACGACTCTTAATAATTTGTCTAAGCTAGAAAATTTTTGAAATAGATATGGTTCTTCCAAAACTGTTAAGGTATTAATTATGACTAACGACTTTTCTTCATTTTTAACTTTGCTTTCTTCAATTTTTTCTTTTTCTGCTGGCCAATGATCAGAAGATTGCTCAAGCCACGATGGTCCTTTCCACCATAATGAAAAACTTCCCAACTCAGATGCTGAAATTCCTCTTGAGGCTACATCTGCTGGATTGCTTTTAGAAGAAACGTAATGGCAATTAATTTTAAGGTCAGAATTTTGAATATCAGCTACCTTATGAGACACAAAGGGTTTCCATCGTGAAGGATGTGAACTTAACCAAGTTAAAACTGTGGATGAATCCGACCAACCAAACACTTTTATTTCTTTTTTTAAATTTAATTGAGGAATAAGTTCATTAGCTAATTTTACCAACAAATTTGCTGCGCAAAGTTCCAATCTTGGAATTGATAATTTTTTAATTGGAGCTACTCTTGTTTTGGAGATTAACATTGATGACTTTTTTACATTTTGATTTGTTATTACAACATAAATTACAGCTGCATACGTTCTTTCCAAAGCATCTGCGAAACAATGAAATTCAACCTTAGATGATTCAAAACTTTCAACTCAACGAGGAATTGTGATGTCTGCCAGAGCAGGAAGAGCTCTTCTAAACTGTAACCATTGCTTCGAAATATTTTCCGGTAAATTTTCATCCCAATCTAAATTTAGTAACCATAAATCTTGAATTAAAATTTTAGCTACTATTATTACTGGTGAATACCATCCTAATGGATCGAAAAGTTTAGCTATCTCAGACAACAATAATCTTTTAGAATGCACCTCATCTAATTTTAACGAAACATCTATTTTGATATTAAAACAGTCCAAAGAAGGTGACCAACTAACACCTAAAGTACTTATATTTTCAGGATCTTTTATATTTAAATTATCCGATTTTTCAGCCAAATCAGGATGATTAGATGACCATTTTGCTAAAGGAAAACCTCCTAATGACAAGAGTTTTATTAATTCACTTTTAATTTTTAAAGCTTCTTCTAAGGTATCAGCCCCCTCAAAAATATCATCTACATATGATCTTTCTTGTAAAGAAATCGATGCTAAAGGATAGTTATGGCCCTCATCTATGACTAACTGATTTTTACATCTTAAGGCCAAAAAAGGAGAACAAGCTTGACCAAACATAACCACTGTTATCCAATAGTCTTCAATCAAACCAGTTTTTTTAACTCGCCAAACTATTCGCTGCCAATCCCAATCTTCAGGACTAACTTTTATCTGCCTAAACATTTTAACTATATCCGTGTTGAAAACTACTTTAAAGAAACGCCATTTAGTTAAAACTGCCCATAAATCTGCCTGAAGTTTAGGACCAGTTAGTAGCTTTGAATTTAATGAAAAACCAGTGGAAGTTTTATGAGACGCATGGAATACAACTCTCAACTTTCCTTCAAGATCATGTATTTTAAAAACTCCATGATGTGATATGTAATTTGCCAATGGATTATTTAACATATAACGAGGAATTTTAACCATATGACCCATACTTTTTAAATCCTCAATATTATTTTCATATTTTTCAGCAAAAATTGAATCTTTTTCCATCTTTTTCTCCATTGAAAGCAACATTTTTACCGCAAAAGAACGAGTTTGACCTAATTTAATAGCTTCATTTTTTGACATTGGTAATTTGACTATATATCTACCAGAACTATCTCTTGAATGCGTTTCTACGAAATGTTTTTCACATTCAAGTTCCTCCGGAGAAGGCAAAGAAATTTGACTAACATTTTCTAATTCCCAGAATTTTCTAAGATCAAACCCTAATTCTTCAACATTTTCTAAAGAGATCAGGTTACAAGCAATTTTTAATGATTGATTATTATTGACCTTTGTAGGACCTAATAACACAAATCCAAAAGGAGTTTCATGAGCCAAAGGTGCCCCTGGTGGGCCATGAATAGTTTCACCTTCAACAAACCATCCACATACATATAAACCTAATAACAAATCTATTTTTGACGTTTTAAAGAACTCAGGATCAGCTAACTTTAAATTTTTAATATGAGGCCACTGATTTTCTGAGAAAGAAAAGGATTTAGAAGGAATCGATGAAGTTATTTTGGGTAATATTAATGCTTCTACATCTTGTTTAAAAGAATCATTATAAAGAGAAGAAATTTTAAAATCAACAGCATTATTTGAAACGCCCTGACTACATAAAACTCCAGTAATCAAAGTATTGATTGGCTTACGCCTTAAATTGAGCGATTGTACTACCCATTCCGAAACAGCTGAGGTATCTGAACCAGTATCAATCAAAGCTTTAATCACAACAAATTTTCCATTTGGTGATTGGACACGAACTTTAGCTGTTGCTAAAAGAACAATTTTATTGCTTAAAATTGTATGCGCAACATTAATATTACCTTGTGAGCTAAAACTTGAATCAGATAAAGAATTTTGAACGCAGTTGCAATTTCGTTCAACTGTATTTTCAGAATTTGCATTTGAAGACATTTGATTTATCGTTAAATTTTCTCGATTGGTAAATGAATTTTTAGCTACAGGAAAACAACCGTGCAACAACGTATGATGATTTTCGTTACAAGTTTTACATTTGAAATTGCTCGGACAAGGATTTGGATAATGATCCTTAAGGCAATTGTAACATAATTTTAATTTTTTAACTTGAGTGAATCTATTCACGCCTTGTAAATTTTAAAATTTTTCGCAATAACTTAATGTATGACCATTAGAATTACATAATAAACAGTGAAATTTTTTTGCTTTACCAGATTTTGCGGACTGAGATGTTGATACATTTACTTGTTTTTTATTTTGATTTGTTGACTCTTTTCCCGATGACTTGTTACTTTTCGAAGCCTCTCCTGATTTAAGAAGTGATTCTGTATCCAGAGACTCCAAAGCTTGCGACCAATTTTCCAAAAAAGTGCATAAGTCATCAAATTTGGGAAAATCCGCTGCATTAGATTGAGAAGTTTCCCATTTAATTCTGGATTCCTTGTCCAACTTCTTTGTTAGCAACAATACCAGCCAATGATTCCAATTGTCTTTGATTATTTCCAAAGCCTCGAAAGATCTCACGGTTTGTTTGAAAAAATCTAGAACTCGTTTTATTTCATGAGAATTTGTTTTAGAACAACATGGTAAATCCATTAAACTGTTCATGTGATGCGTTAATAAAATACGTTTATTACCATACCTTTTTTTAAGATCTTCCCAGGCTCCTTGAAAGCTACTTTCAGTTACCTGAGTATTTTTTAGCATCTCCGCTGCATCACCTTTTAAATGTTGTTGTAAAAGCAAAAGCTTGTGTACGTTGCTCAAAGTTGGAGTACGATGTAGAACACCAAGAAATTGATCTCGAAAACTTTCCCACTCCAAAACATCTCCCGAAAAATCAGGTAACGTGAATTTTGGTAAATGGAATTGAGCTGTATTACTTTCGTTATGATTAGCCCCATGATTTTCATGATCATGATTTTGTGGTGTTAAAGCTCTTATTTTAACATCCAACATAGCCTTGGCATCCATATAGCTGTTCTCAACCTTGTCGTACTGATGTTCCTTGATATATTCATGTTGGGATGCTAATTCTTGCCTTACAATTGCTTTATGCCCATCATAAAAGTTATCAAAATATTTATCCAATAAAGATTTTCGTGATTGAAAGAATTCCAAAGTTTGTTTGGCTTTGGCTGTTTTTTCAACGTTGGTTATGAAGCGTGTTATGAGTCCACCTTGTTCAATTTGCTCTCAGATCAACTCCTCCAAGGATAAACCAGCGTGAGACATTTTTCATGAAAATAAGAATAACGCTATTAGATTTAATATAAATAGTAAAAGAAATTTTTCTTTTTCTTTTTTTTATAATACAACTTTTTTTTTTTTTTTTTTGATAATAAAACTTATTTTTTTTTTTTTGCTTAAAGAATTGTATTAGTGTTTATTTATTTTTAATTTAAATTTCATAAATTTTAAGAGCGCCGGCACGCATAAGAAATGAAAATCTTTGACGAATAAAGGTTAGCGTAAAGAGGAGAAATTTGAATACATCTTTCTCACTCTTTCAGAAAGTTTTGAATATAGCTTTCTCACTCTTTCGCATAACCTATTATGTACACAAGTAAATATAGAACGATACATATATTACCACCGTGATGCTGAAATCCAACCTTCCTGAATCACGTGATTTCCTTCCTTTCCAGTTTTATGCGAAAAAGAAATGCCTTGTATAACAGGAAAATGGCGACTTCAAATATTTGCAAACTTTTATGTTTTTTTTTTTGAAATTTTTTAGGTCCTGCGATGCGACAGAACGTCCATGAATTTTTAAATAATAAATTTAAAACACCATAACCTAAAATTCAAGTCTTGTCGCGACCAAAAAAATTCATAAAAGAAAAAGGAGCACATGGCGTCACTGCACTAATTTTTATTTTTTAATTTTAATTTTAAGCCCTCACATATGAAAAAAATGCACAATATATTCCACAACACTGTTTTTTTTTTGTTAATTAAACAATAATAATATATTTTTCACTTAACAATTTTCCTAAAGCCACGAGTTCAGATCTCTTTTTAAAAAATAGGGTATTCGGCACCAAAATGTTTTATAGTTTTGTTATAGTTTTAATTAAAGGAAAATTAGACTGAATAAAAATATGAAAGGAAATAATAATTAATAATGACACTTAATAATTCCACTTTGAAAATATGATTATTTGATTTATTGTATGAATACTTGAATTTTTAAAGAGCAATATAAAGATGTGCTTTGCATGCCGGTTGCAAGAGAAGAGAGAGCCGAGAGAAAAAGCGCACGCTTCCGGGTTCGTGCGTGCACATACATACACAAACATAAATTATCAAAACCCCCCATAAAAGTTAATCACTATTTTTTATAGCGCAAATTGTTCCTCTTTAATTGTACCAAATGTACATCGCATTTATTTTTTTGTGCAAAATTGTGCTTTTCAGAAAAATGCAATTAAACGTCGGGGGGCTGGAAATGTAGCCCCCGGTTTAATTATTAACTTTTCTGGAATATTAAGCATTGCACAATCAAAAACTTTTGCGCAATAATTGTACACTTAATTGTGCAATTATAATATGCTAAAATATTTAAGAAATAATTAATAGTTTATTAATTATTAACTTATTTGTTAATCTCCATAATATACAGACACGCCACACACTGCGGTATTGACGCGTCACTTACAAGTTACGCAGAGGTTACTTCAGTCAGAGCACTAAATTTAAATTTATCTTATAACGCACAGTTCGGAAAAGTGAAAAAAGATTGAAAAAATTTTAACTAAAAAATTAAATTAATATTTTATTTTTATTTTATTTTTTATTGACTTTTTATTACATTTATTTATTCGTGTGTATAAGGAAACTTTGTCAATTGAAAAGGAGAAAAAGAAGGATGTTTTGAAAATATACATTTTTTTTTTAACATTACAACTATTTTTTGTAAATTTACGAAAAATTGTTGCAAATTATCAATTTTTCTTGCGAATTTACAAAAAAAAATTCGAGAATACTTGAATTTTTTGTTAATGTACTAAATGTAGTAAATTTACGATTTTTTTCAAATATTTAACATTTTTTTTTAAATTTACTAATTTTACGAGAAAAATTTGTTCGGTTTAAGGGTGGGGGGTCAAATGGGACTTAGAATCACTTTAATTTTGGAACGTTGAAAAATCTGGACCTTAAAATAATACAGGTTTATGGACTTAGAATAATATCGATTAGGGACTTAGAATAATTCAGGTTGGGGGATTTCGAATAATTTTGATTTAGGGCTTGGAATAATTCGGGTTTAGGGGCTTAGAATCATTTTAATTTTGGGACGTTGGAAAATCTGGACTTAGGGACTTAAAATAATACAGGTTTATGGACTTAGAATAATATCGATTAGGGAATTAGAATAATTCAGGTTGAGAGATTTCGAATAATTTTGATTTAGGGCTTGGAATAATTCGGGTTTAGGAACTTAGAATTATTTTGATTTAGGGGCCTATAATAATACGCATTTAGGGAATCAGAATAGTTTGGGTTTAGAATCTTAACATCTAGTAAGGTGATAATTACTTAGAAAATTGTATTGTAACGTTGCGTAAAATTTGCATTATACCTAGTCCTCAGCTGGAAGTAAACATGTTCCATACAATATTTAGGTTGTGTTTACACAAACCGGTTATAAATTTTTTTCAAATAAATTAAATATTACCATAAGTTGGGTGTAAAAACTAATAAACTAATAAAAATAAAATAAATAAAACAAAGGCTGCAGATCTAGTCGCAGGGTTTCAAATCTAAAGTCATTTCATTTATTCCTTGCAGAGAAATGATAAAAAAACTGATTTCAGATCAGGAACAAATCGATTAAACAAAAAAAAAAAAATTGTAAAAATTTTTTCAAATTGTATTTAGATAGTTGTGTCTTCTCCAGTTTGGCTAAATTTCATTTATTTTTTGTCGAGTAATCACTGATTTCCGATGAACTAAAAAATACTAAAAAATTGCAAAGATCAGAAACAAGTCGATAAATAAAAAAAAAAATGAGATAAAAAATTTTTTAAATTGTATCTACTTGTTTAAATTATAACAATAGTTTTGAATCGATATCTCAAATCTGATAATTAATTTTTTGAAAACTTTTGACTTAAAATTTTTGCTACCAAAAAATACAAAAAACACCGACTTTGAAGTAGTAGCTAATTTTTTTCTATGAAAGTATGAATTTTAGAAACATCGATGTTTAATTCAATTTCTTGGATCAGATTTTAATATTTTAAAATTTTTTTCTACAAATTTTTTTCACTGCTGGAAAAGCCAATTTTTCATTTATTAAACTATTAAATCTATACCAGACGTAAAATAAACAACAATAAAAAATCCATTATTTTTTTTCTTTTTGGACGCCATACCTCATCTTTTTCTGTGAAAGTTCTAACAACAAATATATATTCGTTGGTTTTAATATCTGAATACATCGTTTTTACTTTTCTTCGACCTATTCTTCTAAAATATTTTGCATCAAAAAATAAAGAAAGGATTATTTTATTTCATTTCAGAAGCAATGCCTAAGTTTTTTCCACAGCAGACTGGGCCTTTCACAAAACATGTAACGCGAATTTCTCCGTTTTTGCGATAATACCCTAAAAAGCATTACTATATCTCCCCTGGAATTGGTCAAAGGGGACATGGAGGGGTAAATTTTTACATAGTCGTAAAGATCTAGACAGGTGTACTATAAATTATTGTAATACATTAAATAACATACATTTAAAAAAAAAATTTAATAACTGTTAATTAGATACCATAAAATTTCGGAGAACAATAAAAAGTAGGTATTCGTTTCCTTATAGCATTAAAGTTTCGACGAGTTTGATTTTTGGTAGACAAAGAAATCTAACACCTTTCTTTTTATTGTACAGCTTGTTTTTTTTTAACTTATTTCAAAACAAGTTCTATAAATTTTTTTTGTATAAATTATATTATATTATATAAATTAAATTACAAAAAAAATTCTTAAAACCATTAAAAAAAAGTAAAGGTTCAGGTATGCGCGAGTACTGGTATTTAAAGACCTACATATATAAAAATAAAATATTTTTGATACATTTTGATCACATAAAAATAAGAAATTTATTTTTTATAACATTTTTTAAAAACATTTTTTTAAGTTCCAATTTTACAACGGATATAATAATAGACTAATATATACTTATATAATATTCATTGATTCTTGCATTGATTTTTATAACTGAATGTCTTTATAATATTTCAATGAAATATTATAATTTACTAATAGGAACATTAAAGTCATTTTAGTTTAATGAATGTCTTTATGATTTTGACCCAAAAAAAATTTCCTGTCAGCGTCCAGAAAGCACGTAATCCTCGATCGCTGCGCGACCGGGAAAGACGTGTTTTCTCGCCACTGACGAAGAAAATATGAGACCCTCAATATCGTATATGACCCTTGTCTATAAATAAAGAATGACCACAATAGCAGTTTACCATCCAAGGCGAAACCGAGGTTTTTACGTGCGATTTGGGCCATTCTTCAATTTTCTGGACACGGGCTCGTAATATACTATATTTGAAAAAAAATTATTATAATTAAAATAAAAGAGATAAAATTTAAAAAGTGATAATATTAATATACGCTACTAATTCAGTTAAAATCAAATATCATTTCAAGCTAAATTTAAAACGAACAAAACCCTTTCGTATTTTTTTAATATCTGTCTAGAAATAGTCGTAATTGAACCGAAAAAAAAACATTGGAAAATTATTGAAACTGCAGTTCCTCCAGCGATGACAAAATATTTATAAAACTTTCACATACAAATAAATGCAAGGTCAAAACGAATATTTTTTCCCTTTTTTAAAAAATATCTTTTTACTTGGTTTATTATCATTTCAACCTCAAATGGAAAAAAATTAATTAGCTTTATATTATCCGAAAATATCCAAAAAGTTAAAAAAAAAATGATATGTATTTATACTGTATGCATATAATTATGTACATCAGTACACATGCATGTTCGTATTGTCTTCCTATAGTGGATCGAAAACACTTTTTCATTATACGCTGCAAAAAAAATTTACTTTCTTACTTTCAGGCGATCTTTTTTTCGCTTTTAATGAAAAACTATGTGCCGAACACGGGAAAAATTGTGTAGGAAATTTTGCTTTCAATGCTGTCTGCACTCGTTCGCTACGCTCACTCATGTATACAACTGCATTGAAAGCCATATAAGGTCATAATATAGCAAATGCTTAATACTTGCTTAAATTTTCATTTTCTTTTTTTCATTTTTTAAATAACATTTATAATGCTAAAATTCATAAAAGATGCTTGTAAAAACTTGTGTAAAAAGTAACTCTTAAAACAAAAAGAATAGTTTTTTCTCGTAAAATTAGTAAATTTAAAAAAAAATGTTAAATATTTGAAAAAAATCGTAAATTTACTACATTTAGTACATTAACAAAAAATTCAAGTATTCTCGAATTTTTTTTTTGTAAATTCGCAAGAAAAATTGATAATTTGCAACAATTTTTCGTAAATTTACAAAAAATAGTTGTAATGTTAAAAAAAAAATGTATATTTTCAAAACCTCCTTCTCTTTCTCCTTTTCAATTGACAAAGTTTCCTTATACACATGAATAAAAAAATGTAATAAAAAGTTAATAAAAAATAAAATAAAATATTAATTTTATTTTTTAGTTAAAATTTTTTCAATCTTTTTTCACTTTTCCGAACTGGGCGTTATAAGATAAATTTAAATTTTGTGCTCTGACTGAAGTAACCTCTGCGTAACTTGTAAGTGACGCGTCAATACCGCAGTGTGTGGCGTGTCTGTATATGGAGATTAACAAATAAGTTAATAATTAATAAACTATTAATTATTTCTTAAATATTTTAGCATATTCTAATTGCACAATTAAGTGTACAATTATTGCGCAAAAGTTTTTGATTGTGCAATGCTTAATATTCCAGAAAAGTTAATAATTAAACCGGGGGGCTACATTTCCAGCCCCCCGACGTTTAATTGCATTTTTCTGAAAAGCACAATTTTGCACAAAAAAATAAATGCGATGTACATTTGGTACAATTAAAGAGGAGCAATTTGCGCTATAAAAAATAGTGATTAACTTTTATGGGGGGCTATCTTCACCGAGGTTTTGAGGTTTTATATTTTTCTCAGTTTCTTAAGTTGGTACGAAAAATGCGCGAAAATCTCAAACTTTTGAAATCATAAAAGCGGGAATTCTAAACTTTCATTCATCATGCTTTCTTCTGGAGTTAGTAAATTTTTATAGTACCCTAAAATTACTTGGTAACTCTCCACCAAGTGATTTTAAAATTTATATTTTATATTAAACAAAAATTATTTTTTATTATTTAGCTACAATTATTCATTTGCAATTAAAAAAAATAGTATATTATACATCAATGGCCTAAATCCTTGGACTCTCTTGCTAGTATCTAAAGGTTTACGCCCGTGGTATATACAATATTTTTTGCCTTTATGGATCTGCAATGCATGCTGATATTTAACAAAACATTTTAAATATCTAGGAGAAAGAAAGGCTATTTTTTAACCTGGACGGACGCATTTTTTGCTCTTTATATGTAAAACCAGTAAAACTATATGGGGCTTCAAACGGGTTAAGGATAATTTAATGGGTTGCTTATATAGGTTGTCAGTAAAAAAGTACAACGCGAGAATTTCAAATCCCGGTTAACAAATTATGTGTTTCATTATAAAAAAATAATTAAAGAGCAACATGCATCAAAAAATAAATCAAGAAAAAGGAACATGCTTTACTATTTTCTCAATTTACTGCAAAAAATTTCAGTAAACTGAAATCATTGGATGAACTTTTACGTCAAGTAATCTTATTTAAATATTATGATAAATTTCACATTTATCTAATATTTAATTCAATTTATATTAAAATAAATCGAAAATATAAAATAAGATGTATTTTACACAGTTAATAAATATTTCGGTTGTAATCATATATGGGCATATCCATTACTTTTCATACAAAAGTGTGCGCACGCATGACTCCGATCGGGCTCAAATTTTCAGGGGTGGTTTGAAGTAATAAAAAACTCAGCCAGCCAAAATTTCAGCCATTTTGCAGGACGGGTTGCCGAGATACAAGCTCTAAAAGGTCCAAAAATAGCCATTTTTAGCCAATTTTCAAAAATTTACTGGGCTTCAAGGATTAGTCCAAAAAACATCCAGCTGGTCTCATTTTTTTCCTTGAACTTTCAACTTTTACCAAAAAAATTTTCAAAAAGTTTCATGGAGTTGATTTTTACTGGCATTGATTAACGAATAGTTTAAAATAAATATTAGATATGTTTAACTGTATTTAATAAAAATATTTTTCCAAACCATGCACTCAAAGATTTAACAAAAAAAAGTTAACAAAATACAAATGTTAGTAAAATTAAATATTACATTTAACATTTTAAAAAGTTTTTTGTTTTTTTTATGGCAAGGACTGCATCAAATACATATATAAATTGTATATTACACCATGTATTGTATCATGCATAAAGCCAAAAAAAAAGTTTTACAAAAAGCAAAAGCTAATAATATTTTATTTCGCTAGGCTGATTAGTATAAAAAAGCCTACGACAGTTAAAAGCTACAAACTAAACATTTTCCTTTTATTGTGGAAGCGTTGCAAGAGCAAAAACAGTTGCACAATCTTTGACTGTTGACTGGCTGTCAAATGTTCCTTGGGTATCCATTAAAATAACAGCTACTTGTTCTCCATTTGGTAAGCTTGCAGGAAATATCTTAGACCACATTAGAATATCTGTGGTATCTCTTTCAGAACTGCAGTGCCAAGAAAACCCAGACAAAGGCTCAGCTTCATTACCTAACCAATCATCAATGCTTTCCTGTTCAATGTACTGCAAAGCTAATTTAATGCAAATTTACTGCTAGCTTAATTAATAATAAACAGTTAATAAAGTATATAACAATGCAATAAAAGAAAAATGAAATTTTATATTTTAATAAGAAATTATTTCTCTTCAAAAGCTCTATTTATGATAACAAAACAAACAATATTTGCATTTTAAAATAAGCCGCAATATTTCACATTTTCTGTTTATAATAAATTTTGCAAAAAAAAAGATTTTCAGACATTTCTGTAACCATTTTGGGCTAGAAAAGAAATTTGAACATGATCAGGTTCAACTGTAAATATTGTACAATAACTAGCTTGAATTTTTATCAATTATTTTAACAATTAGATTTATTATATTTTGTTCAAAAATTAAAATTTAGATCTTCAATTAAAAAGTTGTTATAAAATTATAAAAATTGTATATTAACTTTACATTGAATAATTTCAATATAACAAGACAAAAAAAACTTATATCAAAATTTAAGAAATTAAATACCACTGTAAAATCACGAAACATCTTTTTAAGGAGGAAACTTTTTTGTCACAAAACTATTTTTTTTTAAATTGCAAAACTTTTTGACAAAATTAAAAAAGCCAAAAATTAAATTAATATAAAAATATTAGACTTTACAGTGATTCATAAAAAATATTTTTTTTTTATGTGCAAACAAAGTTCTATGTATTAATCTATATTTACTTTTGTAAAAAGCCAGAGCTCAGAATTTATCTTTAGGTACATATTAATAAATAAATTAATTTCATTAATTTTTTGTGCAGTAAAAAATAATTAAATAAAAAATCCTTTGAAATAAATAAGATGAAAAAATAAAGTAATAATGATAACAATTTTTCCAACATTTCTAACGTTTTATTATCGAGATTTTTAAAAGTTTTGCTTCATAGTTTATTTAAACAACTAGAATTTTATATTTTTAGTTTCATAGTAATAAAAAAAATTTTTACCAAATACTATAAAAATCTTTTTGCTTTTTAAACAGCTGAAAAAATCTTCATTATTAAATTTAATTTTAAAACACATCTTTAAAAAATACAAAATATTTCTCAATACAAAAATTTAAGTATTTTAAAATGTGTACATAATTGAGTTCTTAATTAAATTGGAATGTTCTTGTGATTCTGAAACATCACTTTTTGAACTTGAAAATATTGTGCTATCAGTTCTTTCAAAATCTGCATTAATTTGATCACTTGTGTGTTGTTCATCAGATCCATCGAAACTATGACTTTCATAATTGTAATTATTTTTTGTACTTCTATTACTATGACTTGAAGAATCATAACTACTTGTTTCTGATTCAGATAATCTACAATTTTTTTTAGTATTTCTTTTTTTATTTTTATATAAACTTTCATTATCACTCTTCAATTGTTGGAATATTTCTTGTTCATTACAGCTGCTGAAGCTTCAGTTACTACTGTGGCTGGTAAGATTTTTGAATCTTTTACTTGGTTTACTTCTTAATTTTGAACATGAAACATTACTTTTACGTTTTTCTCTTCTACTCTTTTTCCTTTTATCGTTTTTATTTGATTGATATCTGTTATATTCATCATTTTCAGAATCACTGCTTTCTTTGTCGCTTATTTTATTTTATTTACTTTTTGTGCTCTTCTTTTTTTTAGTTTTTTGTTCGCTAGTCTTTTTTGATTTTTTACTACATGTTTTACGACGTAATCGAAGAGGTCTTGAACGTCTATTTGGCTCGTGTCCAGAATCAGAACCTGTACTTGTTAAATTTAGAAGTTCGTATATTTTTCCAATATATTTTACAAATGTTATTAAAATTTTTGATATTAAATGATCAAGTCTTTCAAATTTGTACTGAAAGTAAAATTAAGATATTAATATTTTTATTCAAAGTGTAATTTTGCTAAAAATTATTACTTTAGTTTTATTTGGATTAAGTATTGGCTGCAAGACTTCCTCTATAAGATGTAATACTCGACAAAGTTCTTTGACTCTAGTATCAGACCCTTCCAAATCTCTTTTTAACATGTTCGTTGTATCTCCTTTAGGATATACATAGTAAAAACATTGTTCTGTAACCTATTAAAATATTAAATTAATAATATTATGTATTTTTTATTCTAAAATATATAGCTTAATATTTTATCTCTAAATGTAAAACTAATATGCGTTTATTTGCTAATTCGTCATACTCAATAGCTACTTGTTCCATACTTTCAAATAAAGATTTAGGTATTGCTGGTAAAGAATTATATTGTAAGCCTTTTTGCTGTGAGATTCTTTAAATTCTTTGGTTTATGATCTTACTGATAATGAAAATTGTAATAATACTAAACTTTTTAATTGTTCAAAGTCTGATATTATTTTGTTTGAAGCAATACCACCTTCACCTAAATTACTAACTAATATTTCTGGTTCTTTTAAATTTCTTTGCCTAATATCTTCAGGACTTTCTTCATCTTGAGTTCTTGTCTTCTAGGCATACGACGTCCAGTTGATGTTTTTTTAAAATATTTTACATGACTTTTCATACTTTCCCAGTTTGGTAATGCTCTAAAATTTGCAAAGAATAAGCTTTTATTTATTTTATCAAAATTTATAAAATTGTATTATCAAAGAAAATTTTAACAATTCACTTTATAAACCTAATGATATCATCGCCTTTAAGCCATGCTGCTGAACATACAAGTATGTTGTGTCTATCAGGTTGAAGTATACCTTGGTACGTATTATGGCATGTTTCTCGATAATTATGAAGAACATTTAAAGCTAATGTACAAAAATGTTCACCCTGAAGAGATAAGTGTTAGGGATTTACTAAACACCCTAATATAGACACCACCCTAATATATAAAATAAATTCCACCCTCCACCTCTTCAGAATAGCTCATAAAATTTTATTGCAAAGGGGCTACAGGAATATCTTGACTATTGATTAATAATATTTGAAGGGAGATAAACACCCTCTTTTATAGTTTACGGCCACCCTTTTTCGCCTGACTAAAGGGGAAACTCCCTCCAGCCTTTCACTATAAGGGAAAAGCAAACCTAAGTAGGGTTAATCGTTCAGATAAGTTAAGAGGGTAAACTAAAATCAATACAGACCCCTACCTCGATGGTCTACAGGACTAATGTAAAATGGTCTACAGGGAGTCGAGGGGTAAACAAAGATAGTTACTTCCTCCCAGGGGGGGTTACCACCCACAACGACTATATAAGTCGTTACAAATGCTAAGAGCGGGCAGTCAGGAACTCAGACGTCTATACGTACACATCTTTAGTAGTCCTTACTCAGTCAACGTAAATAGTCCAGTAGATATATATATATATATTTGGTTACAAAGTTCAGAGAACAGTAAACTCTTAATAAACAAGAAATATTATAAAAATCTACGTGTTCAGTCATTTACTTGGATAACCTTTTCCGATAAAACATATCCTTAGGGATCCAGTAGAACCAACAGCATCAATTACAACATAAGGCCATTAGACTCAACTGGATAATTATTTATATAACTCGAATCCGTAACATATAAATAAATTCTGGTTCCGCTACCGTGAAGCTGGTTGAAAAGTTATTACAAGGAGGAAAATATCATCAAGAAACTGAAAAATTGCAGCCATGCAGCGTACAACCTTATTAATATTGGCAGTGTAAGAGATAAGTATAAATTTTATTTTACTTATTTTCTTTAACGTTGCACATTATTAATACAAATTCATACACTATTAAGAAACTCAGAACCGCTTACAGTAACCAAAAAATATAAACAAAAAATAATACTTAGCAATACGTAAGAATTTAATCATAAATTAAATTATATAAGAAAAGTAAACAAATAAAGAAAAAGAAAAATAAAAATTCGGAGAAATAAATAGAAAACAAAAAAATTATAAAGCGAAGAATAAATAAAATTTTTTTATAAACAAGAAAGTGAATATTAAACGGTATAAAAAAAAATATATATATTCAAAAGTAATAAAAGAATTTTTACCATGGTTAATCCTATAATTCATAATGAAACTTGGAGAGAAAAAGAGGGGTACTATACAGAAGAGGAATCACCTCAATCGAATGATTTAAATTTCCTAAATGCTTATAGTCTGGAAGCTCAAAACGCGAGCAAAGATAAACAAAAAAAGCTCATACTTCCGGACGAAGAATTTGAAAAATTAACTTCTCGTTTTAACGAAAATCGGAATACAAAAAGTAAAATATTAAATATAGACTCTCATGAAAGAGACTGGACTAATGAAAGAGAGCAATTATTAAGAGAATTAGCTGAATATAAAGAAAAAGAAAAAGATAAATTTTTGACATTAAAGAAAAATTGGGAAGAATTTGTTGCAAGTCATGTAAATGGTGGATTAAACGGGACTGAAAATCTTGAGCAGATACGACAGTATAGACCAATTCCACCATTAAGGCAAAATATACTTCCATTTAAAGATGCACTAAATTTAATATCAGATTATAACGGAAAAAGCGAAACATTATATAGTTTTTGTAAATCATTGGAAAACCTCGTCGAGAATTATGGTCCAAGTTGCGAACCCCATATACTCCAAATATTATCTAGAAAACTGAAAGGACGTGCAAGTCAAGTTTTTGAAGGTTCGGTCCACAGTTACAATTCAGTTGGCGATTTTATCCACGCATTGAAGTTACAATTCGGAGCAACACAGGACGGAGAAACAGTTCGCTTGAAATTAAGAAACATCCACCAATATAAGAATGAACCTGTCGAGGATTACGCGTTACGAATCCAAACCTTAGAACAAAAACTAATTACAATTTATGAGGCAGCGGATGATTTAGATCAACAAGAAAAAATAAAAAATAAAAAAAGAATAAAACAAGAAGCGCTTGAATGCTTTATATTTGGGCTAAGAGACCCACCAGAATATCGAGTATCAGCTAAAAACTCGAAGACGCTAGCTGAAGCTTTAAATATAGCAATAAAATTGGAGGGACGAGAAGGAACGGTTAGATTTAAAGAAGATTGTGAACAAGAAAAACCTAAGAAATCAATTATTACTAAACGAAGAAGTTATAACGACGACTCTGATTCGGATAATGAATTAAAAGAATATATAGTCAGAACGGCTGCAGCTACAAAAGTTAGCTGTATCTTCTGCAAGTCAGTATTACACGAACCTAAAGCATGCCCAAGTATACCAAGAATTATTGAATTTATGCAATCAATGATGAAAAACAATGATGATTTTAAAGAAAGAAAAATTGAAAATAATAGAGAAAGATTTAATGAAAATAATTTTCAAATGAGAAGAGGAAATTTCGATAACCAAAAGAATGAAAATATTTTTTTTAACAGAAATCCTAATTTAATAGAAAATAGCGATTCTAGATTTAATAATAGAAATTTTTACAATGATTCTATTGGATTTAACCAATTCAGAAGATATAACCCCAACAGAGATTTTTTTCGACAATACGATAATCGAAATTATAGACCAAGATTTAATGAGAATAATATAGGATATCAAAATTATAACCGAAATAACTTTAACAGAAATTATAATAATCGTCCAAATATGTTTAGATCAATGAAAAGTGGAAATTATAATTATAATTATCAACCGCCGAATTTAAATAGAAATAACCATATTAATAGATATAATAATTTTTCCAATGAAAATCGTAATTTCAATCAAAACATAAATGAACCAAGAATTCCAATTGGAACACGTACGGAAAGAAACCGAAATTTACAAAAAGAGAACAATTTAAACTAAGAATATGCTCAACTTCGAGTGGAGTTGAGCCTAATAATATAACTCAACCGATTAATGTTGTAAAACCGTACAATATAACGAATAAATTAACAGCAACGAAAAATATTAAAATAAAACAGGCTAAGCCAAATACTAAGTTAGAAAACAAAGAAATAAATGATAATAAAAATATTCAAAACAAAACTAAAAAAATAACTAAATCAGCTGATAAAGGAGAAGTTAAAAATTTAATCAATATTTCTGAACCTATAATAAATGAAAGAGCAAAAATAAATGAACCCCTCAAAATAAAAAAAGGGAAAAACGAAATCAATAAAGCTCAGCTCCCTAACAAAAGAATAGGGGATGCGAAAGAACCCCCAGAGGTCATAGACCCTAACAAAATAATCAATTTAATGGATCATGCGCAGATGCAGAATACAAAAATAATCAATAATTCACCCCATATAGAGAAGGATATCGAAACAAAAAAGGTATTACTCGCAAGCATCAAAACGATTCCCCCTATTATTACACTAAAAAGCTCAAGTTTAGCCTCAGGCAAAGCAAATTTTTTTGTCGATACTGGTTCACAAGTAAGCTTAATTAAGAAAACAGCTCTTAATAAAAATGCTATAATTAATAAAAATTCAATCTTGAGAATTTCGGGAATTACGAATAATTACGATTATACTAAAGGAGAGGTTATTGTACCTTTAGAAAACTTACCCTGTAATTTACATGTAGTAGACGATGAATTTTACATGGAAACTGCAGGTCTTATTGGATTAGATACATTAGAAAAATATAACGGACAAATTGACATAGCAAAAATGCAAGTACGGCTAGGATCATATACAATACCTTTTACTGAAAGGGAGAAGTTTTTAATTCAACCTCATTCAAAACAAATAATTTATGCACTTGTGAAAAATCCTGAAATGGAAGAAGGATTAATATCGTTACAAAATATCCACCCAAATATATTACTAAATGAAGCTATTGTTAAAAATGAAGCAGGTAGAGCTTTAATCATGTGTATTAATACTTTGGATGATGTAATAAAAATTAATGCCCCCTCAATTGAATTAGAACCATTCGAGGAAAATTTTGAAAAGGAAGGTGCTAAGAAATCGATAAAAATAGTATAGATGCAGAAGAGAGAGAAAAATTAGTAAAAACCGTTTATGATATGTTGTACAAAAAAGATTTAAATGAAGAAGAGTTACAACAAATACAAAGCTTAGTAGAAGAATATGCAGAATTATTTTATATTGAAGGACGACCATTTACTTGTACGAATTTAATCGAGCATAAAATCGGACTTTCATCAGACGTACCGTTCAAATCTAAACAATTTCGTCATTCTTACGCCGCGAAAGAAGCCCTTGAAAAAAATATTCAAAAATACTTAGAATTAGGAATTATTGAAAAAACAGAGAGTCCTTGGAGCTCACCTATATGGGCGATTCCACGAAAAGCGACCAAAGATGGAGAAAAACGCTGGAGAATTGTTTCAGATTTTAGGAATTTGAATAAAATAACTCTACATGATGCCTACCCATTAACACAGCCTCACGAAATATTAGATGCGGTTTCTGACGCTTTTTATTGCACTACTTTGGATATGTGTCTTGCTTATTATCAAGTGCCCATTGAGGAGTCTAGCAGGCCCTATACAGCATTTATGGGCCCTACGTCTGTTGATTGCTTTAAACGGATGCCTATGGGCCATTGTAACTCATCACACACATGGTCTAGATTGATGGATTTAGCGTTAGGAAGTTTAATAGGACATGATGTTTGGGTATACCTAGATGATTTAATCATCTACTCTAAAAATCTTGAAGAACACTTAGCGAAATGTAGAAGGGTATTTGACAGATTAAAAAAAGCAAATTTATTGCTTGATCCAAAGAAATGTTTATTCTTGAGAAAAGAAGCATTAGTGTTAGGTCACTTAGTCGGGGGAGGTCAAATAAAACCCAATCCAGATAAAATTATATCTATAAAAAATTATCCAATACCAGATACATTAAAAAAATTAAGGCAATTTATAGGGCTCGCCAGTTATTACCGTCGTTTCATATATAATTTCTCTGCGATAGCTAAACCACTATCAGATTTATTAAAAAAAGGACAGCAAATTGTTTGGGGAGAAAAGCAACAAGAAGCTTTTGATACGCTTAAAGAAAAACTATGCTCTGAACCGGTATTAAGGGCTCCAGATTATGAGAAACCGTTCATAATTACAACGGACAACCTTACTTGGATAACCTTTTCCGATAAAACATATCCTTAGGGATCCAGTAGAACCAACAGCATCAATTACAACATAAGGCCATTAGACTCAACTGGATAATTATTTATATAACTCGAATCCGTAACATAAGGCAATCATAAGTTCTCGCAGCTCTTCAACGCACTGTTGTACTTTTACAGTATTCTAAAATTTCAAAAATTATAAAATATTTTAAAATCAAAGAATAAAAATTTTAATTACTTTGAATAACGGTCTACTCAATCCAAGATTTTTCATAAGCTCTGGTGATGTTGTAGCATGCCAAGCATTTGGAACTTTTGTTGCTGGATCAATGGTTGTTGCAACAAGTACATGATGCCTTCCTAAGGAAATCTCTCTAACAAGTTTCTAAGTATACATAATAGACTTCTAAAAATAACAGAAAAATTAAATATGTTTACAATATTTTATAATTTTAATATTTTCACAATAAACAATTAATTATTATAACTTACCCGGCAGGAATTTCTAAAACTTTCTCTGTATCTTCAATAAAATTCATTTATTTAACAAATTAATAAAAAATATTCTTTGGCAGAGAAGATAACAACAACACGTAGCAGACTAACTTGAGTAACGCGCGCAAATATCTAAGATAACAAGATAAAGCAATGCTACCATTCCGAATTTAATTTCACGGCAGAGCACATCACTGCCCTGGTAAACCACTTGCTTCTTGCATTGGTTCATAAATTATTTTCATCGTGGAATTGAATAAACCATAATTTTTTTGACCTGCGTTTCCTCGTCCACATGACACAGATGAAAATGCGACAAAGTAATTAAAGCTAGGCAATGATTTCTTGGAGGCTGCATCTCAGCATGTTCCATCAATAGGTGCAGTTTACACTTTATTTATTATTTACTTTATTTATTTAGTTTTTACTTTATTATTTGTAAATATTGTGGAACCAACCTTATCTGTAACTTCGATTTCTGCAATACCGATAAACGGTAATTATTAATAAAGTGTATGGCGGAGAATTTTAAATTTTAATTAATATTTTGAAGTTCTCTTATTTTTTCTGATTTTGTTTGCGATTTTGGACTCATTAATTGATTTTTTTACTCATTATAGACGTTCATTTTTTTTAAATAAATGTTTAAGGATTTAGAGTCATAAACTTAATTTTTATTTAAATGTTAAATGTTAATATTAAATATTTTAAATAAAGTAAATAAAGTGATAGACAATTTAAAAAAAGTTTTTTAGTTACGGTTAAATTTTTGAAATAAATGTTTCAATTTTTAGGCTGATAATAAAAATATTGTTTACATATAAAAAAACTTTTTTGTTTAAAAATGATTTGTGGTTAGTGTGTTAGTTTTTTTAGTATAAAAAAAAATGATTTATAGTTTATAAACTTTTGTACGTTTTTGTGATTGCAACGAACTTTTTCTCAAGCAAATTTCCATTTCGCTAAATATAAAACTTCAATTAATGTTTTGGTAAGTTTTATTCATTATTTTATAGTTTATTTACAATTTTTTCTTTTTAAATTGGATGCTATTTCTTTTTTAATTTTAATTGTTATACTATTGATTAATATGCATAAATTATATTTTTTGTAGATAAAGAAATAAAAAACAAAACTCCAAAACCTCTTTTAATTTCCGAGCTAGTATATTGGGTAATGCAAAGAAGAACTTAATTTTCTCATAAATAAATAACCATTTTCCATTTCGCTACATGTTAATATAAAACTGATGTTTACGTAAGTTTTATTCATTATTTTGTAGTTTATTTACAATTTTTTCTTTCTAAATTGAATGCTATTTCTTTTTTAATTTTAATTGCGA
The DNA here is from genome assembly GCA_022575985.1 of Anagrus nilaparvatae. Lineage (NCBI taxonomy): Eukaryota > Metazoa > Arthropoda > Insecta > Hymenoptera > Mymaridae > Anagrus > Anagrus nilaparvatae. The sequence continues at coordinate 4,065,027 of JAKSXM010000263.1, forward strand.
TACTATTGATTATATATATTAATTATATTTTTTGAAGAGAAAGAAAGAGAAAACAAAAACTCTAAACTCTTATACCTTTTAACTTCCGAGCTAGTAGATTTTTTTTTCTGCTGTTAAATTATTTAAAAAAAAGCTAAAACTCATGGCGATGCATGCAAGCAAAAAAATAAAATAAAATAAAGTTATTTTAACTAAGAACATGAGTAGCAAAATAAATTATTATTAAAAAAGCTATTAGTCCAATAATTTTAGTGTTGGCATACCCAAATTAAATGCCCTATACAAACAAACAATACTTTTTTTTTCAAACTTTTCTGTTATGCAACTTACGTTTTCCTATATGCAGCTTGTAAAGGTATTTATTGATAAACTCCCTGAATTCTCCATTATACCTAAAAAAAGCAGGCAAGGCCTGGGTGCTTCTCTGGAAGCACGCTGGAAGGTTCCCTTCTATATCTTAGAGTACGTGTATTTCATGTACTTTGAAAAAAAGTCGCATTTATAATATTATTTGTTGATAAAAACTGAAAATAACTTTACTTGTAGTTATTGAAGAAAAGGAGGCTTAAAATGTATAAAAAAAGAATAATAAATACCAAAATAATTAGTTATAGTAAAAATAAAATTTATTTGTTATATGTACATTTTTAATGAACAGTATTAGTTTTGAATTTCTCGTATAGTAGACACAATTGGTTTATGATAGCTAAAAAATGAAACGTAAACATTAGACGTTAAATTATCAATATTTCTAGTGAAAACTGCATCAATCGTTGTATTTTGCTTAGTTGTAGCTGTAGATATTGAATTAGACATTGTTAGTTGTAATGTATTAAAGAGAAAATCTACTAATTCCTTTGATTCAGGCTTAGCAAAATTAATATTAAAATCTCCGCTTAAAAATATTGGATATTGATGGTATGGCTCGTCATCATACGTGCTTAGCATTTCAGAACCTCCAAGCGTATATGGTAATAAAATTTTATGAATGAACTTTATGATTTCCTTAATTGTTTGATTCGGGGAAATGTAGAGGGAGATAAGTAAAGTTTTTTTACCATTTGGCATAAGACATTCAGCAGCACATAAATCACCGACAGGACCTTGGCTTGCATTAACGTATTGCATATTGGTAGTTGCAATTTGAATGTGCGGAGTAATAATTAAATTCCTATACTTATTATTTTGATAAATTGCAACTCCTCCTGATGTTTTAGAAGGTCTTTGATAATGTACGATACAAGTAAAATTTTGGATATCAATCTTAATGTCATTTTGAAGCCTTGTCTCGGAAAGGTGAAGAATCATACAATTATTCGTAATAGCATCATTTAAATCGATTGCGTGACAGTTTAAACTCTGAATATTAAAAGTTAAAATTGATAAACTAGCAAGTTGAATATTAGAACAAAAGATTGACTGATGTGTTTCTAAACGATTTCCCTGTAGCCTTTCGTATTCATCGGTAACAGAAGTTTTGGTAATTGTCCTTCCATGATACATTATTTTTGGGTTTGTATTCTCACTGACTATAAGTAGACCTTGGTCAGATGTAACTCTAGATAAAGCTACATAAACTAATGCTAATTCGTGTGTCTTATTGTAAGAATATACAATTTCATCATATGAACCTCCCTGTGATTTATGCACAGTCAGAGCACTAGCCGGTTGTAATGGAAAATGATTTCTTTTAGCGTGAATAGTTTTATCTCGATTTAATTGTATAGTCGCATTTCTACGTATGGTAGGAGTGGCATCTCTATAGATTGCATTCTCCGGATTACGCTGCATAATCTTATTTCGAATTTTAGTACCAACTTTATTTGGAAACTGAAACCAAAGTCTGATTGCTCTACCAGTAGCGTCTATTTCAATGTAACGTAAAATGCCAACAGTCCCATTAGCTAATCCATCGGACACATCAATGTTGGTTGTAATGATATAAGGGTGACCAAGAACTAAGGGGAGATGATAAGGTAAACCACCGGTCTCGGTCACTTTTAGCTTATGTAGTTTTTGTCTAGATGCTGTTTCCTGTTCATGATGCGTGCAACCAATAAGCGTATCTTCAGCAATGGAATTTGTGCAACCTTGAGCTCGATTAGCAAGTTTGTTATTGTATGCAGTAACTTTCGTATTTTCTCTGAATAATCTAAGTGCATTAGGAAAAAGTGCATCTGCTTGCTCTACAGTAACAAATCGTGATTCTAGAAGTGACAACTCTCGCGACGACAAAACTTTCCCATCACCTAGCTTGGTAAGCAACGTTGAAAATTCAAGATTTTCTTGTCTCATAACTTCTGTGAGCTCGTAATATTTGACCCCTCTCCACAACTGTCGTCCTGCCATTGTATCCTTTTGCTGTTGATAAATTGGAGTTTGCTTTACTGCTGGTAATTGTCTTAAGTCACCACAAAATATAACATCAAGACCACCAAAAGGTAAGCTTTTCCTATTAGTTATCTGTTTCAAACGCTTGTCAATCATGCCTAAAATTTCGGCACCAATCATACTAACTTCATCTATGATTACTACTTTAATGTTCTGGAAAAGAGTTCTATAAGCATAAAGCTTTTCCCCCTTAAGAAGGTCCCTTGATGAAATGTGTATAGCTAATGCGTTATATATAGTAGTGCCGCCTAAAGATACAGCTGCTTTTCCAGTAGATGCAGTGGGAAGAAAAGCATTACAGACACCATCGGTGTATGAAAATCGATTGTAAATTTCCATTATTAATCTGAGAAGAAACGTTTTACCACAGCCAGCTGGACCCGCAAGGAAAATTTGTAGTGGAGAAGGATTATCAGATAGTAAATTAAAGATAATGTGCTCGCACAACTCTTTTTGCCTTGGATTTGCCTTTCTCATTAAATCATAGTATTCATCATTTGGCAAGAGATTTTCTCGGCGCTTGACAATGGCTCCAAGACAACGTAAATTTTGTATATCAAAATTAATGTGTGAATTTGGATCATTCATCATTACAGCGTAAGGGTCTGGCTCGTCATGAGGATGATCGACTTGTCTATCATCAGCATTTAAAAGTTCATCTTCTCTACACAAGTTTGCACAAATTTCAAGAGTCTTTTGTATATCTAAGTCTGATTCGAATTCTTTCCTTCTCTCAATAATTAAATTTTCATTCTCAGTGTAAATTTGAAGAAACTTCATATCAGCTAAAATATCATTTTGTTCATTTTTAAATGGAATGTGAAGAGTAACATAACATAACCATTTCACGTTTATATTCACTTAACTCTTTACTTGCTTCATAATTTCTGTAACGTATAACTCGAGGAACTTTTCGCAAATAGTATCCTGGTTTTTTTTCATATTTGGTGTATTTAGAGACAATTTGGGCTAAAGTAACATTGTTTAGTTCCTCGGGTCTTTTTTCATATTTGTCAAACCAGTTCTCTTTCCATATTTCTAATGAATTATCGTCAAGAGCTTCAAGTTCTTTGTTTGATTTTCTAATTCTTTCTCTCTCTTGAGGCCATGAAGTCGGAATATAAACAATCACAACTGATGACTTAGACATGGGCTCTCTTAAAAGAGACCAAGCAGCTTCTTGACTTGTCATTTCGATAGTGTTTAAAAGATACACACTCATTTTTCTAGCAATTTCTGCAACGTCAAATGTAGGGTTTTCGTCCATTATGTCAATAATTTTTCTTTGTAAGTTACTGATACCTCTGTTGGCCTTGTTGACATATTCAACAACGTATTGAGCACACGAGTAAGGATCCGTAATAAATTGTATATCCATGTTGGACTGCAAGACATTAAAAATGAAAGGATTGAATGGATTATGCCATTTCTCAGATGGTAACCTTTGAACAAAGACTCTAAGCCTGGTGATTCCAGCTCTTAGTATATTTTCGTAATCAGCGTCTGAAGTAATACCGTTTTTTTCATAGAAATCTTCGAAATCAATATAGTCTTCAGCTTCTAAATTATCTCTAAGGTTTTTGTACCGCTGAGAACATTCTTTAAAAAGAGGATCTTCTTTCTGCATCGGTGTTAAGATGACTGTACTTCGGCTAGGCATAAATGGAGCTTTGAACCTGCATTTTTGTATTTGTTTATTTTTATAGCAAGTGAAAGTGTGCTTATGTGTTTGAAGATTAATGTTACCGGATGCTTGAGATTCAGAGACAGAAATTAAATGGTTAATTAATGATATGGCAGCTGCCTTATCTGTACCAAATACATCTAGGGGGGCTTTGTCCAACCATAACAAAATATGAGCGTGGGGACTTCCTCTATGTTGAAATTCAATACGTTTAAAATAATGCAAAACTTTATATTGTCCAAATGGGCTTAACCGTGGAGATTGTAATATTGATAAAACTACATTGACTAATTTATTGAAATAAATAGCACAAGTAACAGGATCTTCATTAATAAGAGAACTTTTTTCTATATAATTTAAGGCCCAAGCTTGTTCATCCGTAAGTTTGACACCCTTATTTTTTAATTCATACAATAATTTTAGCAGTTCAAGCCAACCAACTTCATTAGCACTCATTGTAAGAAACATAGTTGGTCTGCCAAGTTGACGTAGCATAGCAAAGAGAGATTTTTTTCTGCCTTGCCAATAGTAAGCAGAGTTTGGTAGACATTTTAAAAAAGCAAGATGACTCTCGATGCACTTATTAACGTATTCCTTAGACTTGATATTTTCTTTTGTAATTCGAGTATCTTTACCAATATGCTTAAAAGCAATGGAGAGGTTATCACGTACACGGAAACGCATAATTTTCATAGCAACATATAATAAATGACGTGGAGTAACGCCTCTCCTGTCTGCCCGTCTAAGTTCACTGGATGCAATTTGAAAGACAGAAGGATGAATCCCATCGCGAAAAGTTCTAAATTGACCAAAATATATGTCTGGATGTGAGAGTTCTTCTGCGTGATTATCAAATAGCAAACTGATAGGAGCATTGTGTTCGCCTGGTGCAACGCACAAAATTTTGTCTTCATTCCAAAGCACCGTTTGTTGTTGAGCTATAAGACTGTCTTCGATAGGTATGTCCTCGGAAATGTCGTCAATATTAATTGGATTATTACAATTATTTACAAGTACGTTATCAGTATTGTTATTAGCCTTCATAACGTGTGTATTATTTTCTTGAAAATCGTTGTTTAAAAATTCATTCATAAGAGTATCATCGATTTGATAATCATCTATATTATTATCATTATGAACATGAAGATTTTCAGGTGTTATAGTACTATTACAAATTTCGTCATTGGTTTTATTATTTTTAGCAATAGTGATGTGATTTGTTTCAGTATTTTCTGCTAAAGAATGTTGAGTAAGAGTTGGATTAACTGTAGATTCATAGGTACAAATAATACCCGGTGGATCAACAATGTTTGGCTGTTTAGTAGAAAAAAGTTGAGAAAGAGTAGAATTAATCGTTAGATTTTCGTGAGTAGGTGAAATTACAGGTGATGTCAAAGAATTAGGTAATTGAAGGGCATCATCGGAATTATTTTGAGTTTGACTAGAATTTATAACATAAACTTTAACATAATCGATTGTATATTGTTCATTCCCTGATTTCGTCGATCTTTTACAAACTTGAACAAGTTTGTGTAGAGTATCGCACTCGATAATGCATGCTTTCCCTGCACCTGATTTTGCAGGTGCTCCTTTTGGCCCACAAGAATGTGAATCTGTGAAATAATATTTATTATTTACAGAAAGGAGACCGAAAGATTTGTTCAAACATATTAAAATACCAGCAGAATGTTCAGCAAACAAAAATTCAATGGCAGTTCCGAGGTCGACGCCTTGAGTAACGTTTTCCTCGAGAAGCCCATAAAGATTTGGCTCATTACTATATTCAATTTTGAACTGCTGATTATACATGATAAAATAATTTTGTATAACATTAAAATTACGAACATCTAAATACCCGTCAGTGTCAATTGGATACGGTCATCAGTAGTTAGTTCTAGGATCTCTTGGTATATACTGTCTGCTTCAAGCATGTTTGCATCCAAAGTTTGTGTTGTCCATAACGATGGAGATATTAAAGAGGCTCGTACAATATTTGCCAATACCATTGCACAACACTACTGTCCAGGATACATGAATGTTGCATTTGCTTGATTAACTGTTGCATGCAATATTCTAGAATCTTGATTTAATGGAATAAATGAATTTTGTAACGGTTGACTATGGCCAATCATGCCTGGAGATGTGTAGAGGTTATTGGAGGGAATGCGGTAAATATGTTGTTGGTCAATATTGGGTTCAAGTCGAATAATGTTTTGGGCAGGAATTTGAGCGTCATTGTAATTGATGTTTGTATTAGTAAAAAAAGAATCATGGACATTTATATTATAAAAAACATATAAGGGAGTGTTAATCAAGTATTGCAACCACGGTATTAAAATGGATTTTTTAACAAGTCCATGCAAGTAGCTTGTTTTATGTATTAATTTTCTTTTGATGTGTACATTTATAGAGTAGTCATCGTCAACACTTCTGGGTAACTTGTTGACAAAAGTATCAACTTCAATTGGAACATTTATTACTTGTCCATAAATACCATATTGTCCGTGAATATGACGCAAACGTCTTATAACCATGAATGGAATTCTTGGTGAAATGAGTCTTTCGTGTACAAGATCAAGCTCCGGCAAATGCGGTGGTCTTTCTGGATATTTGAAGCCATTGTATGCAGCCATTGTTGGAATTTTTTGTTTATTAATTGACTGTAGGCATGTCGAACAAATTCTCAAATCTTGTATGCATTTGAAGTTTGGCTAAAAGAAAATAAATGTAAATATTTGGATAAATTAATATAAAGTTAAATAAGTTACCACTATTTGTCTCAAAATTTCAGCATTTTCAGGTTTAGGAATTTTCAAATCGTTTTGAAACCATAGCCTCTCGCAAACTGCACAGGTGTGACCAAATGCATTATTTATGAACTTTTTAATGAATTCTGTATGCGCCCGTACATTCTGTCTAAAGGCAGAGTATGGTAAGTCTTCATCAGCATCTTGTGGAACGTTTTCTTGGGTACAATTTGACTCTTGGTATGAATTAGGAAAAGCATGGGGTAAGTCATTAACACCGTCCAGCTGTTTTGTCCACCTGGATTGTTGAGAGGCTTGAGTTTCATTGGCAAATTGTTCTTCATTAAGATTTGCAAAAGGAAGTGGCGAATGTACCGATGATGCGTTAATGTCAATCATTGAATTATGTGATATAAAATCATCAGTAAAATCTAGATGCGATAGTTGAATTTCAGAAAAGGATTCACTAGAAATTGAGAGTGTTGTTGATTGTGAATTTGTTGGTTGTAGCTTAGGGGTTAGTGAGTTTGATTGTGAACTTATAACTTGAGTTGCTGCCAATGCATTATGTTTCAATAATTTTTTTCTATCTCTGTAGGCTTTACATCTCTCCGCTGAAGATTTTGGCGGCTGCTTACGCGTTTGGGTACTTAAAAGTCCCGAAGTCAGTGATATTGTTTGTGAATTCGAATCTTGTGAAGCTGCAGAAGCGTTGCCAGTCAACATTTTTTGTCTATATTTGAAGGCTCTACATCTTTCTGTAGATGATTTTTGTTTTGGCGGTAGCTCAGTAGTTTGTGTACTAAACAATTTTTTGCGAGCTCTATAAGATTTACAAATTTCTGCGTTTGATTTTCGTGTACAAGCAGATCTTAAAAGTTGTTTACGTTCCTGTTGAGGCTGAACTCGTTCTGCAGCAGTTTGACTATTTGCTGGCATTATTGTATTATTATTTAGTATGTTAGGTGAGTGTAGGTTATTCAGATAAATTTGAGTTTTTAATGCCTTGCTGTAAGAAAAGAGTTTATAAAAATTAAAATTAATTTAAAAATTAGTGCTTATGTTGCAAAAAAGTCAAAAATAAGAATAAAAAATTTGAAAAAAAGGAAAAAAAGGTCTCTAAGGAAAAAAAGGTCTCTAAATACTTACTGAAATAAACAATTATTATAATAATGCATATATTTGTTGTTGTGAAATTAGGAAAGGGTGAAAATAAAGACGCTACGCCCCTGTAAATTAGTTTCCGACGTTAGATTCAAATTTAGCACCCCAAAATACCTACTGGATCTCATAAAAATGTAAAAAAATATGTTTTTAAGCGAAATTAAATTTTCAGGGTTGAAAGGGTGAAAATAAGGATGTTACGCCCCTGCAAAATAGTTTCCGACGTTAGATTGAAATTTAGCACCCCAAAATACCTACTAGATCTCATAAAAATGTAAAAAATATGTTTTTAAGCGAAATTAAATTTTCAGGGTTGAAAGGGTGAAAATAAGGATGCTACGCCCCTGCAAAATAGTTTCCGACGTTAGATTCAAATTTAGGATCCCAAAATACCTACTAGATCTCATAAAAATGTAAAAAAATATGTTTTTAAGCGAAATTAAATTTTCAGGGTTGAAAGGGTGAAAATAAGGATATTACGCCCCTGTAAATGAGTTTCTGACGTAAGATTCAAATTTAGCGCACCCAAAAATTCATATTAAATCGTATGAAAATGAAAGAATATCTTGTATTAAAAAAAAAGTTATATCCAATAGCATTCAATTTTTTGCTTATTCAAATTTAGCGTCCAAAATACCGACTAGATATAATGAAAATGAAATCGGGTTTTAAGCGGTTTCTAAATGCGACTAAAAATTATATTTCAGTTAGAAAATTCAAAATTATTTTTTACTTTTTAGTTTATAAATTTTAAAATGAACAAAAAAATTAAAAAAAAAAAAAAAAAGAAATTGAATTGTATTTAATTTTTTAATTTTAACCCAAGACGACAAGAATTCTGTTATTTTTGTTTATAAAATGTTATATATTTACTACTTTGTAAAACATATATATATTACGCCCGAAACGAGGTAACGGCCGGTTCCGCGGAATGGGGCAGTCATCAGCCGGCTGAATAAAATTATGAATAAAAATTGATAAGTCAAACAAATTTTTTATCTTATAATCAATCAATATCATTCAAAAATGTATTTTAAATGTAAAAGAAATTAAACAAAAACTTTTTTTCTGAGAAAATTTTCTTATTTTCAATGTATTAATTTATTTAATTTGAAGCCCCGTTCCGCGGAAATGCTCCGTTACCTCGTTTCGGGAGTAACATATATGCGTAAGGAAGTTTCAACTTACTATGGAGTATTTTCATCTTCACCGGGATACTTTCTTTTTAATGTCTCTGAAGAATTTTCTTCACTGGAGATTTCTTCAGATAGTGAGAAATTTTGCGATTGTAAATTTCTATCCATTTTTATATTAATTATAAAATGAAAAGCACTATTTTATATAATTTTATTATTTTATATTCACAATTTTACATACAACACCACGTGTAACTTTCTCGTTGTACAGTTATTTAAATTTGTAAAAAAATTCTTTAATAATTTTTACACAAATAGGCATCCACTATTTACGTAATTGTAAATATTTGTAAAAAAAGAGTTACCGGTTATTTATTTAAAAAAAGCATTAAATAAAATATATTACAAAAAAGAAAAAAACACGATGAAAAAAACGATTGTATTCTATCAAAGAAGATGCGTAGTATATTCTCTTCTTTGATACTATAAAGTCATTGTCATGTGTCATTAAAACAAAAAAACATTCAAAAAAAAGAGAGAAGAGTATACTATATCTTGTGAATATCTCTTGCGCGCGGCAGCGGCTACTTCTTTTCCTCTCTTTACGCCCAATCCATTCGTATAGTATACTACGATAAAACCCTCTCATAGAATACATTTATATCATATTAATATATTAATATATATATATATATATATATAATATGTCGCTGGATCGTTTGCTTTTCGTGTCGTTTTTTGAAATTTTTACTCTCCTGCATGACAAAAACATTGAATGTATGGGACCGTGTAAACGTCCAAAAGCATGGAAGTATATGGTGAGGGGTAGTGTGTGCGTATAGAAGGGAACCTTCAATAAATGCATTTAAGTTATATAGCAAGAGTTTGCTTTATACAATGCTTTATTGAAAGCTTACCTAGCATATGTCCACAACCCAAATGTCATTAGAGCTATATCGATTGTTACGTTGCACATGTAAGAAAGCGAGTTTAAACCAATGATGCCAAGAATATCAGAGAACATAGCTTATGAGAGCTATCACAAAGAATACAGCTGGTGTTCTACCTGCTTTAAAAATATTTTTGCTTTCACTAAAAGCCTTTGCCCCCCATCTGCACCATAGTCGTATTCATAAGGGTAACTCCAATCTCTAACTAGAAAATGCAGTCTTTGAAAAAGTTTGCTCTCTGATTTTTCTAATGCTAACCTTCCATATGTTGTAAAAAGCTGCAAGTGTTGCAAATACTCTTCTTGTTCTTGAATATTTTGCGATAAATTATAAATCTGCACTGAAGACAGCATTGTAAAAAGAACAAAAACAGTTGCACAATCTTTGACTGTTGACTGGCTGTCAAATGTTCCATGGGTATTCATTAAAACAACAGCTACTTGTTCTCCATTTGGTAAGCTTGCAGGGAATATCTTAGACCACATTAGAAAACTAGCATTATAAATTTTTTTTTATATGTTTATTTTCTTTTTAAATAATAAAATCAACATTTTTTTCAAATTTTAATTAAACGTTTTGTTATACTCTTAAAAATTTTCCTTAAACCAAGAAAAAACTTTAAATATATAACGTTTATTTTAAATAAATAACAGTAACTAATCTTTTAATATCGCTGATTGCTTTTGATGGATTTAATCCTTTAGGACATGTTTCAGTACAATTGAATATTGTTTTACATCTAAATACAGAAAAATAATCTCTTAATTTGTTTAATCTCAAATCTACTGCTTTATCTCTTGAATCACTTATCCATCTGTATGCCTATATTTAGATTAAAATTAAATACAAAGTAATATAATTTATTGTTATTAAATGCTAAATAATTACTTGCAAAAGAACTGCTGGACCTAAATATTTATCTCCCAACCACCAATAAGGAGGACAAGCAAATGAACAGCAACAACCATCTTCTCCATCTTTTACATTATAAATATGATTAGTCAATTTTAATGCGTTAATCAATTTTTCAAATGGTAGATATCTCGATAAAGTATTTTCATCACCAATCAAAATTAATTTTTGTTTGGCTCTTGTTAAAGCTACGGTTAATCTTTGATGATCAAGTAAAATATCATATTCCTAAAAAAATTTATTTCAATAAAATTATTTTATTTAACAAAAAGTTTTTATAAAAATATTTTTAAAAAAATTACTTTTATTTTAAAATCCGATGGTGTACTTTTTGAACAATTGTAAATAATAACTTTTTTATCTCTACCTTGGTACTGATCAACAGTATTAATTTCAACTTTTTCTTTTAATAGTTTATTTAATAAACGAAATTGTGCTCTGTATGGTAATATTATTCCTATATCTTCATTTTTTACCCCAAGCTTAAAAAATAATTTGCATTGAATAAAGCTTAATGTATTAAAAAAAAAAATTTAGCTTACTTCTTCAAGAACTTCTAATAATCTAACTGTTATTGCTGCTTCCCATACATTGCAAGAGCCTTTAAATTGGGCTAATAAAGGATCGACAGCAAGATGATAAGTTGCTGAAGTATTTAACATAACAGTAGAATTTTTTAATCTTTGCGAAAGAGCGTATTTTACCCATTTTTCTCGATCTTCTAAAATCTTAAAATTGAAAAAAAAATATAGAAATTGATAAATTATGAAAAATAAACAGATTTCAAATGTATACCGATTTATCATAAACAGATAATACAGCATTGGCAATTATTTCATTTCCAGTTTTTAATTGATTATTATAAATAATTTTATTAGCTACATCCATTATAACACTGTTCATTCTGTATTGCATTGTTAATGTCATTGTATTATTTTTTGAATCTAGTCTGGCAAAAAGTGATTCGTTCATATTCAATTTTCTATATAATAAAGACAAAATTAATATTTTTTAAAATTAAATAAGATATTTTAATAAGATATTTTTTTAAATCCAAACCTTGCTGTACTATTTTTGGAGATAGGAGGTAATTGTTCTGGATCACCAACAAGAACAAATTTAGAAGCACAGTAAAGAGGCCTTAAAATTGTTGGTTGTAAAACTTGAGTACTTTCATCTACCAAGCAAGTATCAAATTTTCTTTTAGAAAGATGCGGATGATTAGTACTATAGCATGTAACACCAATAACTTTCTAAAATTAAATAAAACAGTTTACTTTTAATATTTTTATATTTTAATCAAACTAAGATTTAAAATGATTAATATAATATTATTATAATATTATCAACCGCTGTATTAGTGTGTGTCGTAACTATCACAGATTTTTCCATTTTTACTAATAACTGAATTAAAGCTACTAATGTTTGTGTTTTTCCAGTACCTGGAAAACCTTTTATTAATAAGTAATTGTCTGCAGAAAAAACTTTTAATATAGCTGATCGTTGATCGCGATTTAACTTATTTAAAATATCTGAACAAATTTCCATTATTTTATCTGGTAACGCAGTAATGAATGATGCTGGTTCTCTATAAATTTATCAAATTTAATTTAAGAAACATTTTTTTAATAAATATTTAATTTCTACAAACCTGTCTATAATTATTTATCGTAATCTATGACAAATTTCATTATTATCTAAGAGTCCACCTAATTGAGCTAAACTTAAAGTCAATAAATTACTTGATTCAGATTTATCAATATGGAAAATTTCATTTTGATAAATTTTTCTTATATTTCTAAAAAATTATTTATTATTAATGTCACATGAAAAATAAAAAAATTAGTATAAATATTTAATAAATTACTTGTCAACTATAACTACAACGTTATCATTATTTATTTTATTAATAAAACCAGATGCAATATTGATTCTATCTTCAATGCTTATAATTACATAATCTTTTTCAGTAAAATCTAAAGCACAAAAAGATTTTTCACCACTGACCGACTTATTAAATGTATGCAAATATTTTTCATTTTTTTCATTCACAGACGTTAACTTAAGATTACTAAGGCATGAACCTCTTGCTTCTCTATAAATAAATTCAAATAAATTATTAGTAAATATAATTTACTTCAACCCAGCTACTATTAATTACCTTTCATGAGGCTTAAATAACCAAACGTCTTGCCAACCTGTTCCTTTAAGAACGTGTGAATCATTAAATTCATTTTTTTCATTTTCAGTTAAATAAGCACAACATAAAACGTTATAAGGACATTTTGCACAAGCTGGATGACTTATAGGACTTGGTAATTCCATGGGTAATATAGATTCATTTCCTAGTTCACTTTTAATTACAGTAGGCTCTCGTGTTGTATAATAAGCTGTATTATTTCTTAACATAATTAAATTTCGTCTTTCGTGACAAGTTCCTTTGATTTCTTGCATTATATTTTCTCTGTTAATTAAAATTGTTATAAAATATTAACTATTTTATACATGGATTACAGCCCATTAATACATATGAAAATAAAATAAAATCTTTCTCAATATTTAATCCAATAAGAATTACCTTAAATACAAGAGCAATCCAGAGTCTACTTGTCTATTAGTATGCTCCATCATCATAGTATAAAGAAGCAGTTGACCCCTATGTTCCGCAGAAAATGTCGAACGTCCAGTTTTTATTTCAATAGGTACTAATCTTGGTTACGAGAAAACATTAGATTTATTATCATTAACTTTAACTGTTAAATCAATTTTACCCTTTAAACCTAATTCTGGTATCCACACATTTTCTTCAATATCACATATTTCAACAATTGAACCATTGTAATTTTTATCAGGTACTTCTGGTTTTATACCTATGCATTAAAAAATTAAAATAGATTAAATAATAATTGATTATACACATTGAATTTTTAAAAATTGGTAAATACCTTTAATATAACGTTGAATAAAATTATAAATTTGAGGTACACATGGTTTCATTAGATTTTTACAATCACCTATAGAAATCCCTACATCATAAATCATTTCAACTGCTGTTTTTGATTTTAAAATATTTTCAAGGCATTGATACATTACTTTGATATCTTTAATATTTTTCTCTAAAACCTAAATATTTATGAATTATAATATTATTATTTAACAGTTAATTAGATAATTAAACTTCAAATTACATATTGTAACATTTGATGAGTTAAGCTACCAGTGAGCATAAAGTGAGAACCATCACTATTATGATAAGGTAAACTATCGATTCCACGAAATTTTTCACTAAAAACACTCCGACAATTACAAAATAATGCACCAACAACTGATGTACCTGATATTAAAGTATTTGGTTGACTTACTATAAGACCATTATGATTATCAATTACCCAATATTTTGTTTCCGATGATTCTTTTTTAGCTTTTATTATTATTTGTTCACCAGGTAATACTTTTGTATACCTCCTATAAAAATTTTGAAATAATAAAATTTAGTTTTTTTTAATTGAATTTAAATAATTATAACATATTACTGTGTGTAAATTTATACAAAGAGTGATAATAAATATTTTTTTATTAACTGATGTGGATATGTAGGAAAAATCAAAATATTTATACTTTTAAATGCTAATTAATTCTTTTTTGAATTTGTTATTGTTTCATCATGCATAATAAATTTGAACAAACCATAGGCTGCGACATTTCACAACACCAGTGCTTCCTTGATAATAGTCTTTTACAGTTAAAGTCATATACATTTTTTCCTATACAATATCAATAATAGTACATCGCTTTGGTTGAGAAAGGTCAATTTCTTTAAAAGATTCATAGGACCAATCATCATCAAAAAAGTCATCTAAGCCATCAAAGGTATCAGCCCCATGATCTTTTTCATTGAATTCTTTGTTTGGCGAACAAGTTGCATTTAAAGTGCTTGATAATGCACTGTCTTTTGAACTTTTTTCTTTCTCAGAATTTGTTTCTATTTCAATAGATAAAATTTGTGTTAATTTTTCTTCATTATTGGATGATTCTTCAAGACAACTGTTTTTAATATTTCCTTCAAATGTTTTTCTAATTTTTGATAATTTATTCATTAACGGATCAATACTTTTTCTTTTATTTTTTTTATCATCATCAGGAAATTCTATACCAGATTCTTCATCATCACTTTTTGAAGGTAAACTGTTATTTAATTTTGGTTTTTCAAAAAATAATGATACATTATAACCCATAATCTAATAATATATAAAACTCATGTGACTGTGACAGACGACAGATTTTTTCGTCTTTTTTATTCTTGTTCTGATTGGTCGCGCTGATTTTGTCGTGCGCGTGATTTATATTTTTTATTAATGCTCTAGCGGTGTAAAATACAAGAAGTTCTCTGTCACATATACTCTCGCGCGTTATTTAAT
Source organism: Anagrus nilaparvatae (assembly GCA_022575985.1). Lineage (NCBI taxonomy): Eukaryota > Metazoa > Arthropoda > Insecta > Hymenoptera > Mymaridae > Anagrus > Anagrus nilaparvatae. The sequence continues at coordinate 4,080,429 of JAKSXM010000263.1, forward strand.
TTTTATTATTATTTATCTTTTAAAATACTTAATTATTAATAAAATTTTAGGTATTATTATAATGAAATATATTAAAATATACGGAAATAAGAAATATAATAATTTTCTCATTTTTTTATACAATCTTCTAAAAATTTTATCTAATTAATCGATTCATTTTTGCTCTGCATTGTCCAACAGCCGTAAGAAAATTTGTAAAAGAATTTGTAAGAATTCGCAACTTGAATTAGGTAATTAATTGTTTTTAAATTTTTTCTCTCAAAACTTTTGCCACCAAAAATACAAGAAACAATAAATTTTTTATTCTTTATGGAAGTAGTATCCCGTTTTTTTCTATGGAAGTACGCTAGCTACACTAAAAACTGTGTAAAAGACATGATTATCATAAAAGAAGATTATGTACTGGTGTAGAAAAATCTTCTTTTTTTTATGTAAAAAACTAATTTTTTCCATGAGATAAACTAACAATATCAAGGAAAAGATCATTTTTTGTTTTTCTTATGACATTACACTTTGTTAGATAAAATAGACCATTTACAACATTTTGTTATTGCTAATAAGAAACCATAGTGGCAATTGTACTGTAGCGTTTTTTCCCTGAAAGTACTACCAAAAATAGGTCACCAGCCCAATTTTTAGCCTCCTAGAACGAAGTCTCAATTTTTGGCAGCCATTTGTGGCTTTTAACCTCTGATTAAAAAAGTAATAAAAATAGACAATTTTTCTTATTTTTTCTGTAAAAAACACATTAAGATGAGAAATTTTTTCCTCATAGCTCTGGATAGGAAATTTTCTGTAACATCCGATTCTGTGGTAAAAAAAATTTTTTTAGCTGCGCATGTCCGAGAAATCAGTTAATTATAATATTAATTTTTTTTTTTAAAGTCAATTTTTCAAATGCTTATTAATGAAAAATCTTCTAAGTAGGCATCAATTTTTTTTGAACTTCAAATTTTTTGACGATAAAAAAATTTCTATTGGACATTGCTTTTTGAGAGCTCTATACAAAAAATAGCAGCTTTTAAAAGTTTATTTGTTACAAATTTTTAATTTCCCGCTAGGTAACGTGATCAATCCTAAGTTTTTATGTAAAATTAATTTCAGGAGACATAAATGAACTCTAGTGTCCTTTAAGATAAATTATTATTATTATTATTATTATTATTATTTTTTTTTTTTTTTTTTTTTTTGTCAAGGGAATCTTGTGAATCTTACATCAGCCATGGAGTGTTTGCGGGCCTTAAAGGCCCGCAAATTTCCATGACCGCCCAGTTGCACAAAGTGTACAACTGGGAGACCACCGGCGAACGCGGTCGCCGGCTACGCCCCAGATTCTTACTGGATAAACAAACTATAAACCCCCCTGCGCTTGTTTGCCCCAAACCGGAACTCCCTTTTCAGGTATAACTTCAGTTTGAGACGCGCAGCCTAGGCAACTGGCCGCTGCCTTCCCCCAGCCTAGTGACAGGAGAGCAATCTACGATAGAAAGCCCTCCTCCTTTTTCTTCAACAAGGTGGCCCTTACGTACTCTGCTACTTTGTTCCAATTTTCAGAACTCCGTAGCATTTCCGGAACCACCTTCTCTGGCCTCCAAATCGGGAAGGGCGGGCGCCCTTCCACGTAGCGCATACATCCGAAGAAAGTATGCTCCACTGTATCCTTCTCGCCTGGGCAGTGCAAGCACTCCTCTGTTGCCACCTTATGCCAATGTTTCAACATTGCACGGAAATACCCGTGTCCAGTCAAGAATTGGGTGAGGTAAAAATCCACCTCCCCATGTTGTCGTCCAGTCCATGCCTGCAGATCTGAAATCAGTCTGCGCGTCCATCGGGCATTTTTCTCTTCCTCCTTTTTCCACCGTTCCTGCCATTTTCCCATAGAGCTGGAGCGGGCGCGAGTGGATGCCACTTCGCGGTCCTCTACGCTATCGTAAATGTATTTCCGCTCCAACGCTAGCAGGTCGATGGGTATGACCGATGCTACTACCTGGATCGCTTCGAGCGATACCGTATGGTACGCGCAGGCGATCCTCAGGGCCGCTTGCCGCTGCACATACGATATTTTATGTCTGTACTTGGCAAATTTGGTGATATCCGCCCAGATCTCAGATCCATAAAGCAGGACAGAGTTGACAACGGACATCAACAATCTTCGCTTCCCGGGTTTGGGCCCTCCTATGTTGGCCATGAGCCTTGACAAGGAGGATGCGATCGACGCGGCCTTCTTACTCGACCTCTGAAATTGTTCCCAGAAGTTCAGCTTGTTATCAAGCAGAACTCCCAGGTACATAACCGATGTCTTGGCTTTGATCGTGTGAGGGTTTCCACCATCATCGACATTTACATCGATGTCCGTGGGAATTGTTGTGCGACGGGACAGCAGTACGATCTCCGTTTTTGGGATCGAAAGCTGGAGCCCATGCTCGCCCATCCAGAGGTTGATCTGTCTCATGACTAGATTCAACCTCTCCTGGGTTACCTGCATGTCCCTGCCAGTGATGGTCAGAGCCACGTCGTCCGCGTACCCGATCAGAGAAGCTCCTTCCGGGAGTTGAACGCGCAACAGGCCATCGTAAAAGGCATTCCACAGGTCCGGTCCGAGAACCGAACCTTGGGCAATGCCCGCACTCAGAACCCTCTGTCGCCTGCCATCGAGCGTGTCGTAGAGCAGTCTCCGGTCCCGTAGGTAGTCCTTTATTACGTTACCCAGATACCTGGGTATCCGGAAATCGTACTCGAGAGACCGGATCATGTCATCCCATCTGGCCGAATTGAAAGCGTTTTTGACGTCCAGCGTTACAAGAAGGACGTCTTTGCAAATTGCAGGCCGCTTTTCCCTCTCAGCCTCCACGGTATCCACGACACGCCGGATGGTGTCTATCGTGGAATGCCCCTCACGAAACCCATACTGCTCCTCGGAAAGGCCACCGCCTTCCTCGATGGCTCTTCTCAACCTTGCCCGGAGCATGCTCTCCATCACCTTTCCGATGGTGTTTAACATGCACAAGGGTCTGTAAGATGATGGAGAGTCCGGGGCTCCACCTTTACCCTTGTTCAAGAGCACGAGACGTGCCACCTTCCGCTGCCTTGGAAACACTCCCGCCACCAAGCATGCATTAAACATGCTTAACAGGATACCAGGGATTATTTTGACCGCTCGTTTGAGCACTTCCGCTGGTATCCCGTCCGGCCCCGGCGCCTTGAAATTTTTATTGCCTTGATGGCCTTCACCATCTCGTCCTCGCTGAATAACGGCACTTTCGCCCTGGGTATCGCCTCTACCGGGTTTTCCTGGATAGGCCGCTCAGGGAAGAGAGCGCCAATGATTCGTTCGGTCGATACTGCGTCCATCATGTTGTCAGACCCCCGGTTCATCTTGCCCATTACGACTTTGTAACCAAGACCCCAGGGGTCTTTGTTTACATCCTCGCGTAATGAACGCAGGCATCGAGCCTTGCTTTGACGGATAGCTTTGGCCAGCCGGTGTTTAGCATCCTTGTGTTCCTGGGAAAGTGCAGCAGCCTCGGGCCTGTCCCGTGCTCTTTGCGCCCGTCTACGCGTTCTGTGGCACTCCTTGCGGAGCTCCGCTATTTCGGAAGTCCACCAGTAAACTGGCTTTCTCCCTTTCCAGGGCCTTCGACGAGGCATAGAGGCGTCACACGCCCCTCGCAATAGAAACGTTACTTTCTTGACTAAGATTTCAGCCTCGCGGGGACCTGTAGCCTCTCCATGCCAAGCAGGGAAGGACGACGACTCCATTCGAAGATACTCTTCGAACTTATCCTCGTCCATCTTTGGTACATTCCAACCCAAGGGACGCCTCTTGTACGGAGGCCGTTGGGAGGTTCCCTCAAGCACCCGGAAGGTGATGTAATGATGGTCGCTACCATTGTAACCATCCATCACCGTCCATTCGCCAATTCTCCCAGACGCACCTTCTGTTGCAAAGGTTATGTCTGGGATAGAGGCACCCCAACCTGCCCTCTCGTAGGTGGGCCGGTTTCCTCTATTCTGGACCACTAGTTTGCATCTAGTGGCCATTTCCAGTACCTGCTGTCCCCTAGGATTGGTCGTCGGCATGCCCCATTCTAAGGCCCTAGCGTTAAAGTCTCCAGCAAGGATAACGCTTCCAGTTACCGTCCGAACCGTGTTCTCGATGCTGGCCAGCTTTGTAGCCAGCACTTCCGAACTATCGTTTGGGGAGAGGTAGCAACTTATATAAGTTGTCTCCCCGCACGTGACCCAAACGTGGCAATTACCTTTCCCTTTTCTGGTCAAGGACGTTTGGGCTCTACCCCGCAGCCATATGGCGCAGCAGCCAGTGTCATCGGTTAGCCAGTACTTGTGGTTCATGTTGTATGATTGCTCGCTTAGTAAGAGGATACTTGAATCCTCTTCACGGGCAATCTGTTCCAACAAAGCACCAGCTTCCCGGGCTTGATTCATGTTCCCTTGTAGAACATTGATCATTTCCGATGACACTTATTCCTTGCCGCAGCCAGAGCCTCCCGGTAGCTGGGGCAGTTTCCTTCTCCGGCATAGTGCTCCGTAGAGCACTTGTCGTCCCTATGCTTGCAGAGGAAACACTCGGGCGTTTCCTTCTGGCATTCGCTTCTTTTATGGCCGTCAACGCCACATTTGAGGCACGCTTTTCTTCGGTCTGGGCCTTTGCAGACATACTGGTTATGTCCATAGCCCAGACATCTAAAACAGCGCCTTGCATTCGCTCGAAGGCGCACTCTGTTAGAAGCCCAGCCAATTTGGATTCTTCCCTTCTTGGCCAGGCGTAGAGCATCTACCTCGAGCAGCTCTACCACTGCCATTTGGCTCGTAGTGCCTTTAGTTTTAAAAATGGAGACTGGGGGTAGTAGATCTCCACGTTCAATTCCTATTTCTTTGGCAACGGCTTCCCTGATCTCCCGTTCGTTCGTGACCCCATCAAGATCTCGGATTTCGAGTTTCAGCATGGGGATCATATCCCGGACGTTCGAATCAGGACCCGTTACCGCTTGAACCGCTTCCTGTAGTTTCCCGGAATCCTCTATCGATTCCAGCTCGATCAGGACACTGCCGCCTTGCGTCTTACGGATTCGGTGAACTTTAGCCCCCGAATCTTCGAGCATGACGTTCTTCTTGATGTTGAGAAGAGTCTCCTCGTACGTATGGCCTGCTGCTGGTTTTATAAGTAGGGCCTCCATCCTCTTTTTGTACCTACGCCTACTAGGCTTGGAACTGCCCGTTTCAGCAGGCCTTTTTGGTTGCTGAATATTCTTCTTCTTAGGTTTCTGCTTCTTTTTGGGTTTTTATTATTATTATTATTATTATTATTATTATTATTATTATTATTATTATTATTATTTCTAACCGAGGCGGTGGTCGAGTCGTTTAAATCTTGCGACTATGTGTTAGTAGAGATACTTTCATATAGAAGCGGGTTCGCCGCTCGAGTAAGAGTTTCATAACTGTATATAGACGCTATTCGTAGTATGAAAATACTTTCGTAAATATATACAGATTTAAAACTCTTCACCACGTTGAGGCTAGGATTCTGTTTTCATCATAATATTTAAAAGAAAAATCGAATATTATGAAGAAAACAGAAACTGATATGAAAGGATCTTCTGATAGAGAGGATACATGGCCTTAAGTCAACCTGATGTAATGTGTTAAACGGTTCCGGGTTGACTTGCATAAGGCATTAAGGGGGGTGAGTTTAGTCGGTAAACATGCTAAGCATGGAGTCCGACATAATCTAGGGCCCGGCCCTAGATATGCGTAACGCATTCTCACCTAGACACGTGTAAAAAATTACATGTGTCAACCCTGCTCGCAAGAGCAAAAAAAAAAAAAAAATTATTATTATTTCTTATGTTCACCAATTTGCCTGCGATCTGTGCTATTCTTTTTTTGCTCCCTTTGTTAAAAATGCACTATTTTATAATACCTATGCTAAGAATTCCGTTTTATGAAATATTTTTTTCATATAGGTAAAACGAAATATTTATATTTCATTATCTTTATACAATGGAAAATGACATGGACAACGTGGTATGAATTATATTCTTAAAAATATTAATAAAATTAATTACTCAATTAAGAATATTTTTTTAGTGACATATAATAAATTATTTAATTTTTATACTTAAGGTGGGTCGTACGGTATACGTTCCAGGAGATTTTTAGGTAAATTTCCGAGGGCTTGCTTATAAAAGTTTTAAGATTATGATAATTTTTATCACTGAATACCCTTTAACTTAAAATTTGTGCAATTTATGCATTCTTGCTAAAATTATGTTACTCTTTTTTATGTCACCTTATATAATATACTATAAGGGAGCTTCCATAAATGATGTCACAGCTTTGAGGGGAGGGAGGGGTCGAGCGATTGTGACAGATTGTGACACTGGGGGAAGGGGGGTATTGAATAATTGTTATGTCACAACTTCAAATATCCTGCTTTCAATGGATTGACGTAGAAAACGTAGAGGTAAAAAAAACGTACTAGACATTGGTGATTGCTTAACATATTTTAATAAATTCTTAACTTTGGGAAGAGGTGCCGCAATCAGCCTAAGTAGGCATCAATCTTGGACCTTCATAAGTCTGTAAAAAAATTTTTAGCCAAAAATTATGTCAGAGATGGGAGATTTTGGCCTCAGACCGAGCAATCTTTACAGCCCGTATATGCCTAGTGGCTTAACATATTTTAATAAATTCTCAAATTTGGGACATAATTTTTTGCTAAAAATTTTTTAACAGTTTTATCAATGTCTAACAATGATGCCTACTTAGGCTCATTGTGGCACCTCTTCCCAAATTTGAGAATTTATTAAAATATGTTAAGCCGCTAGGCATATACGGGCTGTAAAGATTGCTCAATCTTAGGCCAAAATCTCCCATCCCTGACATAATTTTTGGTTAAAAATTTTTTTACGGCTTTGTCAATGTCTAAAAATGATGCATACTTAGGCTCATTGCGGCACCTCCTCCCAAATTTGAGAATTTATTAAAATATATTAAGCCGCTAGGCATATACGGGTATGCTTTATGGCTACGATCTCTGGACAAAGGGGGAGGATGGGTTAAAAAATGTTATAAAAACCGTGACATCATTTATGGAAGCTCCCTAACTGTACATTTGTCGCGTATATGTATATTTACTATAGCAAAATAGAATATAAAATTTTTATATGTATATAACATGCATCTGCTGACTGAGATACGTACTATACGCTATACTGCCGTCCAAATTAAAAATACCGTTATCTAGGGGATTGTCCAAAATTGACTTTTTAACATTTTTTACAAACATGATACAAAAATTTTTTTTGCAAAATATCGTTTATTTGCGATTTTATGAATTTTAAAAACACCGTTAGTGTGACTATAATAATACTCTTATATTATACTAAAATGTCTATAATACAGCGAGATATACAAGAAATTTACTATTTTAACTTATAACATTCATTTTTTATTATATTATTTACTGTTTGTACATCAATCTATCAACTTTTAGAAAATTTGCTATTTTATATCCTTTTTTCATTTTTTATTGCAATTTTTAAAAATAATAATAAACCGTAACATTTTCAGGTATATTTAAAAGTTAATAAAACAGTGTGCAAACAGTAACTAATTATTACTTTTTTGCAATAATGAAAATCATATCTTCCTTTCTTTTTTTTTTTTAATTTCAAAGCTCTATTTGTATGATGGCCAAGGCGAGCAAACCCAATTTTTCATTTATAATGGGCATAAATATCATGCATGCAACCGAAACCCGCTGATTCTTAGGTGCGCGTTTAGAACTTCAACTTATTATGGTTGCAGCGGACGTATATATTTGGACGATAATGGTGAAGATGTTATAGACGTTATTGAACATCCTTTGCACCACGCAAATCTCTTGCTTAAAAAGGATGTAGAATTCAAAAACGAACTGTGCAGAAGAGCGGCCGAAACATATGAGGATCTGGAGACCATTTTTGATAATGTTTCTAATGAGTTAGTATTTATTGAAATTAATATTGATTCAACTTCATTGTTGTTTTTATTACTTATTTTATTATTCTAAATTTTACAATATGAAATCGAGTTTTTTGGGTTATTTTAAAAGAAATTCAAAAATAATCTTAAATTTATTCAACGTTTGAACACAAAATGGTTTTATATTTTTTATTTTGTTTAATTTTATGTCCTGAAGTTTATTTTTTAGGCAAGTATTGCAATATATTAATATTATATTGCAGTATCATATAATGTAGACACCATAATGTAATGATTGAAATATATAATTTCCACATCTGGAATTTGGATCACTTATGGGTAATTCCATGGATAAATAGCACAAAATGATTTGCGAGGTCTGAAAAATAGGAAATTTGTTTTTTTCTCGATAAAACAACTTAAAAATAGATGATTTCCCGAATTTGAAGGTTTTCTATAAATTTGAAAGGGTGCTATGCTGATTTAAAGTTTTTTGGTCAAACTTCTCTCCTCACCCATAATTTTTAAAAGTCCCGTAAAAAAGCTCTAAAATACGTAAAAAAAAAAGCCGGGGTTTCGATGTAAATTTTGATGATAAATTTGAATTTTTAGTAAGATTTTTACTCAATATATATACCAAAGGATACCAAAATTACTATAACCTTGTAAAATTTCCCGCAGAATTTAAATTATTGGTCAGATTTTTATTTGGTCACGTGACTTAGCGGGAAAGCAGCAAAATAAGTCAAAATTGAAAAAAACGGAAAATTCACGAAAATCGGTATTATTCGCTTAAAACAAATATTACTATCGGGAAATTTTTTTCAGTAAAATATATGCAATTTCGGAAAATTTTGATAAAAAAATTTTTTTTTTTAGCGGGAAACTTTTGAGTTATTTTCACTTAAAAATTAACACAAATTTGAATTTTCCCGCGAATTGACATAGAGTAGGAAAGATCTGACTAAAAATTCGAATTTTTCATCAAATTTTACATCGAAAACCTACTTTTTTTTCTTTTTTTAAAGTTTTTCAGAGCTTTTTTACGGGACTTTCAAAAATGGTGGCTGAGGAGAGAAATTTGACCAAAAAACTTTAAATCAGCATAGAACCCTTTAAAATTTATAGAAAACCTTTAAATTCGGGGAATCATCTATTTTTAAGTTGTTTTAACGAGAAAAAAAACAAATTTCCTATTTTTGAGACCTCGCATATCATTTTGTGCTATTTATTCATGGAATTTATATTTATTGACCTTCTGAAAACGATGATGACCTTAGTTTTTTGAAAAAGCTGTCGAGCTGGCCATTTGCCCATTTTAGGGTAAAAGTACCTGATTTTTAACATAATAATTAGCTTAAATGATTGAATGATGTAATTAAAATTAAAAAAAAACGTTTTTTTTTTATTTTGACCTTCTATTTAAAATTTTTAATTACTAAATTCATTACTTTTTATCGATCTTTATGGGTAAAGGGAGCACTGCATTAAATTGATAATTGTATGATAGCAAAGTTAACTATACACATCGAAACAGTTAAATTAAATTATTTAAATTTAAATAATTCATGAAAAATATTTGAATAAATATTTACTAATTTTAATTTTATTTTAGAAATTTATTTTCTCAAAGTAAAAAATGCTGATATCTCTCGGGCAGGATTCGAAAAAGTTTCATGCCCAGCATTCAATGCCAAGCATTCTAAAATACTTTGAATTATCCTTCGTTTCTATCCTATATCCTCCCGAATACATACTGGGATAATCGTCTCAATATGTTTACGGGTGAATAGGCCAATTTCAGTCTTCGCCGTTGCAAGCTGTAGGCCATGGTCTTCCATCCAGTAATTGTCCGCATGCATTGCCTGATTCAATTTCTCCTCAGCAATTTTTTCATCTTTTGCCGTGATGACTAGAACTAGGTCATCTGCATATCCTACAGTAAAAGTATTAACCGGCATTGGAAGTCTAAGTACCTGGTCGTACATGATGTTCCATAGGTCCGGTCCAAGTACCGATCCTTGAACTGCACCTGCAGATACTTTCCTCACTCTTGTTCCTTATGAGGTTTCAAAGATTATTTCTCGATCGCTCAGGTAGCTGCTGATGATTCTTCGCAGGTATTTCGGCACCCGAAAGTTCCTTAGCCCTTCTTGGAAATCGCTCCATCTTGCTGAGTTAAAGGCATTCTTCACATCGAAGGTCACTAATAGCGTGATTTTTCTCGAGTAGTAATTGCCTGTCTGTGCGTTCTCGACGACCTGATACTGCTTATGGCATCGATTGTTGACTTCCCCCGAAAAACCCGTGATGTCGGAGAGAAAGATCTCCCGCTGTTTATACGGCTCTCAGTATCCTTGTCTGTAGCATCTTCTCGTAAATCAAGCGCCAATGATAATTATGTAAATTATGATAATTTTTGGAATTTATGATTAAAAAAAATTATTTTTGAGACATAATATAAGTTTTAGCTGCTAAAAAAGCACAGGTATGATAAAGTAAATGGTTGCAACTTTTTTGAGAGGTCAAAATACAAAATTAAAAAAGTTTTTTAATTTTTTAAATTAAATCATTAAATTATTTAAGCTAATTTTTATGTTAAAAAACAGGTATTTTTATCATAAAATGAGCACAGCGGCCAGCCTAACAATTTTTTCAAAAAGCTAAAGTCAACATCGTTTTTAGGAAGTCGAAAAACATGAGTTACCCAAAATACAGCCGCAATAATTTTATGTTCCAATGATCCCATTGTGACATCTACAAGTAGAACAATATATATTGTTCTCTGAACACGGATAAATATTTAGTAGACTAAAACGCCAAAAGGTTAGGTTGCATTTAAACCAGTGAACATATAGATAAAAAAAATAGCTATTTTGGGTTAGAATTTCACCCAAAGTGAGTTATGTTATCTACTACACGGAGAGAATTTTTTTATTAATATTTGCTAACAATCAAATTCATTTTTACGATACTTATATTTATTAATAGAATAAATAAATATAATTTAGATAAATTTTTACTATGCTTAATGTAAATTTTCTTTTTTTTTTTTTAATTGTTTACCCTATATTTAGGGATTTTTTATGAGGCAGAGTACAATGCCCTTATCTGCTTGGGTAAGTGTTTTGTGATCCAGTGTGTAAATGTATAGTGTGTTTGCGTAGCTGGTGCTGTACCTATGGTCCAGGAGGTGCACGAATCCTCTCCAAACCCCACGCTGGCTTATAGTGCCCTGGAAGCATTTTCGAATACGTTATCTACATAATGCCGGGTTTTATCCCTTAAGGTCTTAAGAGCGTTAGGATTTTGCCTGTCGGCATCCTTGTCTTATTCATGTAAAAAAATACGGATTGCAACTTTAAATAAATAAAAAAATTTTTTCAATAATACTTAATTATTACTATTCAAAGCTTAAAAATGAATTTTATTAACTTAATTTTGGCATTAAATAAATTATTTAAGTAGTGGTTAATAGCGGTTTCTGGCTTAATATTGATTTTTTGATAAAGGTGGGGGAGGGGATGTCAAGTGGTTGTCAATCATAAGAGGGTGATAAGAGGGTGGTGTCAATCATTTCAAGTGTTTTTTTATAAGTGTTTTTCAAGTGTGTGTCTATTGAAAAGGGGGTGTTTTGAGAGGGTATCTATTTGTCTAACGGTATTTTGCAATCTGTTTAAAACGTTTAAACGTGATAAAAAATTATAACAGGGTGTTTATTTTTTAACATGATAAGTGTTTAGATGATAGGTGATTGAAAAGGAGGGTGTTGTCTCAAACTATGATAAGGGTATTTTTAAGTATGAATATTTTGCAATCTTTTATAAGTGTTGTGGATAATAAAAGTATAATGGGTTATAGAAAAGGTATGTATTTAATTTTATACAAGGCAAATGAAAACAGATGCTTGGAAAAAGTATTTTTATTGGAAAAAAATGTTTCTGATAATAAAAGTATAATAGGTGATACAAAAAGGATGTATTTTTTAATTTAATGCGAGTAAAAAATATTTTTACAATTATAAATTGAATTATTTTATATTTTTTCAAGTGTGGGTCAATAAAAATTTTTATTCTATAGAAACGTTGCGTACTTTTGGTGTTTGAAGAGGGGATGCGTATCATGTCAAGTTTTATAAGGGTATTTTTAGTTGTTAAAGAGGGGGAGACTGTTGAAAAATATTTTGTTCTATAGCGATGTTAAGTATATTTAGTCTGTTTAAAAACGTTTTAAAGAGTTTTTTTATTGAGCGGGTGTTTGTAAAAAGATTTCCAAGTAGGTGCGATCAGTTACACATTTATAAAATTATGAGTATTGTTGTTGGTGATAAAAGTACAATGTTATTATTTGTATAAAAGAATCGTTTGAGAGTGTTTTTATTTATTTAAAACGTCAATCATGAAACAATGATTTTGTATTGTTTAGTTGCTAAAAAAAATTTTTTTCGAGTGAATATTTTATAGAAACGGTAAGTATTTCTAAACATAAAGACAAAAAAATATGTTGTTTTACATCTTTTTTCTATAAGTGCAATGATTGTTACAATAAGTTTTGTGTTAACCATAAAGAAGAATTTTTTATATTTTTCAAGTGCGGCTGATGATAAAAGTATAATATTATATTTTTATAAAAGTATAATATTATTTTTTATAAAAGTATGATATTATTTTTTTATAAAGGAATCGTTTGAGAGGGTGTCTATTTATCTTAAAATGTCAATCATAAAAACAATGATAGGGGTATTTTTAGTTGTAAAAAAATTTTTCTTCATATCTTTTTAAACAAATATGTTGATTAATATACAAAGTTTTTAAGGGTTTGTATATTTTTCAGTTGTTAAAAAATGTAAATATTTCGTTGTATGGGGATGTAAAGTATTTTTTTTTAAATTGTACGGTGGGTGTATCTTACGAGAGAGAGATTTACAAAAGGGGAGTATCTTGGTGTATATTATTTAAAAATCGTAAAATCAATCGGGGATGTGAATATTTCGTTGAGCATTATTTAAAAATTGTAGGGTGGGAGCATCTTATGCAAGATTTGAAAAAGGGGTGTATCTTTATTTTTAAATATTATTTTAAAATCGTAAAATTATCCAGGTATTTGAGATAGAGAGAGAGGAATGTAAATATTTTTTAAAAAAATCGTATGAAAATAAATTAATCGAATGTTTGAGAATCTAACGTTAGTCTTATTTTTACCATACCAAGTAAATGGAGTCTCCTACGGATCTCGCGTCGGTTTGTGAGGGGGATGAAGTTATAGTTATCCACGGTTCGCTTATAGAGGAAATAGGTCTGGCAAAAATGCCGAAAGATTCTGAGCATGGGGGGTCAATGTTGGTACCGTACACAAACAGGATTTACCTTCAAGTAAATCAAACTCGTTCCTTTTTTGCCAACTTTTAGACATTACTTTATTTTTAAAATCTAGTTTTTTTTACATTTTTTTGTTAAAATCTTTTTTTTTTAATTTTTTTTTGAAAACGAATAAAAAATTATTATTTAGTGGAAAAAATTATTTAATCTCGGTAGAAAATTATATGAATAAGATACTAGCATGAATTTCCCCCCCCCCCCCATATCCCCTCTTCTACGCCTACCAAATGCTCTAAAATGGCTTAAAAATGGGAAAAATGATGTAGAAAACATAAATGTAAATAAGAAATATATTTACTTATATACGTGTTGTTTTGTGTGTGTTTATGAATGAGAAGGTGTATATGTGTGTACATTCATGAATGCAAATACTTTACAGTGGATCTAAAAATGGAGTTTTAAGATAAACTTTGCTCCCTTGGTTTTTTGCTTAACATTTGGTCATAAAAAGTCCCTAGCTCCAAGGATTTTGGTTTTGCTTGTCTGGTAATAAACATAAAAAAATGCTCCATTTAAATTACATGTAGCCATATTATTTCAATCATCGTAAAAAGAGCTCCAGATCTTTCTATTATGATTTCAATGAGGATTTTTTTTACATTTATTACCGGTAAAATTGCTTTTAAAATATTTTTTTTTGCTACTTGAGGTTGGGTAACGTTTTTTATATATTTAAATAGTATTTTCATCGATTAGCAGCTGTTCAAAACACTTTTTAAGCTTTGTAAAAGATTAGAAAGCTAAAAAGTCAAAATTCCCATGTTATTTAAATGGGAAAATTGAGATGCTTAAAGGCACGCGTTTTTGAAAAGCGAAAGCAAAATCCTTGGAGCTGGGGACTTTTTATGATCAAAAGTTCACGAAAAAACCCGGGGAGCAAAATTTTTCTTAAAACCCCAATTTTAGGTCCACTCTAAAATATATAATAATTGTAATATTAAGAGAAAAAACATTAATTTTACTTTATGTATTTTTATATACATTCCAGTAACACACATGCATATACACCTTCTCATATATAAACACACACACACATACACACACATATAAACATATACATTACTTAAATATGTTTATGTTTTCTAAATGATTTTTCCCATTTTTAAGCCATTTTAGAGCATTTGAAAGGCGTTGTAGGAGGAGGGAGGGGGGGGGGCAAAAATTCATTCTAGTATCTTAGTTATATTATAATTTTTTACCGAGTTTAAATAATATTTTACACTAAATAATAATAATTATTCAAATTATCAAAAAAAAAAATTTTTTTAAATGTAAAAAAACTGGATTTTAAAAATTAATTAATATCTAAAAATTGGCAAAAAAGGAACGAGTTTGATTTATTTGAAGGTGAATTCTGTTTATATACGGTACCAAAATTGACCCCCGATGCTTAGAATCTTTCGGCATTTTTGCCAGACCTATTTCCTCTATAAGCGAACCGTGTATCGATAAAGTTGAGAATAAAGATAAGGTTGAAAATAAACAAGTTGAATTGGTGTGTTTGGACGATAGTGTTGAAAAAGAAAAAGAGTGTTGTATTTGCTTAGACGAGATTCAAGACGTTACTACTTTGAGTTCGTGTAGTCATAAATATTGTTTTGTATGTATAACCCAGTGGATGGAAAGAAGCAATCTTTGCCCGTATTGCAGGTTGGAATTTACATCAATTTCTCGCATAGTTAACGGGAAACCGGAAATAACATTGTATGAGAAAAAATTTCAATTTAAATTTGTGCCTATGAGATCGACACCTAGAGGTATTGGAAGGATAATGGACAGAAATTATCTTAGTTCAATTTCGCGTTATTTGAATCTAGATATTTCTGATTCAGACACTGATTAAAAAAATAAATAAAAATGGTGGACGTGAAAGCAGAGTTTGGGGAAGCCGAAAAGGAGATTGATCGTCTTTCGAGCGTAATAAATGACGAGGTTAGTTTTGATAGATTTATTTCGTATTGCGACGACGTTGTAAGTCATTTACAAAGTTATTTTGAAAATGGGAATGCGCCAATGGGTGTCAAATTTTCTTTGGAAGCTCAAATGTACAGAATTATATTTAAAAAGTTGATTGTATTGGAGCGCGATTCAAATTTGCAAGTAGCTTTTCAAGTTACACAATCACTTTTTAAAAGTCGACTTCGTACAGGACTGGTGGTTAATCTTAGAAATTTTGACGTTGGTGGTTTCTTTGACGCATCTAGAGATAAAGTGTGTGACTTTGTTAAGGACGCTTTGAATGTTTTGAAAAATATAAAAGTGAGTGTGACTTTTTACGGTGATTTTGAGTTGAACGAAAATTTGGAAGAAAAGCAGTTTACAGTAAAGTACGAGGAAATTTTTAAAACCACAAATTTGAATAGATGGTTTGATAAAGCGAGGGATGAGATTTTGGCGTCGATCGGCGATTTTGAAGTTCAACGTGAGAGCGGCTGGGCGTTTTATAAGCCAAATATTTGTCAATAAATATAGTGAAATACTCGCCATTAACCATAGGCTCATATCTCGATGTCCCCGATTGGGTATCGAAAACTAAAGGTGTTGTTAACATACAGACAAATGAGAATGATTGTTTTGAATTGAGCATTTTGGCCGCCTTGGAAATCCCCGACCGAGGCAACCTTGAGAAACCAGCGACTTATAGACATCTCAAAGGGAAAAAATATAATTTCAGAGGTGTGAGTAATCCTATTAAACTCAATGAAATCCCAATTTTCGAAAAGAGAAATAAGATTTCAATAAACGTTTTGTTTATTGACCAAGCAGAAACCGGGGGTGACATAATCGCAACAGCCCATTTATGTGAAAAATTATATCAAAAACATGTAAATTTATTAATGGTTACTTCTGCAGATGGAACTAATCATTTTTGTTGGATTAAAGATTTGTCTAGATTACTGCGACGTTTTTCGTCAAAAACTAAAAGAAAACGTTTTTACTGCGATAGATGTTTGCATTTTTTTTATACCAGAGACAAAATGGAAATTCACAAACTTGCTTGCAAAAAAGTATTCAAGTGTGCAATAACACTACCTGCTCAAGGGAAGGACGAATTAAAATTTACATCGCACAAGAAAGAAATTAAAGTCCCATTCGTTATTTATGCAGATTCCGAAGCCATTTTAAATAAGAACGTTGGGGAAGAAATATCATTGAACGCATACAGACGTCACGAGATTTATTCGTTGGGTTACTATTAAAATGTAATTATGACGATAGCTTATCGAAATACGAATTTAAGAGAGATCCTGAATGCGGTTCTTGGTTTGCGGACCAGCTAAAAGAAATTGCCCAACAAGTAAATGAGGTTAGTTTAAAATTTAAAAAAAAAAAAAATTTTTTATAAATATTTAATTTTATTCAGGACTCATCAAAGATCGATGAATTTTGGGGCTGAACAACGCGCGATTCACGACTCACCAAATGCCGTCTGTCACGTGTGTAAAATTCCATTTATTGTACGTTGCAGGGACCACGACCATTTTACAGGTATGAGATTGTTTTGTTTTTTTGTGGGTTTATTGTTGTTATCATCATTATTTTTGGCAGGTGCTTATCGTGGGCCAACACATATTTCATGTAACCTGAATTACAAGGATAATTACGACATTCCAGTTTTGATGCATAATTTATCCAGGTAATAAAAAAATTTTTTTTTTTTTTAAGGTACGATATGCATTTGATTATAACGGATATCGCCACTCAGATTCCAGGGGATATTCAAGTGATTCCTCACAATAGTGAAAAATATATCTGTGTGAGTAAAAAAGTTGCAAATACAGAGATTCGGTTTAATTTTATCGATTCTTTTAAATTTTAACTGTTCGATTGAAAAATTGGCAGCTTTTCTACCCGATGAAAAGAAAAACATTTTACGCAAATATTTTCCAGATGATGCGCAGTTTAATATGCTAAATCGCAAATCTATTTTTCCCTACGATTTTGTGGATTCGTGGGGGTCATTGAACATTGAAAAGCTTCCTCCGAAAGAATCGTTTTACAACACTCTTACTGAAACGCACGTATCTGACGATGATTACCAAAGAGCTGTAAATACGTTTGAATTTTTCGGGTGCAGAAACATTGGGGATTATTCGGACCTTTATTTAAAAACAGACTTGTTACTTTTGTCTGCCGTTTTTGAATCATTTAGAAGTCGTATGCATCAGTCACATCAACTAGACCCAGCTCATTATATAACCCTACCATCCTTTTCATTCGATTGTATGTTACGTTTCTGCAAAATAGAATTAAAATTGTTAACGGATATTGAAATGGTTATTTTCTTTCAAAATTCTTTGCGAGGTGGTTTAAGCTGTTGCACGAAAAGATACGCAGAAGGAAATAACAGGTACATGGAAAATTTTGATCCCTCGAAACCCGAGACATATTTATTTTACTGCGATGCCAATAACCTCTATGGGAGTTCAATGGGGCAGTTTTTACCCCAGGGGGAGTTTGAATGGGTCGATCCAGAGAGTGTTGACCTGTTAAATATACCCGATGATTCACCCTATGGCTATTTTGCGGAATGTGATTTTCACATACCGGAATCGTTGCACGACTATTTCAACGACCTGCCATTTTTACCTCAGCGCGAAACCCCCCCAAATTCAAAGTTCCCGAAATTATTAACCACCCTTGAAGACAAACACAGATATATACTTCATTATAGGAACTTGAAACAGGCTGTCAAGTACAAAGTAGAATTGGTGAAAATTCATAGAGTTTTGAAATTTAGACAATCACCCTGGTTAAAGAGTTACATAGATTTGAATACCATGCATCGTGCAGCTGCAACTAACGAATTTGATAAAAATCTGTTCAAGTTATTGAATAACGTGAGTAAAAAATTTTTTTAAGAAATAAATTTTAAAAAGTAAAAGTTTTTAAAAAAATTATTTTTCTCATTTCAGTCAATTTTTGGAAAATTTCTTGAAAATCAGCTAGCGAGGAGAAAAATTTTCTTGAAAACTAGTTACGATGGCCCGTATGGTGCGCAAGTTTATATTTCGAAACCCAATTTTCACAGGCTGACTGTATTTTCAACCGAATCTCATGGCAATCGAGATGAAAAATGCAAATGTAACGATAAACAGATCCATATTTGCTGGGGCTACAGACTTGTCCAAACTTGAGATGTGCGAATTTTTTTATGGGTTTCTTAAGGCTAAATGTGGTGAAAATTTTAATCTTCTTTATTTGGACACAGATTGTTATTTCCTAGAATTTAAAGGGTGTGATATATATGAAATTATAAAAAATAATTATGATTATTTTGATACTTTTGATTACCCCGAAAACAATATATTTAATATCGAAAGAAAAAATAACAAAATCTTGGGCAAGTTCAAAGACGAAGCTAAAGGCAGTATAATTACAAAATTTTGTGGACTTCGTTCTAAAATGAACGCTTGGGCAACAAATAAAAAAATTGTAAAAATATTAAAAGGAGTACAACGCGCAGTTGTTTCTAATAAAATAAGTTTCGAAGATTACAAATCCGCGTTATTCGATCAAAAAATTTATTCGTGCACTCAAAATAATATTCGTTCCAAGCTACATAAAGTTTACTCAGTCAAAGAGAAAAAAACTAGTTTGAACCCCTTTGATGAAAAACGCTTCATCCTTGCAAATAACATTAACACATTGGCGTGGGGGCACCGCTTGATTAAAAATTTAAATGCATAAAAAAATTTGTATTCATAATAATAATAATAAAATAAATACATTATAGTTTGTAATAAAAAAAATTTGTATTCTTAATAATAAAAAATACATTGCTTTGAAAAGGTATAGTTTTTGAATAAAAAATGCTCATGTATAAAAAAATGTAGTTTATTTATTTATTTATCCAAGAATTGTGGCTCGAGTCATGCCCTAGCCATTTTACAAAAATCTTATTTTTTTTAGTTTTTAAAATTTTTTCGATTAAATAATCATTTGGATATTTTATTTTCAAAAGTTCTGGTTCGTAAGAGCTCCCAAAAATCGGTTCCCCTGTGTAATCTTGCAATTTATACGTTGTAGGATAAGTAGCAATAACTTTGACAATCTTGAAAAGTTCGCAACTCCAATTTGGTGTATAAGATTTATCAAAAAGATGTTTATATTTGCTCACTCTAACCACGTCAAATTTTTTAAACTTTGGTTTTTTTCTTGCAATTTTTTCCTTGTAAACGTGTTTCAAAAGATATTCTTGGTGGGTTTTGTTCACATCTTTAGGAGCCATGGCTATTGTACGATGTTTGGAGGAATTGTATTCGTCGACCAATTTTTGTAAAACATTAATGTACTCGTATTTCCCCGATAAACTAAAATGTTTCCATATTTTTGCCTTGATTGTACGATTCAGCCTCTCCACGACACTGGCTTTCATTACCGAATGAGTAGCGTAATGAACAATGTTGAATTTATCCATTAGAGCTTTAAATTTTGCGTTAAAATACTCTCGGCCTTCATCCGATTGTACAAAATTTACCTTGTACGATATTGATTTTAAAATTTTTTCCATTGCCCGTGAAACTTTATCCCCACTTTTTGATTTTAGAGGGTAAAGCCACGCAAATTTGCTGAAAACGTTTATTACGACCAAAATAAATTTATAACCTTTATTTTGTTTTGAATATTTGGACATGTCAATGAGGTCGGTTTGCAAAAGTTCGTTTATCGATTTCACAATGACGCGTCTTCTGGGGAAATGTTTCCTAGCTGGGGAATGGATTTCATTCACGATCCCTAGAAATTCGTCGTTCATTTTAAGAGAGTCAACGCCGATGCCAGCAGATTACAAACTGATGCAACTATTAATGCGACCAAAGATATACACATGTCACTTTTTAAATGTTTGAGTTCTCGTTTGCAAATTTCGCAATCTCGAACGTGAACTTGAGTCGTGATGCAAAGCTCCTCGTGTTTACCGCATATATCTGAAGAGATATTCATTGCAGAAAAAAGTCGTAGCGATAATCAATAAAATTAAAATCAACACGTGTATTTTTTTATATTTGCATTGACTATTGTAAAACTTATTTTCGATCAAGAGCGTGTTAAATTTTTCTTCCGTCATCATCCCCTCGCCCCCTGACACGACTGAAGGCTCGAGCCTACAAAGTTTCTCATATAAAACGCGTTTCTCAAAGCGCAGACGTTGTTTTTTCTTTGGTGGTGGGCACACGAAATCCCGTGTCGTATTTCCTTGATTTTGTAAGCAACACCGTAATTTTCGATATTAAATACACAATTTATGCCCAATTTTTCGAGAAATTTTGCTTTTTCGAGTCCTTTTACGTAAACTGCAAAAATTCCATTTTTCCAGACGCTCAAGCTGTTTACAATTTTTTCAATGGACTGTTGATATGGGATAAAACCCAAGTCCCAATGCAAACCGTGGTGGTTTTGGTAAACCCAATAAATGTTGAAATTATTTTCAAGGTTCGAATCGATATTTGGTGGGGCAAATACGTAATGTTCTATTCTACAGTCTTGTGTCACGAGAAATTGGGTAATTTTTTAAAAAGTTGTCAAAAGACATTGCGCTGTTGTCTTCGTTTTTACCCAAATAAAACTTGCGAAAATCCAGAAAGGCCTTGTACGCTTCTGAACACTTGCTGTTTTCAAAATCAAAAGATTGATTTTCATAAGGTAAACTTTGAGAATTAAAAAAAATCTTTAAATTTCTCAGTTTTAAGTGGTCAAAGTGAGTATTGTCTTTTTTAAGATTGTTTCCCCTGTTACCGGAAAATGCGACGACTATAAAAATTGGGTGATTTTTGACTGAAAAATTTTGTACTTGCCAGTAAAAGCTCAATGAGCGAGGTAATTTTGGAAAAATGAATAATTTGAAAGCTCGAAATTGCATTTGAATGTTACGACCTTGTTCTAAAAGTTTTAAAAATTTCAATCGATTCGTAGGTGCTAATTCTACATGCGGTACGCTTAGATAAACAGAGGTAAGCGTCACAGTTACACTTTCGTTGTTAGTCTCGCTGAAATAGCAATTGTTATCGCTCATGCTTCTTTTTAAAACGATTTCTGGTTTCACAGAAGCTACAATTTTAGTGTAGTCGTGACAAAATCCAAAAATTTCCTTGAGAGGAATGCAATAATCGAATTTTGCATTGTTTGAAACATTGTTATCCGAGGGGTGCCATCCAACGCTACTAGCCGCCTTATTTTGCCCTCCACTCTTGCAAAGCAGATTTCTCAAATTACCAATGACCCCTAAATCTCTGGCTTCGTCCACGCATTTGCCAGCAATTTCTAAACGACAATTTTCAAAAAGATAAAACGGTGAATTTTTCACAGATTTTACAGTTGCTGTAGGTCCCGAAGATAATGTTACTTGACCTTCCACGTAAATGTAACCCTCCGCCAGGAAGGTGTAGGAAAAGGTCACTACATTGAATTGGAATACGTATCTCATTACCTTTTGAAAGTTCTGATGGTGAGAAGGGCTTGTAATGTCTGTACGTGTAAGAAACAATAGACCTATCTTCTATGGGTTGCTGCAAAATATTTAAAATGTCCATTTTTTCTGACTCTGTAGCCCAGTTTCTTCAAAAATTTAATCGATTCGGGGCTCAGTGCGCCTCCAATTTTTTTTTTTTCTTATTCAACAATGCGAGATTTTTAAAAAATTTTTTACGTTGGTTCGTATCTAGCCCTTCACCTTTAGAGCTTTCACTCGTAATGTTGGGTTTGAATATGCGACTCGAGTTATATATTTTTGGCATAATTATTTGATTTTTCTGAGATGCAAGCGTATATTAATGTGTTCCCCTCGAAAATCGACAAGTTGTCCAGACTGGTCTCGTAAATATAAAACTATGCGACTGATTTCTCTCGTGGTTAACGGTAAATAAATGAGATTCCTCGGTGTGTCGTTCACGCGGAATCCTTGTGGCTCTAAAATGCAAATTTGATGTAAAATTTGGGATTTTTGATCGTTTTAATACGAATTTTTTATAAGATTGCAATGCAAATCGATATTTTCCACAGAGAGAATTTGAATCAAACCTTCGCTAAAACATCGCTTAAAGGGTTCGCACGTTTGTTTATCACTGAACCCCAAAACTTGACCTATACTCTGAGGTTTTGTGAAATCTACAAAATATCTACTTACGAGTTCCGTTTTTTTGCTCGGGTTTGAGGGGATTTTTGAGGTGTTCGGGTCGCAGAGACGTTTGTAAAAATTTTTGTATTTCACCTATTTCATAACAACCTACGTCAAACGTGATAGTTTCCAGCTTTTTCCCAATCATGTAATGAAATTTGTTGTTTTTTTCGGTAATATTTGCCACGCTGTTCCATCCCTGAAAAGATAACAGCGCAATCTCGTAATCGTCCTCCCCCAGGGATATTGGGGGAAAATAATCCGCTTTAAGAACGGACTCATTACCACTTAATTTCAATATAAATGACATTTTTAAACTGATTTCAAAATTATATGCAAAACTTTTTATCCTCTCGAATGAGCCTAATTGACTGAAAATTACGTTTTTAAACAAATTTCAAATCTCTTTATCCTCTCGAATGAGCTTCATTGACTGGAAATTACGTTTTTTAAACAAATTTCAAAACTCTTTATCCTCTCCAATGAGCTTAATTAGTTGGAAATTACGTTTTTTATCAAATTTCAAAACTCTTTATCCTCTCGATTGAGCTTCATTGACTGGAAATTACGTTTTTTATCAAATTTCAAAACCCTTTATCTTCTCGATTGAGCTTCATTGACTGAAAATTACGTTTTTTAAACAAATTTCAAAACTCTTTATCCTCTCGAATGAGCTTAATTGGTTGGAAATTACGTTTTTTATCAAATTTCAAAACTCTTTATCCTCTCGATTGAGCTTCATTGATGGGAAATTACGTTTTTTATCAAATTTCAAAACCCTTTATCCTCTCGATTGAGCTTCATTGACTGAAAATTACGTTTTTTAAACAAATTTCAAAACTCTTTATCCTCTCGATTGAGCTTCATTGAATGAAAATTACGTTTTTTAAACAAATTTCAAAACTCTTTATCCTCTCGATTGAGCTTCATTTACTGAAAATTACGTTTTTTATCAAATTTCAAAACTCTTTATCCTCTCGAATGAGCTTAATTGGTTGGAAATTACGTTTTTTATCAAATTTCAAAATTCTTTATCCTCTCCATTGAGCTTCATTGGTTGGAAATTACGTTTTTTATCAAATTTCAAAATTCTTTATCCTCTCGATTGAGCTTCATTGGTTGGAAATTACGTTTTTTATCCTCTTCAATCAGTGTAATTGACTGGGAATTACGTTTTTTAAACAGATTTCAAAAATTTTATGCACAAAGGACCGCAATTTGTCTTGTCAAAAGTTTGAAATCTGTCCCTAATGTATTTTATATCGCAATCGGCCAAATAATTTACCAACTCTTTTGGCGGTGGCACGTTCCCAAAGCTATCGAAATATAACACTTTTTTTCCGAATTTGCGATAAGAAACCCAGTGTGTTCCGGGGCCCGATTGACCGTCAAGATTTATTATGCCAGCCTCGTTGACCCAAGGGCGGGAAGGTAGACCGTCTCTCATGTAAACCCCCCGAAAATCTTTAATGTTTTTCCCCAATTTTAAAAGCTCAGCAGCGGTTGTAAATTTGTTAAACTCGCCGCTTCCGACGACGACGACGACGCCTCTTGCCCTTCAACCCTCTACCGCGACTAGGATGAGGCTTGAGGTGCAAGCCACTGGCTATTTTTTCCATTCATTTATCGTGTCGAACTGTCTCCTCCAACATTTTTTTATTGTTTTGTAAATCTTTGGACGTTTTATAAAGCGTAGCAGCGGCACCAATTCCAGCTGCGATGGGCACCATCAGGGGCAGGAAACTGCCGCGTTTTTTGCTCAAAGATTTACCGCGTTTTCACCGCCGCCGCCCGCGCAACGAGCCACCAGCACCGCGCACGGCTTGTTGGATTTTCCGCCCGGGAGGACACCTGCGAGGGCGCCCGCGTTTTTTTTTTTTTCAAGACCCCAAAACCAATTTTTTGCTTCATATTTATTAGCCCAGAAACGGCGGCAGCCGAAATTTTTTCACCAAGCGAGGCGTCTCTCGCCCAAATTCGTCCGCTAGCAGCTTTTACGAGCGCTCGATCTGCGACGTGACGATTTTTCAAATATTTAAAATTATGATAAGCTAAATCGTGGGTCAAACAAGCTGAATCGAGTTTGTTTATGGGCTGTGAATTGGCTGCAATTCTGCTAGAAAGTCGCGTTCCTGGACCCTGTTGCAAAAAAATTTAAATCAATTTTTATTCGATTAAAAAAGAAATTTTCCAAACTCACACAGTAATTATAATACGGGATGTGTATTTCGTGATTGAGATTCCCTAAAAACCTATTAAACATCTGATCCTCGTTAAAGTATCGATACAACTGATGGCAAGGTATAAAATACGCTGAGTATATAAAAATGTTTTCAGTAAAAAAAAAGAATGGAATTTGTTAAACAGCCTTTGACATTCATAAACGTAAATTTTGATTTCTCGGCAGGAAAAAAACTTGCCCCAAAAAATGGCGAGCTCTTGGGGGATTCCGTTAGGGCGATAATCGTGGGGTCTTCTGGGTGCGGGAAATCTAATCTGTTTTTATCGTTGATAAGATCGCCTGTTGGGTTACGATTTTATTTCTCGATCTCTACACGAAAACCGAGTTTCAAGAAAAGTACGCAAAGATTTTGCGTAAAATTTTTAAAAAATTACCGGAAATTCAATTGCAAATTTTTTCCAAAGACTGTGAAATCCCCCCTGGAAAAGGCTAAACGTCACACTCTCATGGTTTTTGATGACGTTCAACTTCAAGCTCAAAATATTATGCAAATGTACATGAGTTTAGGGAGGCATAAATCTGTGGATATTTTGTACTTGATCCAATCATACGCAAACGTGCCAAAGCACAATTTAAGGGATAATTGTAATTGCTTGGTCATTTTCAAGCAGGACGAGCTCAATTTAAAACATATTTACGACAATCACGTGATTGGTGATATGACTTTCAAAGAGTTTAAACAGCTAAGTCAAAAATGCTGGACCGACCAACACTCATACATGGTTATTATGAAAGATTTCCCATTAAATCAAGGTCGTTATAGATCTGATTTCAGT
This sequence comes from Anagrus nilaparvatae, assembly GCA_022575985.1. Lineage (NCBI taxonomy): Eukaryota > Metazoa > Arthropoda > Insecta > Hymenoptera > Mymaridae > Anagrus > Anagrus nilaparvatae. Next base: position 4,105,929 of record JAKSXM010000263.1, read on the forward strand.
ACATTCGCTTGTTTTAAAGAGAAAACGTGCGAAAAACGCAACATTACAAACGACAAAGACACGCCGGTTGCAAAAAAACAAAAAAACAAAGCATGAAAGCGTCAGTGATAAAGAGTAAGATTTTTTTGAGCTTTATAAAATTATAAAATTTTCTTTTTTAATAATCTTTTTATTTTTTCCAGTATGGGAATTGCAAAATTAATAGAAACCGCGCAAAAAAATATAAGGAAAAAATATCAATTGTTGAAAAATCACGATTCTCAAACTTTACAAATGATAAACAAGACTTATTCGCCAATTATTCAACCCCTTGAGAATATTTTAAAATTGAAAAATAAAAAAAAAAATAAAACAATAAATACGAAGGAAGAGGGGGAGGAGGAGGAGGAGGACCAGCCGGGAGAGATGGCAGAGGAGGAGTTGATCACCCTGCAAAAACCTGAGACCAATTTAATGGATTTTGAAGAAGAAGAAGAAGAAACGAATGCAAAAAAAAGAAAAGAGCTGGATTCAAGTTTGATACACGAGTCCATTGTCGAACATGCACCCAAAAGAGTGGCATACAGTCACGTGGGTGGGAGTGGCCCCATCGCGAGAAAGGTTGGCCAAGATTTAGCCGAAAACCCGTTAAAATATGACGATGTTTTTGGCCCTCAATTTGTAGCCGATAAGCGGTTTTTAGGATGTCATAGAATCACGGTAAACCCCGACGATTCGTTACAAATAGGCTCCAGAACTTTTAAAGGGACAGAGGGTCTCTTTAATTTAATTTATTACAAAAAACTTGAACACCCCTATACACACGAAGATGAATCTGTTTATAAAAAAATTATGTTTTATACAAATTTTCACAAGAGCAGAGGTGATGCGAACGCTAAAGTCTTGTCCTCCCGAGGGGAAAAATATACAAAATTAATACGTAATTAATAAATTAATACGTTTTGTAAATTTGTCGAAGAAGGTTCTGCTACTGTTGGTAAAGGTGTAAATTTAATGTCTTTTAAGAAGAAGGCTGATTTGGAGTATATTTACTGGGACGAACCAAATGAACTGGTCTCGCGCTTAAAATTATTATTAGCTGAGAAAAGTGCTGGGAACAATAATGTCCAAAATGAAATACACGAGATTACAGAAGAGCTTAAGGAGGCAGGCTTTATATATTGAAACGCGCTAGTAAAAAAATCTCAGTATACAAAAATGGATAAATTTAGAAACAAGTGTTTTCCCAAAGAAAGCTCGCACGACTTTTCAGCGTTGGCCCGGAGAATTACAAATTTAAAAGAAAAATTGGCCGGTTCCGAAAACTATGGTAAAGTTAAAGTAAAATTGGAAACGATTGAAAAACTTTTGGGGGTCAACGCCAAGGACAAGGATTTTCCGTATTCGCGTGTACAAAGTTACGTAAAAGATATGACCCCAAAGATTTCAGAGAGATTGGATTTGTTGGAATCGTTTCTAGGAATTTCAGAGAAAGAAATTACTCTAATCGTGGATAAAAAAAAAAAGGTGTCGAAAAAATTGGTGTCAACGTTAGCCGAACGAATAAATTTGTTGGAAAATTTACTTGGATTTGGTGGGGAAAAAAACGTTACCTCTAATGAAAAAGACGTGGATTTTCCGTATTTGCGTGTAAAAAGTTATATTAAAGATATGATACCCATCATGGGAGAAAGATTGGATTTATTGGAATTGATTCTAGGAATTTCAGACAAAGAAATTGATTTAACGGCAGATCAACAAAAAAAAAATCTTACGCACAAAAATTTATTCCAAGATTGGGCGAGCGCTTGGATTATTTAGAAACTCTACTTGGATTCGGTGAAGAAAAAGAGGAAGCGTTAAAAAAAGATGCTTTTCACTCGTACACTTCAATAATAACGTACCTACGGCGAAATTTACCATCCCTATTTGAAAGAATCGAAACAATAGAGGATACTTTAAACATTAAGAATAAAAGAAAAAAACGTCAACTCGATCATAATGTATAAAAATCATAATAAAAATTTTTTTTTTAAAGCAAACGTGTGTTGAAATTTTTTTTAAAATAATCCATACACTTTTTTCTTTTTTAAATTTTGTTACATTTTTTTTTTTATTCAAATTAAATATTACATTTAAAAGCAATTTATTTTTTTGCTACAAATCAAGTTTATATTTTGATAAAAGTTAGTTTTTTATACTTTTTTGCACAAAGCAAGAAGAAAATCAAAATGAAAAGTTAGCAATTCCAATTCTACACCCTCTCGACCACAACTTAAAATTAATTTTTCTCTCAATTGACTTTTATTGGTTGAACTTGAATAAGGATAATTTTCAAAATCTTTTAAAAATGCATCAACTTTTGGGATCAATTCCTCCAAACGCAGCATACATTTTTCAAGATACGGGATCCATGTTAACAATTTTTCAAACGTGCTATAATACATGGTGACGTAAAATTCCTTTTGAATAAATTTATAGCAATAATTCATCTCGTTTCTGACGCGTTCGATCGAAATATCTTGTATTGTCGACACTCCATTTGGATCGCATATGCTGCCCAGTTTCATTAAAACGTCCCTTGAAAATATCACGCGGCCGCCTTTGAAATTGACGAGGTGACTCTCAATTTTAATCGTCTTGTCCACGTTTATGCCAATAAGCAGATACGTGGAAGAAGAAAGATGAAAGATTCTCGTTTGAATTAACACCCTATAAACAAATTTTTTTTTACTTTTTTAAAACTTTTTGTTTTTAAAAAAAACTTACATTTTTTTGTTGCTTTTTTTTCACCAAACAAACGAATAGAATGAATGTCGATACAAAACTAATATAGATTTACTCCCACGTATCGTAATTTGTCAATAAAAGGGGTTGAAAAGTCGTTAGACAAAGCACTTGAAAAATACGTTGAGATTCGTTGTTGAGGGGGTGTAAAATTTGTTATGCGTCATCTTTGCACTTGCTAAATGTATCAAAACTCTTTACAAAAAGTCGTTACACAAAGCCACTTGAAAAAACTTATGACCGGTTTGTGTAACTACACAACCAACGAGCATGGAACATGTTCACTAATAACTAACACTGATAATAAAGTATCTATTCTGTTCATAATATCAATATTTATATCCAAGTATTTCTGCACTAAAGTTCTTTAGAGACTTCTACACCAATGGTCCCTAAGTACATCTGCACCAAAGGTCTTTAGGGACTTCTGCACCATAGGTCCCTAAGTACTTCTGAACCAATGCTTTCTAGGTACTTCTGCACCAAAGGTCTTTAGAGACTTCTGCACCCTAGGTACTTCTGCACCAAAGGCCTTTAGGGACTTCTGCACCATAGGTCCCTAGGTACTTCTACACCAATGCTTCCTAAGTACTTCTGCACCAAAGGTTTTTAGGTACTTCTGCACCAAAGGTCTTTAGGTACTTCTGCACCAAAGGTCTTTAGGTACTTCTGCACCAAAGGTCTTTAGGGACTTCTGCCCCAATGCTCCCTAAGTACTTCTGCACCAAAGGTCTTTAGGGACTTCTGCACCATAGGTCCCTAGGTACTTCTACACCAATGCTTCCTAAGTACTTCTGCACCAAAGGTCTTTAGAGACTTTTGCACCCTAGGTACTTCTGCACCAAAGGTCTTTAGGGACTTCTGCACCTATGCTCCCTAAGTACTTCTGCACCAAAGGTCTTTAGGGACTTCTGCACCATAGGTCCCTAGGTACTTCTACACAAATGCTTCCTAAGTACTTCTGCACCAAAGGTTTTTAGGTACTTCTGCGCCAAAGGTCTTTAGGTACTTCTGCACCAAAGGTCTTTAGGGACTTCTGCACGAATGCTCCCTAAGTACTTCTGCACCAAAGGTCTTTAGGGACTTCTGCACCATAGGTCCCTAGGTACTTCTACACCAATGCTTCCTAAGTACTTCTGCACCAAAGGTCTTTAGAGACTTCCGCACCATAGGTCCCTAGGTACTTCTGCACCAAAGGTCTTTAGGGACTCCTGCACCAATGCTCCCTAAGTACTTCTGTACCAAAGGTCTTTAGGGGCTTCTGCACCATAGGTCCCTAGGTACTTCTGCACCAATGCTCCCTAAGTACTTCTGCACCAAAGGTCCCTAAATCGAAAATATTCTAAGTCCCATTTGACCCCCCCCCCTTAAAAAGGACAAATTTGACCCCCCCACCTTAAAAAGGACATATTTGACCTCCCCCCTTAATTTTCCAGTTTTGAAGTACCCCCTCCCTATAAACATGTTCCATGTTAAAAATACGTTGAGATTCGTTGCTGAGGGGGGGTGTAAAATTTGTTATGCATCATCTTTGCACTTGCTAAATGTATCAAAACTCTTTACGTTTAATGGTGTTTTTCTAACAATTTTTATTGAAAATTTACCCATATAATAATCATCTTTTGCATGAATTCCTTCAAAGAGTAAATTATTAGCTTCTTTGCACCAACTTTTTTCATCGAAAAGGTAAAATTCATCCTCGTATTCGATAAAAAATAAAACTTGGTTCACATTAATTTGTTCAAATTCAATAAGAACCTCTCGCTCGCGAGTATCCGGGTCATTTAAAATTATCGTAAAACTGTCCATCAACTCCTTTGGTCTCTCCAAGTTTGAAATACTCACTTTTACGGAATCGCAATATTGCGACGTAAAATCGAATGGATTAAATTCTTCACTTTCATAATCGCCCATGTAAAAATCCTCTTGATTATATTTGTCACAAATATGACACCACGGCTCCTCGATGCAAACATGTAATTTCAAATTCTCGGGATAAAAAATTACAACGCTCATTTTGAATGTCAAAAATATACTAATCCTCTTTAGAAAAATAAAACTTGTCTACAAAATTTTTAAAAATGCGCAAAGCGTTTTATTCGTCATCTTCGTATTTGCCAAATTTATCAAAATTTTTTATATTTGCAGGAATTTTTCTAACAATTTTTATTAAAAATCCTGGTTTTGAATAATAATCTGTTGCATAAACATTTTGGAACAGTAAATCATTTGCTTTGTGCGTCCAAGTTGACTCGTTGAAATTGTAATATTTCCCCTCGTCTTCGATAAAAAATAAAGCTTGTCTTTCCATACTTTGCTCAAATTCGAGTGAAACCTCCCGTTCAGAAATATTTGGATCATCCAAAATTATTGAAAAGCTGTCCACTTCTGCTTTCTCTATATCGCACTGCGAAATATTCACTTCAACGAAATTGCAATCTCGTGACATGAAATCAAATGGGTTGAATTCTCGAGTTTCACCTTCACGTATGTAAAAATCGCAAGATTTCCCGCAAGAATAACACCCCGCATCACTGATGGAAACTAGTAATTTAACATTATCGGGATAAAACATTACAGCGCTCATTTTGAATGATAAAAATGTACTAACCCTCTTTAGAATAAATGAAATTTAACTTTTACCACCCTCTACAAATAAAACTGCCCTCTACAATTTTTTAAAAAATTAAATTTTTTCATAAAATAAAACAGTTTTCTACACTTTTTTAAAAAATAAATTTATTCGCAACTACGCGTTACGAAAAAAAAAAAACACTTGAAAAATCCCCTTTGAAATATTTTTGGGCAGGAAAAAACACCCCCCTAGGTATGGCTTTGAAATTTCTCTGTATAAATGGGCGTTGTAAATGTTTTATATAAATAGATGAGCAGAGCGTAAAATTTTTCAGTCTAATCATTAAAAAATGTGTGCATGTGACACGAGAAAAATTAAATTTATTTTGCGATATTTAAATTCTAGTAGAAATCAATTTTCTTCAAGATTCTTATCGTATATTTACAAGTTTTCAACAAAAAAAAATTCAACATTAATAACAGTTCGTCGTGAGTCTTATTTAAATCAATTACACGTAGACACGTTACCTATTTGGCAGTTATTTGAGTATATTCTCTTTGGAAATAAATTGGACCCCATTTTTTTCGCAAGGCTCAGCGATAACGACGAAATTCAATTTTATAATCTTCAAAATTAAAAAAACGTATCATGATTATATTTTTGGAAAATTGTCAATGCGACAAAAAGTTTATACGATTGCAGTCTGAAAATTTCCAAAATTTTCACAACATTTTTCACTATGTATCAAGATTTATCAATAACAAAAAAATATTTCCAAAAATATTCAATTTGAATAAATCATTTCTATTTAAAAAAAATTTTCAACTACCCGGCGTGATTATACAAACAAGAAATGGAAATTTATATTTTTATAAAAATAAAACTGTTAAAGAAATATTTTCAATTTTACACGAAATAACATGGATCAAACGTCAAGTTTTAAGAAAAATAGTTTTCATACCAATTGATCAAGTTTAAAATTACCAATTAGTTGCATTGTTTTTTGATGCGATGAAAAAATTACAACAAAGCATTACGAATTTGAATAAATCATTTCCATTTCAAAAAAATTTTCAACTACTACATAAAACTGCTAAAGAAATTACACAGGATCAAGCTTCAAGTTTCAATAAAAAATAGTTTTCTTCATACCAACTGGTCGGTTGCTGCATTGTTTTTTTATTGATGTGATAAACTATTACCATTGTACACATTTAATTTTTTTATGTAAGCTACTAGTTTTTTACAAAGTAACATGTATTTAATATTTTATATCAAATTTTGTCACTTGATGCGTCAAAAGAAATGCACAGCTGTGTAAAAGTTTATATAAATTCAGGCGGTAATAAATAATTGTTAAAATTTAGATTTTTGGGGTTTTAACAAATTTTTTTTTTTAAATAAAGCTTTAATTTGACTCGCTAAATATTTCAAATTTTTTAAAAAATAGATTGCGTAGGACTAGTAATACATATTTAATATACATATGTATACAATGCTATTTATTATTATTTGTCAAAGGCTCCAATTCAGCATTTTTTCAATAAGACGTTTTTTCAACGAGAGGGGAATTTCACTCAGTTTGTGCATTTCTTTTAAAAAGAAAAGATCAAATCGAAAGTTTAAAGTTTAAAGTTTAAAGGTTAAAAATGGGGTTATTAGCAAAGAAAATTTTGATAGTTTTAATTTTTTTATTGCAAATAGTACCAGTTGGTAAGTTTTTTTATTGACAAAAGCACCTCCCTCCAATAATTTATTTTCAATATTTTTAGATGGGCGCCCCCAAACTAGGGAGCTTGATATGATTGAATTTCTTATTGGAATAATAATAATAATAACCATATTTTAATACATAATATGCATATGCAAAAAAAAAAATAGTTTTAATTCGTATGTAATTTTTATAATACTTGTTATTATTATTACACCTATTTTAGTAGCAATAATTGAAACCTTTTTATTTTCACGCGAGAAACTTTTTATAATTATTATTTCACTAAATTGGGTACAATGATATTTAAAATTTTTGTTAATCAAATACACATAAATAGATTTAATTCATGTAATAATAACAATGTAAATTTTATAAATAAAAACAATGTAAATTTTATAAATAATAATAACAATGTAATTTTTTATAAATAATAACAATGTAATTTTTATAATGTTTAAATGCAAAATTGATTTAATTCATATAATAATAATAATGTAATTTTTTAAAATATAATACTTGATATTATTATTATACCTATTTTACTAATAATAATTAAAATTTTTTATTTTCACGCGAGAGAATTTTTATAATTATTATTATTTTATTAGTAAATTAGGTACAATAATGGAAATTTTCATTAATCAAACCAACACCCTATTTACTTTTTAATACATAAAAATGGTGATGCAAAAATAGTTTTTCAAAAAATATAATACTTTGAAATCTATTTTACAAGTAATAATTAAAACTTTTTTATTTTTACGCGAGAGAATTTTTTATAAATCAAACGCATGCTCTTATTTGTTTATCCCAATCGCCATTTTTACACTCGCATTTTGGTAATGGGCATGTTAATCCCACATTACACGTACTAATATCATGTGAGTTTACATAGCAGACTTCCTGGAATTCTATAAAAAATTTAAATCAACATCAAAAAAAAATCCCTTGAAAAAAATAAAATATGTTTACCTGCTTTTTTTACACATATCCCACGGTTTAAGTTGGTGAAATTAAAACATTTTTCATTATCTGAGCAATCTTCGTTGATCGAACATCTTATCGAATTTTTTTGCACAGGCGTGCATATCTATATTAATGCCCCCAAAATAATTAAAAAAAACAGATTAAAAAACATGTTGACTCGTAGAATAAGAAAATAATCTATGACTAGTTTTGCAACGAAACCCTCTGTATATTTATAGTAAAAAGTCCTTTCACTTTTTAAATAAATTGAAAGTAGTTTTTCAATAAAACTACATAATAAAATTATGTATAAACGAGTTTTATTTGTTAATGTAGAAAAATAAACAACATTTTAAAAGTATTTAATTACATGTGACATTTTATCCATGTAAATAACACGTTTCTTAAATTTTTATACGATTGCATAAATTGCATTTTTTATAAAATTAACTATTTTTAGATTATTCATCACATCATCTGTTTTTTAAATTCTTTTATGCAATTGAATAAATATAATAAAAAATAATTAATCGATCATTCAAAAATCTCTCTCTTCATTAAAAATAATTACCATTGTATATTATACATAAATGTAAAATTTAATTACCATTGTATATTAAACGCAAATTAATTACGTATTCATAAGCTAAAACGATAATTAAACATTTTTCGGAAAAATAACATCCATTGTATATTAAATATAAAATGAAAAATTTAATTGTTCATTCATAAGTAAAACTTTTGACGAATATAAACTTTTCGTTAAAAACGAAGGCGGGATTTAAACATTTTTTTTTGGAAGAAATTTAAAACATCTGTCCAGTAATGTTTGAAAGTAGGTGGGGCTTAAAAAAACAACGAAATTTTTTATACAATGTTTTGGTAAAACATGTATTACAAATTTTATTACGTTAACTTTTTTTTAAAAATTTGATTATTTTTTATAATTTTTTAAAATTAAAAATGCTATCATTTTTAAAATAATTCCATCATTAAAAAATACATTTTGTCACAATGTATAAGAATTTTGAATTTCTGACGCTTTTCAATACGCTGTAATATGCTCCAGCAACTGGCGACGCGAACGGGATTTTTAAAAGATACGTATATCTATATCGATCAATAGCGACGCCAGTGGAATTTAAAAATAACACGTTTTTAAGTAGCAGACTATATTTACATTTTTTGTAAGAAAAACGTGCTCCTTTAAATTTGTAAAAAAATGGATTTTTATTGTGAAGCAGATGAGTACCTGTCCTATGAAATTTGTGTGAAAAAAAAAGGTATGTTTTACATTTATTTTTTTTCAATAATTTTTTAATTTTCATTCATAAATTTTTTATTTTTCAGATTTTGGTAAAAGGTGTACGAAGAAGGTACAATGTATTTCCAACATGTGCAAAAATTATTTGTGCGCAAGGAATGATAATGATGACATCAAAATCATAAAAAAAGGTATTTCACATTTATTTTTTAATTTTTTTAATTATTAATAAAGATTTTGTTTTTCAGACCTGGATGGTATATCATTCACCCCCACCAGTGTCATTCAATCAACAACAAAAATTTATAATAATGGCATATCATTCACCCCCTCCAGCGCAATTCAGTCAACAATAAAAATTTATACGCAAGAGGAAGACGAAGCGGGCGAGACTGATTATGAATTTATATTTTTTATTGTGCTTTTGTTTTTTTCATAGTTTTTTTCTCCATGTCCATTATAATGTATTGTAAAAAAAGAAATTACAATATAAATTATACACGTTTTTTTAACAGGGCAAGAAGTGATGACATTCACTTAATTTAAGTATTTTTTTTTAATAAATTTTTTTACTTTTTTTAAAAAATAAACCATCTGTTTTTTTTTATTTTTCTCTTTAAAACAACCTTCTCCTATTGTACTTTTACTATTCATCCTTTTCTTTATAATACCGTTTAAATGTATTAACATTTTAAAATTACGCACCCTTATCTAAATTTTTCAAAATACCGTTAGACAAATAGATACCCTCTCAAAACAACCCCTTTTCAATAAACACACACTTGAAAAACACTTATAAAAAAAACACTTGAAATGATTGGCACCCTCTTATCACCCTCTTATGATTGACAACCACTTGACATCCCCTCCCCCACCTTTATCAAAAAATCAATATTAAGCCAGAAGCCGCTATTAACCACTACTTATTTATTATTTAAACAATATTATTTAATTATTTATAAAGAAAATAAATAAATAAAAAAATAAAATAAATGACTCCACCTCAATATTAGAATAAACGTCACTTTTTTATACATTTTTAAAGTAAAACCATAAAAAATAACGGTCGATTGTAAATTTTAAGGTCTCTTTTTATTTATTAGGACTTTATTTATCAACTCATAAAAAAAAATATCTAAGTTTTGTATTTTAAATGTTTTTTTTTCATTTTTTAAAATTCCCCATAAGAGCCCGTGTTTTTTTAAAGTAAAATTTATCATAACCAATGATCGTAGCGCCACCTGTACCCGAAATTTTAATTCAAGTATAGTTAAAATTTATCTGAATTCATATTAAATTGTAGGTTAAACAAGTAGATATTTCCTTTTTGACAGTCTATCTCGCCGTTAATATAAGTATCGTGAAAATGAATTTGATTATTAGCAAATATTAATAAAAAAATTCTCTCCGTGTATTTGTAAACAAAAATAGGCACGCGCATAACCTATTGGAGAATTATTTACTCCAATTTAGTCGTAACTAACAAAAATATTGGCCTTTATATAAGACTGAATTTTTATCCGTGCAGCCATTTTGTGAAATAAGGGATTCCACGTCAACTGACTTCCAGGTTAGACTGAAGGATAATAGATATTAGTCCAAACTATTTTGTTCCGAAAAAACACTTAAAAATAAGTTATTTAGCCAATTTTTAGCTTTCTAAGCCCAATACTAAGTTTTTTACAATAAATTTTGTTATTCTGTGTTTTTTGTAAATGAACCACGAAATTTACTCCAAATTTTATTATTATTGTTGCCAACTGTCTACTTTACGTTTAAAAATATTTTCCTTTTGCGTACTTATAAGAAATTTCCCGTAGAAATATATAACGTGTTAAAAAGTTGATTTAGACTGCCATTGCGCGAAAAAATCATATTTTTTAAAATTTAGTCTGAGCTTAAATATCTAAAAATGTACAGGTTCGATTTTCGTCTAATTAGACTTCAATTTCTTTTTATAACCTATTTTCTGAATAAAAGAAAACCGAGGGATACTCTAATCTAAAAGCTTCAAATCAAAAGATGATATTTCAAAAATTATAAAATTTTCAGAATTTTGAATTTTCCGCCAAGTCACGTGACCAAATGAAAATAGGTACTGAATATTCGGATTCCTCAGAAAATATTAACTAGGCACATAAATTTTGGTGATATTTGAAGCAATTGTGTATTAATGGCGAAAGTTTAAAGTTAAATTTAAGATTTTTTTTTTATTATAAAAATCAATTTTTATTTTAATAGAATAGAATAGAATAGCCAGAATAATGTTTTTTTTTGCTTTTAATTTTGTTATAAAATTTATTTATTTATAATAAAATGTGTAATATAAATATTTGTTTTAAAATAATATTTTTAATACCTTTATACAGGAAACCCCCCGTATTCGCGGGTAATCGTATTCGCGGATTCAAATATACGCGATTCTTCAAAATATACCGGGATTCTTTTTTCGCGGATTTGAATTCGGTTTTACGCGGTTTTGTAGCAATGTTCACATTTATTAATTTTTTTTTCACAAGATTTTTGGTTATAAACATTATAAAAATTTCTTTTTTGGCTAATTAAAATAAATTAAAAACATTTATTAATTTTTTTTTTCACAAGATTTTTGGTTATAAACATTATATTTCACTTGTCAATAAAATAATTTTCATTCTCAAAATTTTTTTGTTTTACTTTATGCACATACATACATGTATATACTACGGTCCCAGTCCCGCGTTATTCGCGGATTTTCTTATTCGCGGTGTTTTTTCGGTCTCAATTACCCGCGAATACGGAGGGTTTCCTGTAATATGTTTTCTACTTCATAATACAATAATTATGTATGTCATTCCTTTTTGTACTATTTTATTTTTGCCTGCTTAAGATAATTTATTTTGCGTTGATTTTTATTCTCAAAAGACGGTTTTCATTGTTTGTTTTTTTTTTAAACTTCTTTGGGGCAATAGATTATAAAGGTCTTTTTTTACTTATCTATTCTGATATTTACCCAAATTCGCTCCCTGTGAAAGGCGGAGTTTTGCTTAACGTCATCCTAAGCCCCTGTGCTTTTAACTTAGAGTCGGTAAGGCAGAATTCATTTTGAAAAATGTCGCCAATCCATTTCTAATAACATTTGTGGCTTCATATTGATTCGTTCCCTTTGAAAAATCTTACTTTATTGACTAAAATATTTTTTTTTGTTTTTTCTACAGCTTAGAAAAGAAAGCCGGCATTTAATAAATTTTTACCAACACATTTGGCTTTCGAATAACCTTATTTTTCTTTTTCTTCTTCTTTACTGGCTCTGACACAGTGTGTCTTTTGGCCATCACCCGGTAAAGCTTTAAATTCAAACTCGTTAAGTATTTTAAAACAGTCGATAACAGCGAAAAATTAAAGGGAAATAAAAAAATAAAATAGCAGCTGATAAAATAATTTTACCTGAACCAGGTAGCAACCAACGCTCCAATTTGTAGATTTGTTATCTATCATCTATGCCCTTAAACTATTTTTAACATCCGCATTTGAACGTTCAAAACTGCCTATAACGATTTAAAAAGAAAACCCAAAAATTAATCAAAAATAAATTTTTAAATTATACTTTAGTATATTTTAATATTTACCCTGGGATTATGGATGTTTGGGTCGTCCGTGGACAATTTTGCATTAAGGCCATTGAGAAACGACATTATGAATTACAGCAGCTACAAATTCTCTGTAATAATAAATCTATGTAATGTATCATTTTTACCATTTATATTTTTATTAAATAACCTTCCATTATCACTTTGAAGTATTCTGGAAGCTCCAAATAAATAAAAAATCTTTAGTAACTCGTCTGCAACATTTACAGCTGCTTTCGATTTTAGAGGGTTTAGATGAAGAAATTTGGTAGCGTGATCCTGATTTTTAAAAGAAGAATCCTGAAGTTTAAAATAAATTTATAATCACCGTCTGGGCAGGATTGGAAATCAATAAAATCAATCTGGACTCTAGTGTTAAAGCCATTTGATATAATAAGTTTAATAACAACAACTTTTAACTAACAACTTTTTTGGAAGCGGACGCTTCCTGTTACAAGTTTTGCAAATATCGGCAAAAATAGAACAAACTTTGATTGAAATAGCGTATTTGTTTTTGCAATGATAAAACTTTTTGTCTCAGCCTCCATGATTAGTTTGATAATGTGCCTCAGCTAATTTTTTTATAAAAGTCTTCGTATGGAAGTTTTTGAATTATTACGCTATTTGAGTCCGATCGTTTGAGAATGACACGTTCCTTATTTTCAATCACTATAAATTCATAATGTTTTTTATAAGAAACGTTTTTTTACACTGGGATCAGTTATCTCTTTTAAATGCTGAATGACGAGAGCCTCTTGCTTTCTATCCCACAAAGCCCTATTATTTGTCCGATTAGAATACTCTTCTTGAAGTTTTTTTTCAAAATCTACTTGATTTACCATTTCATTATAATCAATCATTATTTCGCGAGTATTTAAATTATTTTTAAAATGAAATGACTTTTTTTGATTGTACTAATAAATGTGCACACGTTGGTGGATAAATAAACACTGTTTAAAATTAAAAGAGAATTATTTATTTCCCATAAATTTATTTAAAATATTAAAGCTGTCAACTAATAGTAATAACATATAAATAAAAATTTTGAAAGTGATTTCGGGAAAATATACTTACACATTTGCAAAATAAATAACAATTTACGTAAAATAAAATATTTTGAAAATAAATATACACGAAATAAATAAATAACATATTTACTTTATATTTGGCGTGCGTGTGAATTTTTACTATAGTAAACTAGAAAAAATTTAATTTCTAAAATACGGCGCTTTGTCAGTATTATAGGCTAAAACACGTATAATAGGCTATAATGCTAAAAATTTAAGTATCATAGGCAAAATGTGAATTTAAAGACTTTTTTTTTCTAAAATACGGATAATAGCCTATTATACTAAAATGTCTAATATACTGCGACATATATAATCCAAGAGAGGAAGTAAATTTTTTGGTAAAATGAAGCAGTAATTACTGGCAAGTCAGATCAACTTAAAACTTTTTGCAATTTGTCGAGAAAGGTGTCTAGTTCAGAAGTATACAAGTTTGGTTGGTTGCTCTTGGTCCCAAATGTAGCAAAAATTGGCCAAACTGTTATTTTTGGACAAAAATAAATAAATATTTAATATCTCGGGCAATATTAAATGAATATTGGTGAAAATAGGTACTAGGGGGTTTTTTGGGTCACTGATTACGATTTTAATGTCTGAAATTTCTCAAACACCCTGTAAACAGTAAAAACTACCCTTTTTTAGGGGTTGTTTTTAAATATTTTGGAATTTTCGCTAAAATTACCAAATGATTGCCATTTTTTTTGAAAAATTAATGAAGATTTATTTTTTTTATTATGGCCTGAAATTGAGATATAAGGTTTAATAATAGGGGGGTTAAAACTACCCTCAGAATAAGAAAAAATACAAAAAATATGACCTTATATTTTGAAAATATTTTATCGTATATTTACTATTATGGAATTAATTACACCCATCCCCAGGGGGGGGGGGGGGTTAAAACTACCCCTAAATTAAAAAAAATGAAATTTATTAATTTATGAAAATTATTCCAACTTCCTAAATATTATTCTAAGTCCATAAACCTGTATTATCCTAAGTCCTTAAGCCCGTATTTTGCAAGGTCTCCTAATTATTCTAAGTCTCGTTTGACCCCTCCCCCCCTTAAATAGGGCAAATTTGATCCCCCCCTAGTTCTAAGTTCTGAAGTGATTTTTTTAAAGCCCAATTCAAAATACTCTTCAAAATAGCGCTTATATCAAAGAAACTTGTCTTAAGCCAAAAAAAATAGTTTTCAGCTATTAAAATCCTTATTATTTTTTACCCCTTTATTGAAATTATTCTAAGTTTGGAATTAAAAATAATTTTAAGTCCCTAAATCAAAATTATTCAAAGTCCTTAAATGAAAAAAATTTTCAGTTATAAATCTAAACTCAAATCATTACCTAACCAAATCTGCTTGCAGACGACAAATTATAACCAAATCTTGAAGTACGAACAACTTGAAAAACATGCTAAAAAATTTGGCTGTTTAAAATAAATAATGTTCACGCTGCTGGCCAAAAACTGAGAATGTTTTAAAAAATACACGATTCTACCCAACTTTATCAGGCCAAAACATAAACAATAATTACCCGATAGGGCTGAAAATTGCTGGACATATTTAGGAACAAGTGTTCTGACTTTTCACGAAAGGATTTTTTTTTCGAAGCAACTCAGCCCAAATGGCGCTAAAAAATTGGCATGAAAAATTTTGGGAAAAAAATTATTTTGCCCATAACTTTTTTTCTGGTTATTTTAAACGGTTCTAGGTGGTCTCAAAATTTTCTCAATTTTATCATCTTGAAAAAAGATAAGAATAATTTTTTTTGTGATAGTAACATTTTTCCAGATATTTCCGCCAGAACGATCCGGTTTCTTCATTTTTCGTTAAACAACCATTTTTGCCTTGTCATATCTCCTTTAATATTAATCGTACGCAAAAAGAAAAAAAACCGCTGTCTTTGTCAATGAAAATACTTCAAATTAGTAAAATATAATTTTTTTGTAATTCTACCAGATTTCAAATAAAATTAAAAAAACTGAAGAAAAAAAAATTTTTTTTGGCAAAAATCACCCTTTTCATTGCGCTATAACTCGGACGGGGTGCATTTTTATGAAAAATTGCAATGAATGTTTTTATCTTAAAATATGGTAATTTATCGATTGGTTAGGTTATTTTTTTTTCAACCTCCCCCCCACTGAGTTCTACCCCCCCCCCCCCCCAACCCCACCCTTTTGGCAACCAACGGAAGTTGTTTACTTCTGAACCAGACACCTTTCTTGACAAATTGCAAAAAGTTTCAAGTTGATCTGACTTGCCAGTAATTACTGCTACCAGATTTTACCTCCTTTCCTTAACTAATATAATAGCTTTAAAAAAATCCTTACATAGGTATCTTAAGGCTTTTTGCACTGTAGAAAAATTATTTTTGCTATACAGTAGTTTATAAATTTAAATAACATCTGTTATTTAAAATTACAGATAAAGAGTAACAATCTTTTATAATAGGATTCTTGAGTATATTCGCATTTAGAATAACCCTAAGTGTAGGAAAATCGAATCTGTAAATTTTTAGATACTTGAGGTTAAATACGGAATAGTAATAAAATGAATTTCTTGCACATGCGTACTTCAAATCACCTTTTAGACCACGGAATTTCATTCTACGAGAAATTTCCTATAAGCAGTATATAAAAATTATTTTAAGTGAAATTATATTGTAAGGAAACTATTTTTAAATGTTACGTAAACATTTTGCAACAATAATAAGAAAATTTTTATTAAATTTACAAAAAAAAGACTATTGAAATGAAAATGGCTATAAGAAATCGAGGGTTGCATCTTGAAAGCTAAAAATTGATGGAAAATGAGTTCGAAATATAGTTTGAACCGATATCGGTGAATCTTCAGTCCAATTTGGGCCCAGTTTGCGTGAAATCACTGAAATAAAAGACTCTATTATATTTATTTTTGCACAGAGAAAAGTATAGATTGGTAGCTAGAGAATATATATTTGAATCGGTTAGATCAACCATGAATAACCATAGATTGCTACATCGACCAGCAGTGCCAAATAATCTTTTTGATTTGGGTAATATGTTAAATAATTATCCACCTGCAAATGCTTTTTATAGAGGTCGTGTAGAAACTGAAGAGGGTATAGCGTTAATATTTATAGATAATGAAGCGTTAATACATTTACAAACAGCAACACGTATTTTAGTGGACACCACTTTCAAGGTAAAAGTAAATTTTTTAAAAATGTGTATTCAAAGGATTGTTTTATCCTAAAAGTCATTTTTTTTTTAGACTTACCCAGCGCGCCCACATGACATTAGCCAGTGGTTAATTTTGCATGTATTAAAATATACAAAGGTAGCATTAAAAAATTTATATTTGTTTTAATACTTTTAATGTTTAACATTTATGCTATGTCGAAAATGCAAATTTCATAAAATTTATTATTTTCTTAATCAGGGATATCCAGCAGTTTTTGCTCTGATGAATAGAAAAACATTGGTTTTATATACTCCTATACTGAATTTTATATTACAACTTGTACCACAATTAAGATTTAATTTGGAATTTATGTTTTCCGATTTCGAAGAAGCAGAATTCAGAGCATTAATTGCAGTTTTTCCAAACGCTCGACTTATTGGGTGCATCTTTCATTACAAATTGGTGTGTGAATTTTTAAATAACTATTATTATAGTTATAATTACAATATTAATTTATTAATGCTAGAAATTTTGTTTCCACTCACCCATAGTCTTGCCCATAGTAAATATTTATCTATTTTAGGCTATTCTTAGAAAATGGACAGCTTTACGAGTACCGCAGGAATATGTAGATTTTTTAGATAGAGCTCTCATAGCTCCATATATTCAACCAGAATATATGCCACATTATTATTTAGATATTTATAATTTTGGACAAAGAATAGCAAATGAAAGTCTGCAAAATTTCGTTACATATTTGTTTTATCAATGGGCACCACTTTCATATATTACAACAGTTTTTGGATCAGCATTCAGAACCAACAACGTGTGTGAAAGTTTCCACCACGATGCTCACTCTAAATTTGGTGATCACCCAAGTTTTTGGCTATGGTTTGGTTAGTTTACTGATAAAAAAAAAAAATTTACATACAAGTATTAATACCATAGCAATTCTTTTTGTTTTACAAAATATGATAAATTGCGGTTTTATTTTTATCTCCTATATATTTACACAATTTTAAATACCATTTTTATATGAATTATGAATATTAATTTGACGAATTTATCGACCAGAGAGCTAATTAATAAATCTATAGTTTATTAAACTCGACATGATACGTGGATGCCATCTGCAATCACTTTTTTTATTTTAACGTATCAAGCAGTTTTAAATAATTTTTATTAATAATTTTTTTTTTAAATTAAATTTCATCGAAATTAATTTTTTTTAAAACATAGAGTTGTTAGAAATAATATTTTTTGCCTAAAAAAGGCAGAAAAGGGCAGAAAAAGGCAGAAAAATTTAAAGAAAAATATCCTTCCTGGTGGATTCGAAGCCACGACCTTCAGATTACTAGTCTTTATATATGGGTCGATATTCCTCAAGTGTATGTAAACCTAATTCTTGGGTCTTCAATTCGGCCCCAAAATATTTTTCCCTCAAAGTACTATCGAAAATAAGTTACCTCCCCAATTTTAAGCCTCCTAGGTCTTCTTTATTTTTTACAGCCAAATAACTTTTTTTTGTGCTTTTTATTTTTTTAAATTTTAAGAGCGCAAAAATTACTAAAAATTGTCTCAGACTCTTATTTTATTGCAAAAAAAGTTTTCCTCTTAGGCCCGGATAGGAAATTTCCCTGGCTATCCGATTCCGTGGTTCAAAATTTTATTCGAGATGCGCATGCGCGAGAAATCGAGTAAATACGTTACAACTTCTAGCATTCATAACTCCCCAGCAGACAAACCAATTTTACTTTTGAAATACCCAAAATTTTCGTCTTCATGTACACTTTTTATATTAAAATTTTTGTTTTGCCTTTTGGCTCCCTTAAAAATCTAGAGCAAAAAAACTGATTCCAAAATTTTCATTTTTTAAAAATTTCAAATTTCCCCCCAAGTCACGTGACCAATCAAAAATCTTACCAAAAATTCGTATTCCGCGGGAAATTTTATATAAGGATACCAATTTTTGTGTATTTTCAAAATTTTGATTCAATTTTACGAATTTTTAAATTTTTCCCCAAAATACTTTAAATTTCAAAAAAAATTCATTTATCAAAAAAAGGTTGTTTTATTGATTTTTTCACACTTTTAATAATTTAAAATTTAACTAAAGCAAGAAATATAAACTTTTTTGATACAATATAAGTCAATTAATCTTAAATTTTAAAATTTTAATCATATTAAAAGTTTTTTTTTCATTTTAATTTTCTCAAAAATTTCTGTCCTTATTCTGATTAAAAAAAAAAATTAAATAAATAAATAAAATACATAAAAAAAAAAAAATTACTTTGGTTTAAATCATTTAGTCAAGCAGATGATCTTATTATATCAACTCAATTAAGATTGTTAAGAAGAAGGTAATATACTTTTTGACAACCCCCTCCCCACTCTAGTTAAGTACAAAGGATCTCATATTATGAGATTCTACTAGCTTCTGAGCAATTGGTGAATTACTTTATGGTAAATTTCATTTCCAAGAGAGAAACTAAAGCACTTTAAAAATGCGTATTTTTATCTGTCACCTATAATATTTCAAATGCAAAAATAATTTAATATTAAAAATGTGTAACTTGAATCCAAAAAATAGAACTCTTAACGTTTCATCGTTTTTGATAATAAACCGCAAAATGAGTTATAAAAAAAAAATTACTTTATACTTTTTAATTCATTAATAATTCAATTTAAAATATAGGCTTACATACGATGAATACATTACCATCATTTTGGGGATTGAAAGAAATCGAAGATATCGAGGTACTTTTTAATAAAAATATTAGAAATAAAAAAGTTTAAACAAAATAATAATAATTACAGTTCCCTTATACAATATACAACAAGAAAATAATGCAAATGTAAATAATCAACTTCAAGAAATAATTTTATATGTATTCCAAGCATTTCCTCACAACGGTAAAATATTCAATAAAACATAATTAATATAAACTATTTGCATTACATAGACTTGCAAAAAATTTTAACGAATATTTATCTAAATGAATATTAGTCAGACGCTAATGCATCATAGACAAATTTTTAACCAAATTACAGAATATAATGTTTAATATATGAGATATTCTTATATTTATATGATCATCATACTCCATTTTTTGGTAATTGTGTACGCAGAATATCTCATAAAGTTGTATAGGGTGTAGAATATATTATATTCTATTTAATAATTTTTTGGTGTATGTTGACCAAATAATGGATTCAAATGTTAGAATATACATGATAAGTTAGATCAATAAGTAACCTAAGGTATTTAAGGATTTAAAATTCTAGTTAGTTCTTTTTATCATGCCAATTCTTCAATTGAATTTTTATTTTATGTTATCATTTTTCTTTAAAAAAAAATTAAGGAATAGCATTCAAAATTTGTGTTTTTTCTTTGATTCTCTAACTGTATAATATAATATTTAATAATTATAAGTAATTTATTTTTTTCATAGTAATGGCGAATGAGGAACAAGAGGGAAGAGAAAATAGAAGAAGACTTAGAAATGTACTAAATAATGAGGAACCAGGAATTCGTAAGTATAATACATAATTGATACCTTATAAGCTAACAAAAATTAAGCGTAATTGAACATTTTCGAGTAACAGATTTTTATTTATTAGTCTCAATATTATTATCTTTTTTTATACTATTTTATTTTTATCAATAATCAATTAATTAATTAATAAATATAAATTAATTAATAATAAATTTCTTTAAAAAGTATGCTTCATGATTCTTTAAATATAAAATTATATTTAAAAAAAAATTCTTACCGAAGAAATTGGTACATAAAAATTGGACTTCAATCACTCGCCATCAACAAATGTTTGCCTAATTAATTCGGTAAATGTACGTTAAGAGTAGCAAATATTAAAAAATTAGTTTATTGGTTTTAGGTAAAAAAAAAATAAAAATCAATATTTAATTATTACCTATATGTTATTTGTAACTTTATTTTCACGTTTTTTAAAGATTTTTTAAACATAATTGCTTAATATATGAATAAATTTTTATTCAATTTTTTTTATTATTTTAAGTATAATAAAAATCTGTCGAAAGATTTATGATGCAATATGTAAAATGTTGATAAAAAAATATATTTCTATTAATTTATTTGAATAATTATTCAAAATTTATTTATCGCTCGATATTATTTTATGCTCGATTTAAAAATTAATAAACAACAAATTGTGCTCGTAAAAGTCACGTTCTAAAATATATTTTTATTATTGTTATGTATAAACTAATTGCATTGCAACTAAAATAATAATTTTTTTAAAATTAATTTAAAGGAGTGAATCTTAATATAATATTTTTATTATACAGTTCTAGATACAGTTTCAATTTATACTTATTTAATTTTATATTTTTATTAATAAATAAAATTGTATGAAATAATTTTTTATAAACATTTATTCTTATACTGGGTATAAATATATAAAAATATAGTAATTGAAAATTATTATTTAAATGCTTAAAATATGCTTTAATAAGAATATTTTTGTGCATACTATGAGCTAAAATTAGTTAATGACGAATCGTCGACGATTGAAAGTCGGCCGCTGAAGTTGAAATTTAAAAAACTGAATTATGAAAATCAAATATGAATGTTGTTCATGATGAAATGATGATGAAAAATTATTCCGCCCCCCTTTATTACCAACATAAATATTTTTTTGTAATTTTTAGACAATCGTTTCAAATACGGTCAATCTACTTAACTAAAACTCATGAACTCACGAATTATTCGTGATTTGATTGGTCGCGCTGATTTTGTCATGCGCGTGATTTATATCAGAAGTTCTGCGGTCACATCGCTCGCGCGTTATTTAATTTTTATTAGTTTTTAAAAATTTATAATTATAACATATTCAAAAAAAATAAAGAAATAATTTTCTTATTTTATTAAACATTCTATTAAAAATTTTGTCATCGATTTTATCTAATAAATCGAGTATTTGCGCTGCATATAAATTTCTTATACAATTTTAAATATTACTTTTTGAATCTATTATTATAAATTGTAAAAATAATTATAAAATGTAATAAAATATGTTTAATTGTTTAAACTATAATAAAACACTACATCTGTAGATGCGAAATACCTAAACTCATTCGAGTATTTCGTCATCATATTGTAAAATTTAGTCTTTAAGTACAAAAAAAAATTATTTTGAGAGACGAAAAGTAGACAGTAGTCAATATTTGCATTCAGATGCAATAATTTTTTTCTTGAGATACATTTTGAAAATAAAAATAATATTTGTTTTTACTTATATGATAATATATGAAAACTCATTGGAGTATTTCGTCATCCAATTGTAAAATTTCGCCGTCCAGAACAAAAGAAAAATTTATTTTGAGGGATTGTAAATCAGTAATTGCATTCAGATACGATATTAAATATTTTTTTCTTGAGGTAAACTTTTATCTCTAAAAAACTCATGTGACATAATTATTCGTCTAATTTTTTCGTGTTATTATTGGTTGCGCTGATTTTTTCATTATTTATTTCATTAGTTCTAATTTTTGTTATCTTTTAAAATGCTTAATTATTAATAAAATTTTGTGTAAAAAATACGGAAATAAGAAATACAATAATTATTTTATTATAGAATCTCCTAAAAATTTCGTCATCTTAATCTAATTGGTCGTCCATTGATGTTCTGTAGTCTTAGCGGCGCACTGTTTACAAATTTATAGACAATTTTAAATATTAATTTTTTAATTTATAATAATATAAACTGTAAAAATAATTATAAATTTTAATGAAAAATGTTAATTCGAGTATTTCGTCATCCTATTAAAAAATTTCACCGTCCAGAAAAGAAGAAAAATTTATTTTGAGGGATGAAAAGGGTTCTGGCCCAAGGTGCGTAGCACCGAGGGACAATAAACAATATTTTTTTCTTGAGATAAATTTTAAAAATAAAAATAATAATAGTTTATTAGAATTATGAAAAAAGTTCATTATTTGAAATTGACATCTCACTGTAAAATTGGTTTTATTTATGAATTAAACCACAATTTTATTTCCATTAAACATTAAATATGATCTGAGGGGGTTGGCGCGCTTCAGCGCGCAGGGGGATTGCCCCCTAGTTATTAAAAAAAAGAAATTTTTTGAGATTTGGGAAATCATCTATAATTTGAATGATTTATCTAAAAAAATTAAAAAATTAATTTTTAAGACATGAGCCAACATTTTGTGTAATTTATCCATGGAATCCTACCAGCCTTCATTGAAAATCAACTAAAAAATAATCAAGGTCGTTAAAAAAGAAAGTAATTAATTAATTTAAATGAACGTATAAAAATAAAAATTAAAAAAATAAACAAAAAAATTAATCAAAAAAGTTTAGAGTACGAAAGTATAAACGTGATTATTAATATGTTACTATAGTAACACTATGGTGAAACACTGTACGTGATCATTACAATGTAAAATTAACCATTTTTGGTTAATTTAAAAAAATCATAATAGTATAAAGTATAGCTTTTATTTGGTAAACGCTCAAAATTCAAAAATATTTAAATATTTTAAAAGCACAACTTTGATTAAATTAATTATTATAATATTATGGTATAAATAATAGAAACAATGTTCCAGAATGTATGCGCGATGTCCAGGGACGGAGCTCCTAGTTAAGGAGTTCTGGCAGTGAATAAAATTAATGACAGAACTGAATGAAACTGGAAAATTGTTTAAGTTACACATTTTTAAAGTTGAATTAAACTTGATTTTACCTGTATTACTGTACGAAACACTGTACGTGATCATTACAATGTAAAATTAACCATTTTTGGTGAATTTAAAAAAATCATAATAGTATAAAGTATAGCTTTTATATGGTAAACGCTCAAAATTCAAAAATATTTAAATATTTTAAAAGCACAACTTTGATTAAATTAATTATTATAATATTATGGTATAAATAATAGAAACAATGTTCCAGAATGTATGCGCGATGTCCAGGGACGGAGCTCCTAGTTAAGGAGTTCTGGCAGTGAATAAAATTAATGACAGAACTGAATGAAACTGGAAAATTGTTTAAGTTACACATTTTTAAAGTTGAATTAAACTTGATTTTACCTGTATTACCACAATAAATATCTTTTTATTGCAAATTAAAAATAGGCAGTTTAACATTGCAGTTATGGAAATTCATATTTGGAGCTTATAAAAAGTATGATAATTATGACACAGGGAGATGAAAAAACTAAATATGATGAATAAGTAGTTAAAGATTATATTTCTAAATTATTGCCCCATGGTTACCACATTATTCAGTGAAAACCAAGTTTTATCAAGTACCATAACCCAAAATAACAATGTTTTTTCATAATTTATAAAATTAAAATAATCTTTTTTTTTTCAATAATATTACAAAATAAACAATTTTATTAATATTTTTATATATTTTTACGACTCACTTTATTTTAAATTGCAAATGATAAAATAAGCGTCGGTAATGTGAATATCTACTCAAATTTTCTATTCACTGCCATAACTCCTTAAAATTTAAAAAATCCAAGATTGAAAATTATACTGAAATTAATTACAAATTTCTGATAATATCTTACATTATAAATGAAATTTTTTTTTATATAATCGATGTAGATGCATTTTACAAAAATCTGAATACCAGATTATTCAGTTTAACGAAATTGTATTAATCAAAAATTTAATTGTTAACGTATAATTTTCTTTTTATAGCTCAAGTCAATTTAATTCAATTAGTGAATAATCCGCCACGTAGTCGTGGAGGAGCTCGAGGACGGCCTCGAGGTGGAAGAGCAATTGGAAGAGGTAGAAACATACCACCTCAAGAAGAACTTGAAGATCAAGTTCAGGAATTTGATAATCCAAGGGGAAGGGGACGTGCTAGAGGTAATCGAAGGGTCCCACAACCAAGAGCTGCACAAAATGGCATTGAAGGTAGGTTAGGTTAGACTAAGCCTAAATAAATGGACTTAAACCTAAAAGCGAACTTTAATGGTAACATATATACATATCTGATACTTATAAAAAATTTTACACATTTTTTAATATTTTAGATCATAAAAAATTATTTTGTTTGTAATCTGTACTATTTTTTTGCTTAGTTTGTACATTCAAAATAAGATATAGACGGTAAACTTCTAGCATGTGTCCCTGCATACATACATACATTGTCTACTTTTTTTATTTCCAATATTTTTCTTCTAAATTATATAAATTGTTTTATTTTTAAATGCACACAAATAACTTACATATAACATGTTTACTGACTACTTCTTCTTTTGTTTTTATGGCTTTAACCTTCTTTAAATCTCGCGTTATTGTCATAGCCTACTATTGATTAGCCTATTTTTCAAAATGAACTGGTATTGTGAAAGTGTTATGTCAGTTTAGATTTTTCTGAGCGTCTAGTGTATTGTGTGTTTGCGAAGTGTTGTAAATAGGTTGTGAAAAATTATACAGGAGGTACGTGACCTCTCTTAAACCCATGCCAGCTTAAAGTGCCTTGGAAGCACTCGTACTACATTATCTAAATAATGCCTGGCTTCATGCCTTAATGTAAAATTATAAGGATGCATCAGTCCTAGATGTAACCTCTACCTGTTACTGTAAGAGCGTACAAGATATTACCCTCTTAGGTCACCTATCCAGTTAAGTTTATTGCATCCTTCAAAGCAATCAAAATAATAATATTCATGAAAAATAATGAAATTAAAATTAAAATTAAAATTAAAATTAAAAATTAAAATCTACTACACGTCAGTACGCCAAATATAATTATACCGACTATTTAAGGTATTTCTAGTTTAGAATTTATATTTAAGTATAGAAATCTCGATATCTCAAGAGCTCTATTATCGCTACGAATTTTTTTATGAAAAATTGACTTTCAAAGGTATTATTTGCATTAAAAATTTTAAAAATTAATTTTTTACTTATGTTGGAAGTTCTTTAGAAAATTAACTAAAATAAATTCAGTAATGTATACTTAAAATTATTTAGAATAAAATCTTTAGGTGATTATTTATCATACTTATCAAGTTTAAAGTCACTGTGTCATCATGGCTTTCTTTAACTTTAACTAAAAGTAGATTTGTACAATTGCTTATATTTAAAATCATTTTTATTTTCGTTCGACTATTATCAAAAAACTCTACACTAGAACTACCTTAACTATTACATATAGCCTAGCTTTCTAAAATACCTTCTGAATTCTTACTCCCTAAATCGATATTATTTGAAGTCCTATTTGATTTTTCCCCTACATTTCCAGGCCTTTTGTGGTATATCTCCCTGTAAGCATGTTTAATGTTAATAATTATTTTTTTGTTAAATGTTATTTATATAATATAAAAAATACTGAAAATATTCTCACTGAATACAAAATGGTCTGAAGAAATTCACATTCATGGTTTATATGATATTAAATGATAATAATTAAAATTTCTTAAAGTTAATTGGACAAAATCTTTTAAATTATATAATATTTAAACAAATTGATTCATATTTTAAAATTATTTGAATGTGATAATTCTCATTAAATAATTCATAATTATTGAAAGAAAGGCAAAATAAATTGATATTTTAATAAAAATTTTAGTTTCGAGTTTTCCTGGAGTTTTTGTATTTTCTACATAATTATAATATTGATCAATAAGAATTTTGAAACTACCCATGTAAAAAGATTAAGCTTAATTTTGGGTAAACTTAATGAAGTAAGCTTACTGGAGTCAGCTTACCGGGGTAAGCTTACTGACTAACCTAAAAAAGCTTAATTAAAATAAAAGGTATAGGAAGATATTAAAATATATATTTTTGCTTTATATATACTTCAGTAACCTTACCCAAAATTAAGCTTAATCTTTTTACGTGAGTAATTTGCAAATATTTTTGCACATAATTTTATTTAAAAAACAAGCCATTTATATTTATCAACAATAATATATCATTTTTCTTAAAGAAGCAGAAGAAGAAATAAATCATGATCAACAAAACAGGAACCCATATTTAGCAGAAATTGGTAAAAAAAAAAAAAATTAATTTTTAATCTATTAACTATAATAATTAAAAAAAAAAAAAAAGATAGTATGGAAAATAGAAAAGTGTAACTAGATCTCTTTCTATACAATTGATGTCTAATCATAATTATTATAATACGAGTTGTATACAAAATTTTTTAAATGGAGTGCATTTAGACCGGTTTTATAATTACAAAATATAAGTTTAAAAGGCGTTGGAAAGAATTATGACATTAAAATAAGCAATATCTATATAGTCTGAACGAAATAAAACACGTAAAATGAACACGTAATATTTTTTAAATAAATTTGAATATAATACTAAACCTCATTAACCAGAAAAGAATTAATTTTTAAAAGAAATTATTTAGAGTAATTATTCTTCTTGTAATTTATTTTTGACAAATTTAAATAAAAATAATTTGTTTTAAAAAAATTAAATAAAAATTAATTCTTTTCTAGGTAAAAAAAAATTCTTTAAGGTTTAGTGTGTAACAAGTTATTTTTTAAATATTAAAATATCCTTTTTTTATCTTATTTTTATATTTATAAAATAAAAACGAATAAATTCTTTACGTCAAATTTTGATAGGATATAGAAATAATATTCCAAATTTTGGGCAGCCAATGATACTTCGCCCAAATATTAATGGTAACTATGTCTTAGTAAACTAAATTAAGTATTTATTCGTAAATTTCTACAATTTGCTGTTTCTTGTATTGAAAAAAGCATATCCAAAAGTACTGCTTATACGTATAAATTTACATGTAAAATTTTAATTTCTACTGTTATACTATATAGATAAATATTTTAATTCGTTACTTTTACAGTGTACATTAAAAAAAAAAACAAATCTTGATATTTTTACAGGCATTTTATATTATATAACGCTAACTATATATCGATGCTACTAACGAAAAAAACGCCAGTTAATTTTGGAGCCGAAGACTACGCCAACTCACATTAAAAATAACATAAGTTCCCACTGACCCCTCTAAGTTGACGTTTTTTTCGCTATTAGCGTCGATATATAAACTAGCAATTTGACTTTGTTTCACTCCGAGCTTCACCCTGGTTATACTTTGGAATAGTTTATAATATATGACTTGAAATTGTCTTTACTTTTTTTTATAGTTTACTAGCTGTTTCCAGTTCGCTTCGCTCGCTTTGGCACCCACCAAGGGTCCTGGACCCGCCTGGACCCCTGCGACTTGATTTTTTCTAAAATATATTGTTTTAAGTTACTCAATATTTTGTAAAATAACCTTTCTTACCCGAAGTATTATCTAAAATTTACTGAATCATAAAAATTACGGGCATGCGAATCTAGACGGATAATTAGTGATCAGTAATACAAAACTTCGCTACCCTTCTATAGGATCCACAAGCAGTTGCTGTTTCTCCTCGACTATCCATTCTAGGGCTCTGCCTGATAATAGCTATTCAAGCTTCTTTTAGTCACTATATCCAATTACTACATCAGTGGCTGATAAAAATTAGAAATTTATATAATATTAGTCCTAAACTTTATTAATTTTCGAAAAAGACTTCGGCCGTGGTCTAGTGGATTAAAGCGCGTGACTTATATGTAAGTTTAAAAAATTTTTGAAAAAACCGAATAGAAAAAGTTTTAAAAAAAATATTTTTTCCGATGCCAAAAATTTTTATTTACAATGAATCCAAAACCTATATATGTTTCTTATGCTGTTTTTCCTTAATTAGCCATAAACCGCATGCTTCTACCTATCGTGGTCTTGGTGTGATGCGATGACACACAGACAACAGATAAACAGAAAGATAGAAATAAATTTTTTTAAATTAATATACATGGATAATAGATATACATATATATATATCCTTCTCTAACTAACGATTATTAAAACATAAATAACTTTCATGTGAAATTAATTTTAATACAGCTTCTTAAAATTTTTCAATGAACTTATTATTCGTTATCTTTACATAAAAATTATTAAAAAAATTAATTATTATTTTTTCTTCTTAAATCCAACGTGCAACCATTAGGCAATTTACAAAACCTAAATATTGTTAACAATGGCTATAATAACAAAAACAACAGACTTGGGGCAGAAGGTGCTCAATTAAGAAATATATTAGCAGGTAACATATACCTAAATGTGTAAATTCCTAATTTTTTTTTTACATGCCAAAACTGTAAAAATTCTTGTGCCGGTAATTACTATCTTGGTAATAAATTCAATATTATAAAACTTAAATTGTTATTTAAATATTACATTATACTACATTAAATTTACTACCAAGACAGTTATTATTCCCGAATAAGAATTTGTACTGCGTGGGGTCTGAAAAATGCTATTCTATAACCCGGACGGATGCCCTTTAAAATATTATGTAAAACTATGCTTTAAATTACATAAAAATATCTGATTCACCCCTTCGCACGTTACGCTTGCTCCTGCATGCAACTATCTGCAAGGGTGAAATTGTTCTTTAATAATTATTGAAAATCTTTGTGCTGAATAATTTCTTGCTCTTAAAGAATTTATAACAAAATAAACTATTGTTTTTACTTCTAGATGTCTATTATCAGGGAGGAAATCCAGTACCACAAGCGGATTATCCAGAAGTTGCACAATATGCTAAAAATTTGCAAAGAGCAGAAAGTAAATATGCTTTAAAATAAATTTAGTTATATAGAAGCATATAATTCTTAAAATTTAGTTATTATTATTATTATTATTTATTGCCCAAAAATATATACATCATCTTACATATAATTTTATGGAGATATTACAAATTATCACTCACAAAAATAATAAATAATATATATAACTAAATTTTAAGATTTCTAATTAGTTATATATATAACTAAATTTTAAGATTTCTATGATTTTTTTATCTAAACCTTGTTTTTTCTTCTAGACTTACATAACATAAACCCACCAGCCAATTTGGATCGAAGGGCTGCCATTAATGATCATATTGCAGGAGCTGCAAATGATGTAAATAATGCACCACCAAATCATGAACCAAGGGCTGGATTGCAAAGTAAATATGCTTTGAAATAAATTTAGTTATTTAGACGCATAGAAATCCTAGAATTTAGTTATATATAACTAAATTTTAAGATTTCTAATTAGTTATATATATAACTAAATTTTAAGATTTCTATGATTTTTTTATCTAAACCTTGTTTTTTCTTCTAGACTTACATAACATAAACCCACCAGCCAATTTGGATCAAAGAGCTGCAAATATTTATCATATGGCAGGACGTGCATATGATGCGTACAACGCACCACCAAATCATGAACCAAGGGCTGGATTGCAAAGTAAATATGCTTTGAAATAAATTTAGTTATTTAGACGCATAGAAATCCTATAATTTAGTTATATATAACTAAATTTTAAGATTTCTAATTAGTTATATATATAACTAAATTTTAAGATTTCTATGATTTTTTTTTCTAAACCTTGTTTTTTCTTCTAGACTTACATAACATAACCCACCAGCCAATTTGGATCAAAGGGCTGCAAATATTTATCATATGGCAGGACGTGCATATGATGCGTACAACGCACCACCAAATCATGAACCAAGGGCTGCATTGCAAAGTAAATATGCTTTGAAATAAATTTAGTTATTTAGACGCATAGAAATCCTATAATTTAGTTATATATAACCAAATTTTAAGATTTCTAATTAGTTATATATATAACTAAATTTTAAGATTTCTATGATTTTTTTATCTAAACCTTGTTTTTTCTTCTAGACTTACATAACAAAAACCCACCAGCCAATTTGGATCAAAGGGCTGCAATTAATGATCATATTGCAGGAGCTGCAAATGATGTAAATAATGCACCACCAAATCATGAACCAAGGGCTGGATTGCAAAGTAAATATGCTTTGAAATAAATTTAGTTATTTAGACGCATAGAAATCCTATAATTTAGTTATATATAACTAAATTTTAAGATTTCTTATTAGTTATATATATAACTAAATTTTAAGATTTTTATGATTTTTTTATCCAAACCTTGTTTTTTCTTCTAGACTTACATATCATAAACCCACAAGCCAATTCGGATCAAAGGGCTGCCATTAATGATCATATTGCAGGAGCTGCAAATGATGTGAATAATGCACCACCAAATCATGAACCAAGGGCTGGATTGCAAAGTAAATATGCTTTGAAATAAATTTAGTTATTTAGACGCATAGAAATCCTATAATTTAGTTATATATAACTAAATTTTAAGATTTCTAATTAGTTATATATATAACTAAATTTTAAGATTTCTATGATTTTTTTATCTAAACCTTGTGTTTTCTTCTAGACTTACATAACATAAACTCACCAGCCAATTTGGATCGAAGGGCTGCCATTAATGATCATATTGCAGGAGCTGCAAATGATGTGAATAATGCACCACCAAATCATGAACCAAGGGCAGGATTGCAAAGTAAATATGCTTAGAAATAAATTTAGTTATATAGAAGCATAAAAATCCTAAAATTTTGTTATATATAACTAAATTTGTTATACCTAAATTAGTTAGAGGGTACTTCCATGGATAAATAGCACAAAATGGAACACGAGGTCTCAGAATTTTGAAGGGTGCTATGCTGTTCTAAAGTTTTTTGGTAAAATTGCTCTCCTCAGCCACCATTTTTTAAAGTTCCGTAAAAAAGCTCCGGAGAACGTTAAAAAAAAAAAATAAAGTTTTTCGATGTAAAATTTTATGAGGAATTCGAATTTTCAGTCAGATTTTCCCCATTCTGTGCCCATTCGCGGGAAAATTCAAATTTCTGCCCCAAATTTTACAACTTTAAGTGAAAATAGCCGAAAGGCTTCCCACTGAAAAAAAATTTTTTCTTCTGAAATTTTTCCAAAAGTTCATATATATCATAGAAAAAATTTTCCTGAGGGTAATTTTTGATATAAGAGAGTAATGCTGATTTTAGTGAATTTTTCAATTTTTTCAATTTTGACTTGTTAGTTATTTTGCTAATTTCCCGCTTAGTCAAGTGACCAAATGAAAATCTGACAAAAAAATTGAATTCTGCAGGAAATTTTACAAGGGTATAGTAATTTTGGTATCCTTAGAAAGATACATCTCAATTTGACAAAATAAATAAAATTGATTTTAAAAATATAGAAAAAATGAAAATTTAAAAATGGGATTTTATTGATTTTTGTGTACTTTTTTAATGATTTATAGACTTTTCGAGGAAAAATAAACTCTAAACTTAAAAAAAAACTTACTTTTTATTATTAGTAAAACTAATTTTTGTTTCCCCAAAAGAAGTACTTTTATTTTTAGATTTTTCGTGATTTTTAGGCTAAAAATGTAAAAAAATCAAGAAAATCCCATTTTTCAATTTTCATTTTTTCTATATTTTTAAAATCAATTTTATTTATTTTGTCAAATTGAGATGTATCATTCTAAGGCTACCAAAATTACTATATCCTTGTAAAATTTCCTGCAGAATTCAATTTTTTTGTCAGACTTTCATTTGGTCACGTAACTAAGCGGGAAATTAGCAAAATAACTAACAAGTCGAAATTGAGAAAATTGAAAAATTCACTAAAATCAGCATTACTCTCTTATATCAAAAATTACCCTCAGGAAAATTTTTTCTATGATATATATGAACTTTTGAAAAAATTTCAGAAGAAAAAATTTTTTTTTCTGTGGGAAGCCTTTCGGCTATTTTCACTTAAAGTTGTAAAATTTGGGGCAGAAATTTGAATTTTCCCGCGAATGGGCACAGAATGGGGAAAATCTGACTGAAAATTCTAATTCCTCATCTAATTTTACATCGAAAACCTTTTTTTTTTTATTTTTTAACGTT
Source organism: Anagrus nilaparvatae (assembly GCA_022575985.1). Lineage (NCBI taxonomy): Eukaryota > Metazoa > Arthropoda > Insecta > Hymenoptera > Mymaridae > Anagrus > Anagrus nilaparvatae. The sequence continues at coordinate 4,138,912 of JAKSXM010000263.1, forward strand.
TTCCGGAGCTTTTTTACGGAACTTTCAAAAATGGTGGCTGAGGAGAGAAATTTGACCAAAAAACTTTAGAACAGCATAGCACCCTTCAAAATTTATAGAAAACCTTCAAATTCTGTGAATCATCTAATTTTAAGTAGTTTTTTCGAATAAAAATAAAAGTTTTTAATTCTGAGACCTCGCGTTCCATTTTGTACTATTTATCCATTGAATTACCCTAGATATAGTTCGTAGATATCTAATAACATTAATTTCTTATATTATATATTCGTGGATTGAATTATGTCTGATTTATTAATGAAGATTAATCTTATAATTTATAAAAATTATATAATAATAACTATATTTTTATTTAAAGTGATTCCTTTTTATTTTTAGGAGTTTCTTGCAATGTTAATAACAAGGTGAATGTAGATGAAGATGAAACTTCAAGCAACTCTGATTCTGATGTAATCGTAGTAGGTAATGATATTGAACAAAATAAAATGTTTTTGACTATTAGAAATAAATTTTATAGAAATAATTTCTAATATAAAGTGACTTAAAAATTGTTTATAAATGCCAAATTTTCTAACAATATTGATTTAAATTAAAAAATTTTTTGTTATAATTTTATAAATTAAATTTTTTCTTTACAAACTAGTTTTAATTTAAATCAATGCAAGTGATATTTCTCGTAAATTATTTTAAATATTATTTAATTTTCATAAAATATAGTAAATATGTCTAAATTATTCGGTTTATTTAATTATTTTTTTTTTGTCAATTTGTTTATTAGATAATGAAAAAGGGAAATCCATAACAAAAAACGCCAACCAAGCCCCTAAATCAAATAATAAGAAGAGAAGACAGAAAAAACAGAATAAAAAAATAAAAAGCAAGTACTTTTTTTTTAAAGATAACTAACAGTTTTTGACTTTTTAGAAATATTAATATTAAGGCTATTTATATGAATCTTATCTTTGAAATTCCTATTTGGTGAATTAAATACGTATAGTAAAATACTCGATTTCAACATCCATTGTAATCCATTTCCCCTTTTTTTGAATGACATCCCGTGTGGATCCAGTAATCAAAAATACTTTAAATATCTAATTATAGGCCTGTATACAGATTTAAATACAGAGGAGTACAATTTATACACTTGTCTACAGGGTTTTTGACAGTTATCTTAATTTAAATTTGTATTCAAACTGTACACAGATCCGTATTCAAATCTACAAATATACAAATAATTTTTGGATACGGGATTCACAAGTTTAATTAAAAATAACATGATTTGTGATTATTAATCCGAAAATTGTTACCTGGGCGAGAATGTTTCACGTAGTTTAGTCTTGCCGTTTTTTTTAATACTAGAAGTGTTTGCGCGCGCAAGCGCGCGCTATTTTATGTGTTTTTTTAATTCAAACTTTTAATAATTATTGTCAAATAATTAAATTTTAGAAAATATAATTATTACTATAAAAATTACTATAAAAATTTTATGGTCGTCGAACTGATTCTTCCTCTTCTTGCTCACCACGCGCTTTATTCCTTTTACTCCTATATCAAAATCCGGTAGAGGGGGGGGGCGAAACCTGTCGAAAGGCTAAGATTTGCTCTATTATATGTTTTTTGGGTCGCTGAATTCGAATTCTGTGTCCAATATGGCTGGGGATCACCCTTAAATAATACAATAGGAGAACACCCTTAAATCAGCAAAAACTACCCCTTTTTAGGGGTTTTTTTTTGCAAAATTTCGATAGTAAAGCTAATATGGTAAAATATATTTTATTTTTTGATGATGGATTAAGAAGATATTGCGATTTTTTTATAGTTGACCAAAATTAGGATATATGGGCTAATTATAGATGGTGAAAACTACCCCCAAAATTTTAAAAAATAGGAAAAACTTGATAAAAGATTATTTTTTTACTTTTTTTCGTGTAGCAAGTATTTACAAATACTTTATGCTATTTAAACCACCCGGGGGCGGGGTGTTAAAACAAACCCTAAATTTATACATACATTAAAACCATGTGAGCCATTCACTGGTCATAACTCTCGTTGTCCATCCGAGTCAATTCTCAGAACCTTAAAATCTAGATTTTTTTAAAAAAGACTCATAAATGAATTTTGCAGAAACATACAATTTCAGATTCGTAAAATTAAAATACATCAAATTTTAGAATAGGATAATTTCCGTAAATCATTTTATGAAACCTTGTATTTCATGGTAAATTTATGCTATCTATAAATAATAACTTTTGATATTTCATCAAATTTGAAACTAATTAATAGGAATTCTGACGTATCCATTTTTCAACCCTTATAGTTTTTATTATTCTGCAACAAAAAATTCTTATAAATAATGAATTGATATAGTAAATGGTCTATTCACGAACGAAAGATGTTAGCTGAAAAATATTCATTTTATCATATTATTAAACGTGGTATACCTTTAAATACTCGCATACTAAATATCAGCATTATTGATTGAAAATTTGATTAATGATTAATATTTCATAGTTTTGGGCCGCCATTTAATGGCCCTAATTGTCGTTGTCCATCTGACTCAATTCTCAGAACCTTAAAATCTAAATTTTTCGAAAACATACCCATAAATGAATTTCGCAGAAAAATTCATTTCCCGATTCGTAAAATCAGAATGCATCAAAGTAAAGAGTAGGATAAATTCCGAAATTCATTTTATAAAACCTTGTATTTTATGATAATTTTTTGCTTTTTACAAATAATAACTTCTGATATTTTTTCAAATATGCACTAATTTTTAGGAATTTCGATTAAGATGCCTTAGAATCCTTCTAGTTTTTATTATTCTTCATTAGAAATTTCGTAAACTTAATTTTCGGGATTCGGAAAACTGCTCTGGATGGACAACGACAATTATGACCAGTGAATGGCGCCCTAGTTTTGCATTGAAACAAACAACTTCAAATGCGGAAAAATTCAATTCTTTGCTTTGCAATTTCTTGAAATTATATTTGGTTAATTGAATATAATTTTTAATCGGATACTTTAAGAATTTTACTTAGGACTTTCTGACTTTTGACTTAGCTATTTATTAATTGTATTTTAAATTCTTAACATTGAACCTTGGGTTTTGGATTTTCAGATTTTGAAAAATTAGCACGAGTTGCCATCAGCGCTTATGAACAATGAATGGCCGCCGTGGATTTTATAAATATTTCTCGAATCGAAAAAAATGCCGGAGCCGGCGGAAAAAATTCTTACACTTGATTTTCGAAAACTGCCCCGATTGGACAACGACAATTATGACCTGTGAATGGCACCAAAAACCATGATAAAATAAATTTTTTTTACTTTTTTTTGTAGAATCAAATATTTAAAATGTTTTATGCTATTTTAATCATCTTAAAATGTATTCACCTTCCCCTCCGGGAGGAGGAGGTTAAAATAACCCCTAAATTTATACATACGTAAAAACCATAATAAAATTTTATTATCAATATTGTTGTTGTTTATATTGCCCATGATTATTTTAAATACTATATATCTATTATTTTTTTACTTTTTTTTGTGGAATAAAAAATAAACTTTTATCATGTTTTTTCTATTTTTTTTAATTTTTGGAGTAGTTTTAACCCTCTATAATTAGCCCATACATCCTAATTTTAGTCAATTATTAAAAAATAGCAATATCTTCTTAATCTATCATAAAAAAATAAAATATATTTGACCATATTAGCTTTACTTTCGAAATTTTGCAAAAACCCCCTAAAAAGGGGTAGTTTTTGCTGATTTAAGGCTGTTCCCCCATTTTCCAGCCCTATTGGACACCGGATTCGGATTCTGCGACCCAAAAAACATATAGCAAAGCAAATCTCATCCTGTCAACAGATTTCTACCCCAAACCTGCATTTTGACTGGAGTATTTGTCAATTTTCTCTCGCTCCTTTTTGAACTACCGTTAACCCACTCCAAAATAAAACATGTGGTGCCGGGCACGGTATTTTCCGAAAATTTTTGATAATTTTTAAACGAAGCATTGTTGAAAAATTATCCAAAATAAATTTTTTAGCAATGCTTTGTAAAATTTGTAGATTTAATAATAATAATAATTAAGCTTTTTACGAAAATGATTTGATTATAACAAATTCTTTTAATTCAATTTTTTTTATTTCTATATATATAAAATTTAAAAATTGTAAAAATTTCTGTCATTGTATTGCTAGCATATATTATTATTATTATTATTATATCATATACAAATAAATAATACGTGTGTCATTTGTTTGTATAACAATTTTGTACAACTAATAACCTAATTTAATTTTTTTTTATTTTTTTTTACATATTCTTATTTATTTTTTTTTTTATTGTTAAAATTAATTTAAAATTCGATTCTTTTAATTATTACTTAAAACTTTTAATTAATATTTTACTTATAATTCATGATGTATATTTTTTCAATTTTAACTTTTATTTTTTTTTTTTAATTCAAAATTTTGGCGCCATTTAAGTGGACCAATCAGGTTGCAAATAAACGCGGTCGCAATGGCGATTTGTTTTTTATTGAAATAGATATAAAGTCAATCGTAGATTAAATGCACGATCAAAATACGTCAAATAGCTTAACTTCTACCACTCCTCTTTATTAATTATTTAATTAAAATTTTTTTTTTCAGTAATTAAAGTTGTAGAAGAGAAGGAATCATCAAATAGTAGAAATAACAAAGGTAAACATTTATTTATATCAAATCATTTGATAATTCTGTAAAAAATATTTTAATACAGCAGAATTCCAATTATCCGGCATCCAATAAACCGGAACATTTGATAATCAGGCACTTTTTTGGATCAAGCTCATATGTATTTTTTTTAAATTTTCTTTTTATTTTTATATTTATAGAAAAAAAAATTTTTTTACCAAAATATATTTCCGTTAAGTAAATAGAATAAAATAAAATGACATAAATTAGAAACCATTGGTAGCCTTCAAGGTCTCTTTCTAACTCAATTATATTTAATATGTAGTGTTAATTGATATTTTATGGGATTTTTTTTTAAACATGTGTCATAGTTGCTTCAATCTCTACTTTTTAAAAAAGCAATTAAAATTTTTTTATTGAACTTCTGAGTATACGAATGAGAGAAATTCGACCTGCCGCAGAGGATTTTTGATATTATTAGTGTTTCCTGTTATTGATATAAAAAAAATTTTAATGCTTATTAGCCTATCAAAATTAACAGCTTCGATCACCCTACGTTTTTTGTAGTATTAGAAAAAATTTTTTCGAAACTTATGTTAGAATTTAAAATTATTTTCTTTAGTATAATTATTAGTTTTTTAAAACCTGAATCAACAGTTTACATAGAATTTGTAACAATATAGTGATTATATATTAAGTATAATGTGAGTTTTATGAACATTTGATAATCCGGCATTTTTGATTATCCGGCAACTCTTATGTCCCGACGATTCCGGATAATTGGAATTCTGCTGTACTTACGTTATTTAATTTGTTATATAAAACGTTTTATAACATAATACGTTTTATAGGCTGCGTCTATTTGCCCAAAAATTATGGATAGATAAATTTAAAATTTTAGCATTTTTTTTTTATTTTACTTAGAATACAGCTTAATTTTTTTAAAAAATTTTAAAAGTTTAAATAATTTACGAAAAAAAGTATTTAGTTTTTAAAAAAATTGTTAATAATCTGTGCAGAGTTAGCAAGCCACAAAAAACCTCAAGTCGAAATTAAAATATTTTTTTTTTTATTTTATTGATGTATTAATGCATTAAATTTATTGCATGAAAAAAAGTTTCTGGGTAAATAGATTTTGTGGATAAGAGCTAATGTATTTGGTGACAATACTTTGCAACAAGTGGATGCAACGCAAATAAATGAGCTATAATTTTGCATTTTTCCAAAATTTTAAAAAGCTAGTAACTTTACATAGTAATAGAAAAAATAAACAACTTTTCCAAGTAATTGCCAGTATAATATATATAATTTATCTATTGTCGGGTAAAATTAGTCAATGTTTAAAGAAAAAATAAGCATTAAAAGTTACCTCTAATTAATTTTATCACTCGTAAGTAAAACTACCAAATACACGTGGGTTCTTATAGAACATAATTTGGCTCCATTTGAAAAAATTTTATTGTTATTTGCTTGTTGGAAATATTTGTGAATGTTGAAACAAGATAGAATTTTTGAAATGTAAATTTCTTATTAAAAGACGCCTTGTTTAACGTGGTAATTAATAATGTAAGTAATTCTAGAAATGTCCGAGTTTTGACTACAACTATTATCCTATACTTATTGCAGTTCAAATAAACTTGAATAGCACATGCAAGATCTCGTTTCAAGTATTTTTACGGTCAACTTTATGCCTTTTCCCTAAAGTTGACGCTATTTAGTTTATTTGAGCGGCCCAATCGACTATGGGCGCATAAATTTTACGAATGGTAGGAACGAGAGACTGAAAAAACTCTATCTCAGTCACTGACATAGAGTTTTTTCAGTCTCTCGTACCTACTATTCGTAAAGTTTATGCGCCCATAGTCGATTGGGCCGCTCATTTATGGTCTTATCGGTGATCCCGAGCAGGACGTGAACTTTATTTTATTAGGCGCATCGCTATTTGTTGATGCTTGTAATCTTAGCTACGATTGGTTAACTAATAAAAAAACAATGCATCCCGCTCTGGATCGCCCTGTAATCTCATACATTGGAGAAAATAGTCTAATAGCCATTCAAAAGCGACGAGTAAAGAATCAAAAACAAAGAAATAAAATCAGATTATTGGTAAATTATTTATTGATTTCTTTGTGTCTACATTTTTCGCTACTTTGCTGATGACACAGAGATATGAAACTAGATAAATATGATAAATAATTACCAAAAGATAATAACCTTCAAAAGTGAAGACAAAAAAATTTATAACCGGTTTGTGTAACTACACAACCAACGAGCATGGAACATGTTCACTTATAACATTGATAATAAAGTAACTATTGTGTTCATAATATAAATATTTATATGCAAATATTTATATTTAGATTTTTATTATAGAAATCATGCTGCTTAGACATCAAAATGATCCTAATTAATTAAATTTTCAAATTATCATAGTTTTTTAAATAATATGAATTTATTTTTTATTAATTTTTACAATAAATTCTTAAAAATTCTGCACCAATGGTCCCTAGCTACTTCTGCACCAAAGGTCTTTAGCGACTTCTGCACCAATGCTCCCTAGGTACTTCTGCACCAAAGGTCTTTAGGGACTTCTGCACCATAGGTCCCTAGGTACTTCTGCACCAATGCTCCCTAGGTACTTTTGCACCAAAGGTCTTTAGGGACTTCTGCACCAAAGGTTCCTAGGTACTTCTGCACCAAAGGTCCCTAGGTACTTCTGCACCAAAAGTCCCTAAATCGAAAATATTCTAAGTCCATTTCAACCCCCCCCTAAAAACGTCACTTTTTCACCTCCCCCATAAAAACGTCAATTTTTGACCCCCCCCCCCCTAAAAGCGTCAATTTTTCACCCCCCCCCCTAAAAGCGTCAATTTTTTACCCTTCCCCCTGAAAGCGTCAATTTTTTACCCCCCCCCCTAAAAGCGTTACTTTTTCACCCCCCCCCCCTGCCGAGCCGGACTTTTTCAAATACCCCATCCAATGAACATGTTCCATGTTAAAATAATTTTGATATTATTCATACTTAAAAAAAAATTCTATAACGACTAAATCTCTTGAAGAAATTTTATCTAAAAGTTTTTGGTTTATCAAATTTATTAATAGATATCTTTTAAAATGTCTGCACTTATCAGCAGCAAGTAAGGCTCACATTGCTCAAATATTATGAGTGCTTGGAAAATTTTTAGAAAAATATTTGTTGTAACATTTGGATAGTTTTTGGTTAAAAGGTTTTGAAAAAAAAAAAATTAATACACTCCCAGACTAGAAAAAATTTAATTATAACTAAAAAAGAATTATTGAGCTATTCTTATCGTTTAAAAAGTATTTTTATTTTAAAATTTATTTTTAAAAAGAATTTTTTCAAACTTCCTATCCGTAAAGCAGAACAGAGTTCACCACAGACATCAAGAGTCTTCGCTTCCTTGCTTTGGGCCCCCCTATGTTAGCCATGAACCTTGACAAGGAAGATGCGACTAACGCGGCTTTTCACTCGTCCTATGAAATTGTTCCTAGAAGCTTAGCTTGTTGTCAAGCTGAACTCCCAGTTACTTCATCGATGTTCTGGTTTAGATCGAGTGAGGACTCCCGCCATCTTCGCACACTGGGGCAAAAAAACAAAAACGTGGACAAAATAATATCAGCTCCAGGTTTTTGGATAAAAAAAAGTAAATGTCGGAATGTTTGCAGAAAAGGGTTTTATTTTGTTGAAATGGTAGACGGAATATTTAAAAGAATATCTTAAAGTAGTTTCCTTACGTTATAAGGCTGCTCTCGATCAAAAAAGTATTTTAGAGTTATATGGTTAAAAAAACATATGAAAACATGAAATTAAATTATTTACATGTATACTAACACACACACATACGCATAAATTTTAATTTTGCATCAATATGAGCAATTTTTAAGTATCTGCCCTCAAATATAAAATTTTTATATATTTTTATGAAAATTACTTATGCAAAATTCAAATTTATGCGTGCGCTCGTGCGTGCGTGTGTGTCTTAATATACATGTAAAAAACTATAATTTTTTGTTTTTATATGTTTTTATAACCATATAACCCTAAAAAACTTTTTTTTTTTTTTTTAATTTTAAAAAAATTTAATTTTTTTGATCGAGAGCAGCCCCATTACGTAAGGAAACTACTTTAAGATATTTTTTTTTATATTCCGTCTACCATTTCAATAAAATACTGCAAACATTACGAAATTTACTTTTTTTTTTATCCAAAAACCTGGAGCTGATATTTTTTTTGTCCACTTTTTTGTTTTTTTGCCCCACTGTGCGGCGTACTTGATCAGGGAAACTTCTTCAGGGAGCTTAAATTCGAGGACCAAACCTTGAAAAATGCCCGCCTACCATCGAGCGTATCGTATAGCAGTCTTCGGTCCCGCAGGTAATACTTTAGGAATTTGACAAGGTGTCTGGGTAACCAGATGTCCTGCTTGAGAGATCGAAGCATGTCGTCCCACCTGGCCGAATTGAAGGCGTTTTTGACGTCCGACATTAACAGTAGCACGTCTATGTGATTCGCGTGCGCCTTTTCCCTCTCTGCCATTACGTTGTCCACGATACGCCTGATGGCGTCTAATGGTGGAATGCCCCTCGCGAAAGCCGTGCTGTTCCTTGGAGAGACCTCCACCTTCCTCGATCTCTTTTCTTAACCTAGCCCGAAGGGTGCTCTCCATCACCTTGCCAATGGTATTTAGCGTAGACAATGGTCTATAGGATGATGGAGAGTCGGGTGCTCCTCCCTTTTCTTTGTTTAGAAGCACGAAGGGAGCACGTAATCAGTATAAGCATTAGCAGTACAAATTATGATATTAGTAGGTTACTGTTATACCGGCACTTGATATTCAAAGTTTATGCAAATATTTGAAAATTTATTTGTAGACCAAACTTAAAAGCACAAAGTTATTTATATAATATTTAAAAAACAATAATTACTTATTAAAAAAAATTATTAAGACCAGCTTATTAAAACTTCTTGAGAACAAATATTTTAAATACTATGTGTATGAGTTTATTTATATCTTAAAAAATGCTTTCTTTCAATTTATTTCTTCTGTATTTTGTTCATCTTCTAGCATCGAAGTATCGGTTATTTCATTTTCAGATATAGAATTACTTTTATTTCTTTCCTCATGAATCTTTTGTTCTTGTAAAAGTTCTTGTCTTATTTTTTCTCTTAACTCTAATTCAATCCTCTCTTTTTCTGCTTTTTCTTTAACAATTTTTGTCTTCTACTGATTTCTTTAGCTTCACTTTTTGCCTTTCGACCACCTTTTTTTTCGCTAGCTCTAGAAAAGAACGTTTTACAAAATTCTCTGTAGTTTGATTCGCTGTATTTAAATCCATTATCTTTATTTGATAGGAAATCTAAAAGAAAACATTCCCACTATAATTTAAATATAAATGCATAAATAAATAAATCTTTTTTCTTAAAAACATATTTACTGTAAAGGATTTTTGAAAAATTTGTTGATTCAAAGGGTAATTTACTTGCTTCACCAATCTTTATTCTGCCAGTTAAATTTATTTTTCTTTGGAATTTTATATCCAAACTTTGATCCAAAATAAATGATATTTGTTTGTAGCTCTTGGTTAAATTTTTTGCATTGATTTTGAACCAAGCTTCCTAAAAAAAAAATTATTAATAAGTTATATTTTATTAGTTTTAAAAATACATATATATATATATTGCTGTCGTTTCATATGTAACCTTCACCCTGGGTTTTTTTTTGGAAATGGTTCAGATTTTATTAACGTGCAATAATCAGTATATTATACTGATATCACTGTATATAACTTTTACGACAAACAAATCTTTTAGAAAAAATTAAGATTCTGAAAAACTTATAAAAATGAGAATGGTTTTGCATGATTTGAAACTTTTGATCACTATTTTACATCCTTACACTCTTAAATATTTTTAATTAAAATAAAATTTATTTTTCTTTGTAAAATTATTTTTAAAAGATAAAAAATAAGACATAAAATAAAATTTTCAATGAACAACATTTGTCTAACCTTCTCCGTTTACCGTGCATGCGCAGTATCATTGTACTACGAGGGAAAATTCAAAATATTAAAAAATTTATTTTTACTTTCATATTATTAATTTTTTGTATAATTATTATAAAAAAAACTACGATGACATGATCATAAATACCTCTGAAATCAACGAAAATTAAAAAAACGGACGTTATCAGATTCTATTTTTGTATAATTTAAAATGCTTCAACGTCCTAGAAATAAAAAATATATTTGAAAAATAAAAAATGTCCCTCGTAATCGCAACATTTTTACAATTTTAAATAATCTTCCGTGTTTTATTTATTAATATTATTTACTAATTATTGCATATTAATAATAAAATCTGAACATATACATAATATAATATACATATTATAAGATATACATATATATAGAATATAAGATAAGTTAATTGCACATTACCAATGCTAGATAAAATTCTTCATGATTCTCTGTACTTTCCAGAAAAAGACTATCGAAATTTGAGAATTTTTCTTCTATTATTGGGAAATTTATACCCAAAATTTCTTCTATTTCGTCTTTACTGGAGTATTTGTCTCTTTCGCTATTATTGGTATTATTAATTATATCACCAACAATAAGCATATGATTTTCTACAGCATCTTGGCATATACATTGTTTCAATTTTATTCCATTAGTTACTGTATCAAGATAAGAAATAAAAGATTCATTTTTTTCATTAAATTCACTTGACAATTCTAGATTTCTATCAATTTCAATGTATAACAATTTTCTTAATTCTTTTTCTGTCATATTTAAATATTCTAAAAAAAATAAATATATTTATGTATATGGGTGGTTTTCACTGTAACGATATATTTTTTTATTGTTTACAGCACAACACTAATTATATTTTAAAAAAATTTTTTTTGTATTTTAATGTTTATCAATGTCTAAAAACCTAAAATTTTCAGTGGTACTGCTACAAATGTAAAAATAAATTCTACGTGTTATTCTTATGGGATTTTTTTATTTATGCAGACGGTGGCGTCATGGGCGGTTGCGACATTTTGAATGTATTATTGAAATAACTTTGTATTGAAGCCATCAAATTTTCTCAAATTCTGGGTATCTTATTTTTCCATCAAAACACATAACTGAACAAGATATATTAAGCAATATATGACATACACTTGGAGAAAACGACATGGACGGTGGCGACATTTTTTTTTTGTAAAAGCGTTTTAAAATTTTAATAGGTTTAATTTTCATAGTTAAAGCTTTTATATTTAAAATTTTAAGTTTTCCACGGTTCATATATGAGTAGTTCAGTAAAAAAAAAAATACAACAGTGCTTTTAAGAGCATACATATAGAGTGCGCTCCAATAAAAGATGGGAAGCTTAAAAATAGCTAAAACCGGGGGACAGACTTATATACGACGATACGCTAAGAGGATTGCATGAAAATTTGTTTCGTTGAAAAAATTGAGTTTTTGGGACCTAAATACGTCATATGCATCCTACAGAAAAATTTAAGTTCAAAATTTAAGCCGTTTGTTAATACTCAAAGTTTACAGTTAAGCAAAAGGACAGCAGACGGTCGCGACAATTTGAACACATATGCTCCAGAAAATTTTTTTATTAAGTTACCAATATATGCATAGTAGGTTGTGACTTTAAAAAAATATTATTTATGAACTTTTTAGAAGAAAAAAAAGTGTAAAAGAGCTTTAGTTTCGGATATAAATGGAGGGGACACTATGTATACCGTTCCTGCGAAAACCACCCATATATATTATTCATATACTTAATTTTTAAATAATCAATTTTTTACCTTCTTCTCTTTCATAATTTTCAATCCCTCTATTGTTTTCTTCGTAAAATTCATTTTCAATCCCTATATTATTTTCTTCGTTAAACTCATTTTCTTTGAACTTTTTATTACAATTAAATGTATCAACTTCATCCGAGTCCGCTGTTTCATCAATAGATTTTCTTTTCCTCTGTTTTTTGTCATTTCTTCGTTCCTCAGGTGGAAGAAGAATTGTTCTATCATTTTGGGTATTTTCAAATAATTGATATTCTAAAAAATGTATAATACATCAAATTTTTTAATTTATATGTAAGCATTTTATGTGCATGTATTTTTTACCATGATCATGGCTTAAATTGTTGAGACTTCTCATGGTCCAGGATCTTTCTGCAGTTTCATCATCCTTGTCCTCAAGGTAATTTTCAAATTCTTCTACAGCTTTTTCATAAGTTTCTAGAAATGATTTGTTTATGAAAAATAAAGAAAATGTAATAATTAAATGTACATTTGTATTTATATTGTGGTATATTTACCAATTGTTTTGATAACTTTAATCGGAAACCGACCCCATTTTTTTTTTACTTGAGCCTTTCTTTTTAAATAATTATCAAGAGTTTTTTTGATTGCTGGTGGGAAAAAACATTCTTCAACCGAATTAAATAATTCTTGATTTCTTAAATCTCTTAGGTTTTCAGTTACTAACCAATGGCTATGAACTAATTCATAGGTTTCTTCGCTGACAAATTCCACGATATGATACAAATTATAATAAATGCTGAAAATAAACACATCGGTACATGTAAGTTATAGTCAACAGCATGTTACTTTATAAAGTCAAGAATAGTACATTACGACACATGGCGAGAAAATAAAGAGTTAAATTACGAATTACTATAAGCAAAGCTGAGGATGGTAAACTGCAATTTGGGGCATTCTTTTTTTAGGGCCAAGGGTCGAATATTATTTTTATCTGTCACTGACAAAAAATTACGTCTTTTCACCTGAAGATTAAGACGTTTTTTTACATCCTAAAAGGCTCCTTTTTTTTTTTTAATTGTATTAAATTTTTTTTAATTTATTAATTTTTAAATTTCTACTTTTATAAAATTCTTTGAAAATTATATAAAAGTTAGAATATATTTTATATTTAAAAATTTATTAAAAATTTTAATCGCCTTAATTGCATAACGTAAGGAAGTGATACTTTTTTTTTAATTTTCTAAGAATTTTATTTCGAAATAAAAATCAAAATTTTTACTCAAGATCGAATCATTTTTAATAACCCCAAAACTCCTGTTCAAGTAAGATAACCATTTGCGCAATATTAAAGTTTTTTGGTCCGCCATCTCGGCAACTAATAAAAAAATAACTATATTTATGATTTTTAAATCTTAAATGACGTGATAAAATATAAAAAAAAAAGTTTTATAAACAAAATTGTTATAATTCATAAAGAATAAAATACGTGATTTAGGATGTAAAAAAAGGCGTCATTATCTTGAGGTAGGTTTGCCGGACTGGTAGCATCCGGAGAATATTTTCTTTCTCGCCTTTAAAGAATAAATTTTATTTTCTGGTCAGTTTCCAGAAAGCACTTATTTCTTAGCTGCCATACAGCTGAAAAAGATGCGTTCCTCGCCACTGCCGCAGAAATAATAAATTTTTAACCAAGGGAGCAAAAAAAAAGAATTTACTGTGATCTGGGGGATTCTTTTTTGCTCCCATGGATAAAATGCAATTTTTCTTTCTCTTGGGGAGAAAACGCGTTTATTTTTTGATAGCGTCGCGGAGCAAAAAAAGTGTTTTCGAGCCGCTAGGAAGAAAAATTTTATACAGGCCTTATCCGTAAACAGGCAATGCCCGGCATGAGCCGTAAATATACTATTCCAGTAAAAATTATTTTACGTTACCTGTATTTTGGATCAGCCATTTTAGCATGCAAATGAAATAAATTTATTGTCCTCTGTTGTCCATATAATGCACAAAATTAAACAATTCAAGCAATAAATACTTTATTAGCTAGTCGTATTTTTTTTTCATTCAAAAAATTATTTTTCTCAAATTTTCTTTAAACTGTGCAATAAATAAATAAAAAACATGAATTTTCTTAATTATTATATATTCTTGGAGAATACATATAACGTTAAAAATATAAGTTAATTCAAATATTAAAAAAACGATCACTAATTAGTGAACTTATAAGTTCCCTCTATTACCGTGCACTAAGTCAAGTTAAGAGACTTTTTTCGGCTATGCACTCAACACTCATTGAAAAAGTGGTGGGGATTCATTCTGCATTTGCTATTCGTCAGCATTACGGATGCGTTGATATTTTTTACGTGGCCATTCAGATATGTAATTTATTTGGAAGATTTAAATGTAAGTAATTTTTTATTTACAATTTTAAATTTAAGCAATTTTTTATATTTATCACATTTTTTCATATATTCATTTTTGAACAAATCTCTATATATTATAAAGTTATAACCGCCGCCGCCGCTGCCGCCGCTGTCGCATGAGCCCTTTGTGCCAATGGACCTTTTGTGCCAAAATGGACCTTTTGTGCCAAAATGGACCTTTTGGGCCAAATTGGACCTTTTGTGCCAAAATGAACCTTTTGTGCCAAAATGAACCTTTTGTGCCAAAATGAACCTTTTGTGCCAAAATGAACCTTTTGTGCCAAAATGAACCTTTTGTGCCAAAATGAGCCATTTGTGCCCAAATGAGCCTTTTGTGCCAAAATGGACCTTTTGTGCCCAAATGAGCCTTTTGTGCCAAAATGGACCTTTTGGGCCAAATTGGACCTTTTGTGCCAAAATGAACCTTTTGTGCCAAAATGAGCCTTTTGTGCCAAAATGGACCTTTTGTGCCCATTAATGTTTGGAATAATTGGATAATATGAACCTACTATAAACTAATTTAATTTTAAACCAAAGTGATATGATTTTGTTCAAATGATGTATTTAAGTAAAAAACATATTCCAAAAGGATAATATATTTAAAAAACTGTTCGCGCTCTACGGGGGTTGGCGCGCGAAGTGCGCAGGGGGCGGAGACCCCTAGTATATTTATAATTTCAAAAAGGAGCCTGGATACTTTTATAATACACGTTACAGATGAAACTCTAATTTAAGTAATTGCAATAAAACTATTATGGGTCGCAGGGTTTTAATTCTTTTTTTTTTTTTTTTAATGATATTTTTATGTAAAGAAGCGCCCAAAACACTGTTGAACAATCTTCTCGAAATTTATCCAAAAATAATTTTTGACAGTGTAAAAATTCTTGACTGGGTAATTACTATCTGGGTAGTAAATTTACTACCCAGATAGAATTATTACCTCGAAAAAATTTTACTATCCAAACATAGTAAATTTACTACCCTGATAGTAATTATCCGAACAAGAATTTGTACACTGTAGAAAACCAAATAACAGTACTTACAGAGCCATTTTTATCTTACTTATCGCCTAATGTCAAAAATTTATCACCGATGTACGGCGAGGGAAATTTTCAAAATGAAATTCGTGTGTAAGTGTATGTGGTTGTGAATAGGAATCTGAGTGGGTGTGAATGGGTGTTTACATAATATGTAAAATATGTGTCCATAAGTGCATATTCGAGTGTCCCTTAGTTTTTTTTTCGAATTTCTCAGCCCGCTGGGCAAAAATGAGAGGTTTTCAACTTTAAGAAACAACACCTCCAAGGATTTCGCATAATTCTATTAGCGAACCGTGTCTGTAAGCGTATCGATTTTCCTATGTTATTTTATTCGAGATTTTAATAATTGGGTATTGTCAAAAGTTAGGAAAATTGCACCAAATTATTCAAATCAAATTTCCTGACGTGACTTTAGGTTCCCCATATATGGGGGGTTCCCCATCTATAGAGAAACCATTATGATGGGTAAAAATTTGAATTCTGATTCTTTTGCATATAAGCACGTTTTGAGGCCCCAAAAATCTAAAAAACCAGTTTTTAAAAAATGCTGTACATGTTCGTTTGTTTTTTATTAAAAAATATTAAATTACTTATTTTTTTTTTTAATTTAGATGTATATAATATGATCATTTATTTCTGTGAAAGTAATAATATCTGCGAAAATATGGTTTTTTCTCGATATCCCGAATCTGATAATTAATTTTTTCTCTACTTTTTTGGAGCTGATAAATAATTTAATGAAATATTTTTTCTCAAGATTTGTAGCATGCAATATTTTAAAAATCATCTTTTTTCTTTTTAGACGTACTACCGATTTTTTTTATTTGGAAATTTAATTTTAGAAATATCGTTTTTATTCGATTTCTCGGATTTGATACCTATATTTTTGAAATGTTTTATATTTTTGGAATTTTCCCACTGGAGTTCTAATTTTAAGAAATTCATTATTTCTCAATATCTCCTATTTTTTTTATTTAAATTTTTTCCGCCAAAAATAAAAAATCTTTTTTTTTGTTGACGTAATGCCAAATTCGGTGTCAATTTATTTCTCAGATATGACACATAAAGTGTAAAAATTTTCAGCTCATACCTTAGTACCAATAATTTGGCAGCGTTTTTTTACTACGCACAAAAATTTGTATTAAAATTGTACATTTTAAGGTTGATTGAGTTTATTCTGATGACAATATAAAAATCGATAAAATTTTTATAAAAGCTTTATATTATAATAACAATAATACACATAAAAATAAAATTTTAAGAAAATCTCGTTTTCGTTTTGGACATACAAAGCTAAAGTTGAATCCGTATATACATTGCAAGTATAGAAGCTGAGATACAAAACAGGGGTTTGAGATTTTTATTAACTGTCATCACTGAAACTAAAAAATGGATTAAAAAAAAAAAATAGCATAACGTAAGTTAATTATTATAGAAACTGATATTTAATTTTAAAGGAAATTGTCGATTTTATATAATAGATATTTTAATTAGAAAGAATAAAAAAGTGACAACGTCGCCGTTTAAAATATACACATATAATATTAATATAATCATGTAAACAAGTTCGTGTACCTAAAAACATTGTGCAACGTTGTCGTACTTTTTAGGATCTGTTGTCATATCGTAATTTTAATCGACGCTCAAAGAACTAAGGGTACGAACATAAACTTTTTTCTACTATGTATGACATAGTAAATTTGAATGGTTTGAACAGAGATAGCCTCTGGTTTGAATAAACATATTTATAGACTATCTCTGTTCAAACCATTCAAATTTACTATGTCATACATAGTAGAAAAAAGTTTATGTTCGTACCTACGAAAACTGAAAACATAACGTCTAAAACTTTCTTTCGCCTTATACACAGAACCAAAAAAATTTTTAATCATTTTTTTTTTATTTTTAATAAAATTTATTGAGTCAATTTTAAAAAAAGTCTCATGCCCTCCGCAATAAAAAAACACGTAAAAATAGTCAAATAAAATTTTAAATATCATTCCTTTTATAAATTTTGGAAATTCTAAAAAAATTCTAGATTCATTTTATGCATGCATACAGAATAAAATAAAAAAATATTTTTTGCACAAGGCTTTATTTGAGACAATCAGTAATTTTTATACGAATATTTTAAATGTCGATTTGACACTTAAAATTTAACCAACTATAAAAATTGACATTACAGAGTTGACCAAAAGAATATTAAGAATATTTTTTTCACAATTTAATCTTTGACACAAAATTATTTATAAAAATCAATCTCCAATCCAGAATTTTTTAAATTAAAAAACGAAAAAATATTAAATATAATACAAAATAGCCAGAAATATAGATTGAAATTTTTGTAATTTTTTCATATTGTAAACAGCTAATATGAATTTTACTATACAGCTAAATTAAAAAAAATTTTTATTTTTTTCATTCTTAAGACTGCCGATGACTATTTTATTTCATAGTGAAATTTTTTGAGTTTTTTCATATATCAAATAGCCGACAATATAGATTGAAATTTTTGTAGTTTTTTCATATTGTAAACCGACAATATGAATTTTACTATACAGTTAAATTCTTAAAATTTTTGTTTTTTTCTATTATTCTTAGGACTGCAGATGTGTATATTATTTTATATTCAAATTTTTGAGTCATTTCATATATAAAATAAAAGAGTTTCGGGGCAAATTACTCCTTGGAAAAAATGCTATATTTTTTAATTTTAGCTTACGGTACAGAGTTACAACTGTTTAAAGCTAAGAAGTACAAAATTTAAAAACTCAAAAATTGGTCAATTTCATCACTTCATATCTTAAAATGGTTTGTATTAAAATATAAAAACCAAAATGCTTTGTTTTTATTAAACGCATTTCTAAAACCGCTTTTTTTTTGTTTTTTTATTTAATGCGTTCATTAAAAAGAAATAGCAAAAAAAAGACTTAGAGTCCGATTTATTGAGTTATTGGGTTTATTCATTAAAATAATAGTATTGAATTTAGCAGAAACTATACACACAAAAAAATCCTGTATTCCTTGAGCCCGAGCCCCTGTGATGTATACTACCAATATTATCGTGCAGCTCCTCAATTATTTCCGGGCTTCTGACGCCCAGAAAAATTCAGAAAATAATATCGAGTTAATTCGTGTAAAATGACGGTAATGTTATAGAGTCAAATTATTTTGATTTTTATAGTGCGTGCTATGAATTAATATTTTTATATTACACTGCATTTAAAATTGATAAAAAGTCTTATTTAATTTAATTTAAATTACAAAACGAGCGCGTATAACCTAAAAAAGAAATATAATACATGTATAATATTATATATATGTATGCAATTTATTATAAAGGTAAATTGTATATATAAAATATAAATACATTTTTGAAACGGGTATAGCAATTCAGATAAATTACCATCCTGTAAATTACTATTTAAAAGAGACATAAAATTTTCATTAAAAAAATCTGTATTTATCAATTTTAATAAGCATAGTAGTATTCACTTCATATTTGGAGTTTGTAAATACTATTTTTTTACTCGCGAATATAGGTTCAAAAATCTATTCTATTGCATTGAATCTTTTATTAATCTAAACAATATATCTTATTATCACGATGGAACTCATTATTTACTCCATTATCTATAATTGCAAATAAAAAAAATAGTACATAATATACACCAACAAATAAATATTATTACAACGTGCGTGCCGGGCGCACGGTACGTCATACTATCGTGCTCTCGTATGATCATGCGCATTACCTTTTTAATTTTTAAAACAAAAGCATTGTAATCTGTGGAGCAGCAACCCAGCTTCGGGCTGATGCCACACGGGATTTCTTTGTGTGTAATTCACTTTAACTTTTTTTTCTAAAACAATCCTATTTTATAGAAATGTTGTAATTTCAATGGTTTTTATGCAATATTAGCATTAAATTATTTGTATTGAATTTAGAAAAATATACCCAACTTAAATGTTTTCGAATATTGTCCGGTTTTATAGAAATCTTGTAATCTCAAATATTTTTATGCAATGATAGCATTGAAATATATGTCTTAAATTTAGCAAAATGTACCCCGCTTTCAATTTTTTCGAATAATAGCCTGTTTTTTAGAACAGTTGTAATTTCAATTGTATTTAAATATTAGTAATTTATTTAGCAGAAACTATACCTCACTTTAGTTTAATTTCGAATAGTTTCCTTTTTTATAGAAAAGTTGTAATTTCAATCGTTTTTATGCAATAATAGTATTGATATATTATAGTATTGAATTTATCAAAATATACCCAACTTAAATGTTTTTGAATTCCGTCGTGTTTTATAGAAATGTTGTAATTTCAAATATTTTTATGCAATGATAGCATTGAAATATCAGTATTAAATTTAGCAAAATATACCCAAATTAAATGTTTTCAAATATCGTCCTGTTTTATAGAAATCTTGTAATTTCAAATATTTTTCTGCAATGATAGCATTGAAATATTAGTATTGAATTTAACAGAAAACAGAAATTATACCCCTCTTTAATATTTTTTTCGTTAACAACTTAAGAAGATAAACTAATATTGATTGTCCACAATTTGAAAAACATCTAAAAATATTAATATATATTGTCAGGTGTATTATTGCAGAAACTATACGTCATTCTAAATTTTTTTCGAATAGTGTCCTGTTTTATATAAAAGTTATAATTTAAAATATATTTTTGCAATGATAGCATTGAAAATTTTTTATTGACTTTAGCAGAAACTATACGCCATTCTAAATTTTTTTCGATTAGTCGTCCTGTTTTATATAAAAGTTGTAATTTAAAATATATTTTTGCAATGATAGCATTGAAAATTTTTTATTGACATTAGCAGAAACTATACGCCATTCTAAATTTTTTTCGATTAGTCGTCCTGTTTTATATAAAAGTTGTAATTAAAAATGTTTTTATGCAATGATAGCATAGAAATATTTTTATTGACTTTAGAAGAAACTATATGCTATTCTAAATTTTTTTCGATTAGTGTCCTGTTTTATATAAAAGTTGGAATTTCAAATATTTTTATGCAATGACAGCATTTAAATTTTTTTTTTTGATTTTAGCTGAAACTGTACATCATTTTAAATTTTTTTCTAATAGTCTCCTGTTTTATATAAGAGTTGTAATTATAAATATTTTTATGCAATGATTGTATTGAAATATTTTTGTAATCTCAATAATTTTTATGCAATGATAGCATTGAAATATTTTCATTGACTTTAGCAGAAACTATACGTAATTCTAAATTTTTTTAAAGAGTCTCCTGTTTTATACAAAATTTGTAATTATAAATATTTTTATGCAATGATAGCATTTAAATTTTTTTTTTGATTTTAGCTGAAAGTGTACATCATTTAAAATTTTTTCCTAATAATCATTTAGATGTCGGCAGTCCTAGTTATGAAAAAATAAATTAAAAATAATATTTTAGATGTCCGTAGTTCTAGTTATGAAAAAATATTAAACAAAATAATTTGGATGTCGGCAGTCCTAGTTATGAAAAATTAAAAAAAATTTTTGGGTTAAAGTATTGGGTTAAATGAACTTTTGAATTCAATTATTTTAGTTTCTCTACGTCCCTCTTTGAAATAATTTTATTGATGTTAGCAGAAAATATATCTCATTCTACATTTTTTTCTAATAGTGTCCTGTTTTATACAAAAGTTGGAATATCAAATATTTTTATGCAATGATTGCATTGAAATATTGTTATTGACTTTAGCAAAAACTATACGTAATTCTACATTTTTTTTAATAGTGTCCTGTTGAATAGAACAGATGGGATTTCAAATATTTTTATGCAATGATTGCATTGAAATATTATTATTGACTTTAGCAAAAACTATAACTCATTTTACATTTTTTTATAATAGTGTCATGCTTTATACAAATGCTGGTATTTCAAATATTTTTATGCATTGTTAACAATGAAATATTTTTATTGATTTTGGCAGAAACTGTACACCTTTCTAAATTTTTTTGAATAACGCTTTGTTATATATAAAAATTAGGATTTCAAATATTTTTATGCAATGTTAATGTTGAAATATATTTTTAAAAAATAATATATGAAAAAATTCAAAAAATTTCATCGAATAAGGAATTTGATATCGATTTTATAAAAAAATATTTCAATGTTAACATTGCATAAAAATATTTGAAGTCTAAAAAATAAAAATAAAATAATTTGGATGTCGACAGTCCCAGTTATGAGGAAATAAGAAAAAAAATTTTTTCAGATGTCGGAAGTCCTAGTTATGAAAAAATAAAAAAAAAATTTTTTTAGATGTCGGCAGTCCTAGTTATGAAAAAATTTAAAAAAAAATTTTTTTAGATGTCGGCAGTCCTAGTTATGAGAAAATAAAAAAAAAAAAAAATGGTTCTAAATAGTTTTTTTGCTTATTCTCTTCAATGAATGCATTAAATTAAAAACTTAACAAAGTTCCTTTAGGAAATCTTTTACTAAATAGAATGCAACTGGATTTTTACATTTTGATACAATCCATTTTAAGTTATCAAGTGGCGAAAATGACAACTTTTTGAGTTTTTAAATTTAAACTACTTAGCTTAAAACCGTTGTAACTCCAAACTGAGAACTCAAATTAAAAAAAATAAAGAGATGAAATCGATAGCATTTTTTCCAAGGAATAATATGCACTAAAGCTTATTTCGAAAAACCCCTTAGATTCTGAGAAAAATCAGTTTTAGTAAACAAAAATTTTTTTATGTTTTCGACCACTAACTTCTGAGATTGATATCTCAAAATCTATTAAATATTTTTTAAAAATAAAAAAATCGGATGGGGATATTTCTTTAAAGATTAATTTGAAACAATTTTCATGTATTTTCGTCCATATAGCTCTTCATAAATGAGTGCTGAATAATATTAAAAATAATCAATTTTTACGATTATTTCATTTTAATATATATAGGATATAATATATATATACACAATTGTTATTAATTATTTAAATTATTGTAATTCTTTTTATTTTAATATCTTATAAATATTTTGTACATATACATTGTTTTATTACTTATATTTTACTGTATACTTTTTTGTGGCAACAAATAAATAAATAATAATAATAATAATAATGATTTGAAAATTTTTTAAAAATCTTGTTAAATAGTTATTTTCTTTTACAAAACTTTTTCTTTTTTATTTTCATTAAACTTTAAGAATTTTTTTTTTCTCAAAATTTTGTGTGTGCATTCTTAAGAGATTTATAAGCAATAAAAAAGAATATAATATTTTCAAAAAAAAATTTTAAGAAATAAGGGATTCGCCTTAAAAATAAGCTAAAAATATGACATTGGTAAAACTTCCCTTAAAATATTATTTTTCTCGAAAAAATTATTTAAGCACTAATTAAAAATAATTGCAATTATCCTAATTTATTATTTGATATCTTTTATACAATTTTTATATGTCTCTTATGTGGAGTTAAGTATTTTGATAATTTTTGAATTTTAAGTAAGGCTTTCGTTTACTTTTTAAAGTTGAACAATATTCTTGCTCAATTTTAAACAGTAATTAAGACTTTGTACAGTGAATATCAATAGTTTTATCCCTTCTAAATGAAAATTAATTTCAAGATCATTACTACTTTACTTCTTACAGGATATTACTTTCAGTTATTCACTTAAGAAGAAATTTTTGAACTTTAACTAACGTTTAAGAAGCAGCAGATATCATTTATAAAAAATGTAAAAATGAAGCAAAGCTAAAAAAATTAAATTGAACAAAAGTGGATATTTTTAAAAATAAATTCGTTTAAAATTTTTTACTGGGAAAAAAAATTATTTTTTTATGTATTATTTACATTGCAGTTGGTTTAATAACTACTTAATTTATTCAGGGTTGTACAAAAATAGAATATTATAACTACTTAATAACTGAAACTAAATACATACTGTTATTGAAAATGCAGTTATAATATAATGTTTAAAAATAAACTTACAAAGATTTAATTTATTATTAACACGGTGTTATATTAACTTAAATTTAAAAAAGCAAACTATTTTTTACAGAGGAAAATATTAAAGTAACAATTAAATATTTCTCTTACTAAAAAGAATGGTAAGTTTATATTAAAACTATGAAATTTATTTTAATAAAATATAAATACAATTTTTATTCTAATGTGTGTCATAAATGGGTTGATTAGTTAAAAAATTTTATTTTATACTTTCCAATAAAAAGCTGGTAACACTTATTTAAAGAAATACGTATTGATAGACTATTACAAAAAAGATTAAAAACCAGAGTATATTTTCATGTTAGATTGGAGATTTAAAAAAAGAATTAAATGCGACTAAAATTAAAATAAAATTTTGTTCAACTTTGCTGTTTATAATTTAAGTATGCCGTATAAAATAAATTTCTAGAGTTTCACATCTTGTAAAAGATGAATCAATTTTTGTTCATTTACAGTGCATATTTATAAAAATTACTGGTACTTTCAATTTTTTTATTGGTAAATTGAAACTAAATAAAGCGTTTCTTCTTTAAATATCTAGAATTTTGTTAAAATCATTAAACAGAAGAAAAATAAACAGGTTTGCTTAAAAACAGTAATAATAGTAGAAATTTGTAATACTTTGGGTACTCAAAAGTTTTTGGTTGGTCGTTGATGTGTGACATTGCAATCCAGTGTTTATATAATATAAAATATAAACTAACGAAAATCAATAAATTATGAAATAAAAAAATAATATTATTTAACATAGAACATGAGAGTTGCATTTTCGCACTGTTGGGATAACTTTAATGTACTTTTTAAATAAAATTATGTATAAAAATTGTAATATAAAGGGATATTTTACCAAATAGGACAATTGTTCTTCGGCGTTATGCACCTTGGTCTCTGTAAACCTTTGCATTTCACATATTTAGCATGTTATTACCATATAACACTTGTTCCATAAATAACTATTTAATTAAAAATATTAGAAGAAAAATATATTTTTTAGGATTTATTTATAAAAAAATTTAATTAAACTAAGAGTTTTTATGGTTTATCTATGTCTTAGAAAAGCTCAAAAGATTCATTTTCATTACAAAAATAGTGTCTCATGTTCGTTTCTACTGATTAAAGTAACATATACAAATTTTATCTTGAAGTTTCTATTTCAAAAAGATTTGGACCAACATTTAAATCAACAAAATTTAAAGTTTCAAAAAAAAAAATTTCTGGATAAAATGTGACAAAACAAACCTTTACCATCCCGATGAATTTTTATTAGATCTAAATAATTTAAATAGATATTTTTAGATCTGCGGCTGCTAGGATCATCTTAGACATACGAAACTGAAAAATTTTATTTTTTTAATTCTACATTTTACATGAGAAAGGAGCAGAATATTTATTTTTTTTTAATTTAAAAGTTTATTCAAAAAATAAAATACTGAGTTTTCCGTCTTTTTATCTTTTGTTAATATAAAAAGTTTGGAAACCGAAATTCAAAATTTTTTTTTATTTATATTCTTAGAAATATTATAAATAATTTTTATAATAATTTTCTTGATGATTGGTTGAGTAGATTTTTAGCTACACTGGATGCAAGTTCAAAGTTTAGCAACTTTCAGCGCCTTCTTTAATTTAAAAAAAAAAAAAATGTTTTTCCAAATTAATTTCCTTTTATTTGCAAAACTTTTCAAGTGTATAAATATTATTTCTGCCCGAAGAAATTAAAAAAAAATCATTTTTTTGCTCTTGCATATAAGTCTTCCTGACAACAGATGGTTAAATTTTTAATCCCTTGGTTTTGATGATATAAAAAAAACTTTCGCGACCTCTTTGAGATAGAGCCCAGGGGCTTTTCCGTTCTTCATCGATCGAACTGTTTATCTCAAATCGTGTATTGTAAAGGGCGTGCCATTTTCAGTTTGCGATATGTCATATGTTTTCCCTCTGATGTACTTCTACTTCAGCTTGTTGATTTCAGCACGGTCATCGGGAATGTAGTCGTTTATGAGATTTTGGGCAGCATCTTTCATGTTCTTGTTCGAAGACAGCAGATAACTTGTACCACACAGTTTCTTTTTCACCTTAGCTGTAACAAAATCTCTTAGACCAGCACGTTTCGTCTTCACTATTAATCGATAATATTTTAGAGTAGTTTTTTGATTTTATCTTTTGGTTTTGTAACTTGAACAGTCGCATATTTGATGATCTTTTCTCACCCTGCGATATTTCTTTCGGGCTCGGTGGACAATTCACTTCCAAATGGTTAATTTGCGTGTTTACCACGAGTTAGATCTGATAAAACAACGTTTTTTGGACATCGACTCTTTGCAGGATTTAATGATAATTTTTGTAAATTCTGCCGCTAGCGAACTCGCATCAGCAGAGTTTCTCGAAACTGAAACTCCAATCCTGGATTCCGTTTGAGTCTAAAAGTACTCAGAGAACTTACCCTAGTCCGTGTACTTGTAAACTGGTAAAGAAGATTTAGTTTAATGCCAGAATTATATGTTATTACAGCTAATAAGGACAGTTCCCCTGATTTACAGTCAGCAACAGCCGTGCAATTCAACCCAATATTATAAAACTTTTAAGAATTTTTATGATCATGAGATACATGAATTTCCTGAGCTAATACAAAGGAAGCAACTTCCTTACCAACATCTTCTCGTATTTGGGAACTTACTGTTTCAGATTTTCTAATGTTGTGTTGGAAGATTCTAAGTTTTTGTGTATGGGGTTGTGTATCGCGGGACTGTTTTGGAGTGGAATCCTCGACGTGTGAGTTCTCCAAAGAAGTATTTTTTGTTCAGGGTTTGGGAGAGCAAGCCTGTAGCTTTTGCCACAATGAACGCACATGTATTAGCAAGTATTAGCAAGTACTTTTTTTTGAATTTTTTAGATTATATATAGTCATGAATAAAGCGATGAACAAAAAAAATGTTGCGTGTGCAATTGTTTTTTTTTAGTTGGAAGGCTCGAAATCACGTTTTTGTGATATTTAAAAAAACCAATTTTTTAAACCTTTTTTTAAATCAATTACAATTATTATAAACGATTTATTCGTATTTTTTCATTTGTATTTTACTCATAGTTTACTAAAAAAAAGCATTTTTATAAAAACAGGATACAAATTTTCAAATTATTATCGTGTTAAAGCAGTTCAGAACTTAAATAAATGTTTTTAAAAATAAAGATTACTTATTTAGCTTTTAAAACTTATTATTACTGAAATTACTATTACTAAAATTATTATTCAATAAGATAGTCATAAAAACTTAAATGAAATTTAATTCATTAATCATGAGCTATAGAAATTAGATTAAATTAAATTATTAAAATATCTGAAAAAAACTCGGAAGCTAAATTAACCAATTTTGGATCATTTTTAAAATAAGAAAATCAGTCTTTTTTTTAATGATTCTGTATATTACTAATTTTTTACAAATTTTTTTATTTTTATTATATTCAATAAATAAATAGTCCAGAAAAAACTTCACTAAAAAATGTGAAATCGTATTAAAAATAATTTATTTTTTAATAAATAAATGGACAGGGAAACCCTACTAGATAATCTGCTAAAACTTTTTGTTTTTTAAAAAACGAGTTATAGTTAATTAAAGATTTTGAATTCATTCTCCTATAATCTCAATTTCATGTTACTTATAGTCCAATAACTTAAAAATTTGATAAGTCAGCTAATTTTTATCATAAACCGATATAATTTCGCATTTTTTGTGCAGTTTTTTAGCTTGACTATTTAAAAACTTATAATTAAAAACTTAACTTATTAAAAATAATTTCAAATATTTCAAACCCTTTAACGCCTACTAACGTCAAATATATGAGATTGGACAAAACCAATAAAAGTAAAAGCCAAAGATTTCATGGCTAAAGAAAACCCCAGCCAAAAAATTAGTGGTTTCATATAATTCCCGAGGAAAAAATATATAAGTAATTCTTGCAAATATTATTCTAAAAACTTTTTCTTGAAGACTGCGATATTTTTAAAAATTGATCCTGTGAAAATTAGTACCCTAAAAAACTAAAAAAACGAATTTCTTTCCTACAAAGCGGGGTTAAATGTTTAAAAAAATAGTGATTTCGAATTTTACGGGAAAATTAATAGGGAATACGTCTTTTAGTCCAGTTTATAAAATTTTTTGAATCTGCTAGAAAAATCCTAAGTCTATTTATTAAAAACCCAAACCAATTTAACATTAGAACTGCTCTATGACGTTGAAAATCAAAAGATATAGTGTATTTTTATCCTAGGCCGCAAAAATAAAGAGTAGCCCAGATCACGCATAAATTTTAAAACTGTAATCTGGGACATTTTTTTACGGCCAAGGGCAAAACTTAATTTTTCTTCGTCTGAGGCAAGAAAACATTTTCGTATCGCGCCACGGCCGGGAAATATGTGTTTTCTGGTAGTTGAAAAGAAATTTGTTTATTTAACAGAAACACAATGCTACTTCAAAATTAAATAAATAATAAAAAATTTAAGTAAATAAGAAAAATTTTTTTTTTAAATTAGTAATAAAAAAAATCATTAAAAACAAGACTGATTTTGTTATTTTAAAATGATCCAAAATTGTTTAATTTAGTTTTCGATTTTGTTTCTGCTGCTTCAGGTAATTTCTAAAGCATATATTTAATGAATTTTTCATTTAACTTTTAATCATTATTTTTTAATAATAATTCCACTAAAAGAAGTTTCAAAAGCTCGATAAGTAATCTTTATTTTTAAAAACGTTTTTTAACCTCTGACCTGCTTTAAGATGCTAATAATTTAAAATTTGTACCCTGTTTTTGAAAAAATTCTCTTTTTAGTAAACTATAAAAAAAACACAAGTGTAAAAACATAAATATATCGTTTATAAAAATTTTAATTGTAAAAAAAAAAGTTTAAACAATTGTAAATGTAAATAAATGTAAATATTCTTTATTTTGCAATTGAACAAAAATACAGTAATCAAATAAAATATACATCATAGTAAATAATTGATAATTAACATTGATAAATTATAATAAGTTTGAAATATAATAAATCACATTATTAAATTTTTATAGTAAAATGAAATAAAGTAGTTAATAAATACTTATAGTCTAAATAGTTTAAATTTAATAATTTGCCATAGGTATCACAGTCAATTAGTTAGTTACATGTACATGGTAAAGAAGTTAATCACTCAAATTTGGTTAACATCATGGGTATTTCATCTACACCAAGTCACTATTATTTAATTTCAAATTTTTTCCATAGTGTTTCCTTGCACACTTTATTGTTTAAAGATGGAGATTATATAATCGAAGAAAACAAGAATTTCATTGTTGAACAAATTCTAGCAGGCTTAGCCTACTTACACTTAGAAGTTGACAATAAGCGATTAATCGTACACAGGGATCTGAATCCAGCAAATATTTTAGTTGATAAGAATTTCAAAACAAAGATTTGTGATTTAGGACTTGCTAAATGTGATGAGATTGCTAAATCTCTAAAATCTAATTCAATTCGCATTAGAGGAACCACGAATATATGGCTCCCGAGCAACTTTTTGCATACACCGCTCAGAGTATGAAATCTGACATTTGGGCTGCAGCTTTAACTTTTGTAGAAGTTTATAGTCAAAAAAAGGCCTGGACAATAGATTACTCATCTAAAAGAAAATTAAGTATTTATGACCAAGTAATAGACCAAGTCAGAAATATTCAAATACCATTAAACATTAGCTGTGTTCCAACATTTGCAAGAACTTCCATACAATCCTGTTTTAGTCGAGATCCAACCAAAAGACCATCTGCAAAATTTCTTTTAGACATTTACTCAAAAAAGTAAATAAGATTGGGTAATTTTTTAAAAATTCATCTACAATAAGCTTTATATATTAAAAAAATAATTATTTAAAAATGTAAGACAGACTTGATAGTTTGAAAAAATATTGATAAGTTTTTTTAAGATATTATTTGAAAATAAGATAATATACATGTATAAAAAAAACTGGTGAAAAAATGTCCATAAATTTTTTTTTTCTAATCAGCTTTGACAAACTATTTAGCAGTTTTGGGTGTTTCTGCTGTGATTAAACCAGTTATATTGTTTCAAAATATCAAAGTTAAAAATAAGTTTTATATATTAAAAAAATAATTATTTAAAAATGTAAGACAGACTTTATATTTTAAAAAAATATTGATAAGTTTTTTTAAGATATTATTTTAAAATAAGATAATATACATGTCTAGAAAAAACTGGTAAAAAAATGTCCATACATTTTTTTTTTCTAATCAGCTTTGACAAAGCATTTAGCAGTTTTGGGTATTTCTGCTGTAATTACACCAGTTATATTCCTTTAAAAAATTAAAGTTAAAAATAATTTTTAAGTCATGTTTTTTATTGTTTGTAAATCTGTTAAAAATCAGGTTTTTTTAATACTTTATAATTTTATTAAATTTATTGGCTAAAGTGGTATACTTTCGTAAACGTACAATTTGAACGCTTTTCTATTCTTATATTCTAAATTACTAAAAAAATGCACCCAATTATTTATGTTTTAATCAGCCTCATAAAGAAAGTATGTAGTAGATTTGTGCATTTTTACTCTTATTCTGCCACAATTCTTACTTAAAAATATTAATGTATTTAATGCAATGTATAAAGTTAACATTATATAAACATAAATTATTAATTTAAAAATAAAAATTTATAAAATTATTATTATAAAATTAATAAAGATACCATTAAATAAACATAAAAATTATTTTATTCTTCTAATAACCAAACTGATACATTTGCTGGTTTAAGATGATATTGAGATTTGTTTATAATTTACTAAAATCAGGATATATACTAATTTAAATAATTGACTTAACCCCCCGGTCATACATTTTATTATTAGAAAAAAAAGTTTTTTAAAAAGTCAAATTTTATCGTGCTTTTTATGTATTTATATATTCAGGGGTTGTTTTGAGCGCCTCCTACCCTGGAATTAAATTTATTTAAATTAAATTAAATTTTACGATGGCTAAAAGAGCATAAAATAATATAATCCATCATCAAAAAATAAAATACATTTTACCGCATTAGTTTCAGAATCTTACCCCAGATGAGTTTAACTTACACTTTTCAAACATCTCAATTTCTCCCTTAGAAGATCCAACTGTGTCTTCAAATATAGTTAATAGCTCCTCTCCAGAAGGTTTTGCTTTTCATGCAGTCTCTATCAATGATGTCATCCTAGCCGTGTCTCATTTAAGATCACAAGCGAAGGGTGATAATGGTATACCTCAAAGCATTATAGCAAAGGCATTACCAAGAATTGCTGCTTATCTAACTAAATTATTTAATGCTTCACTCTTGAAAGGCGTTTTTCCTGTAGAGTGGAAAAAATCTCGCATTTTAGCCCTCAAAAAAGTATCGGTACCATCATCGCCCTCCGATTTTTGTCCCATTGCATTGTTATGTTTCTTATCGAAAGTCTTGGAAAAGCTAGCTCATGATCAGGTTGTTAGCTTTCTTGAAAAAAAAAAATTTCTTGATAAATTTCAATGTGGATTCCGTAAACATCATAGTACCCAATCTGCCTTACTTAAGCTAACAGATGATATTCGTATGGGTAAAGAAAAGAAGCTAGCCACCCTACTCATGCAGTTCGACTTTTCGAAGGCTTTCGATAATGTATCGCCATCCAAGTTATTAAGAAAGCTTCAAATTGCCGGGTTTTCTAATTCATCCTTAAAGTGGTTCCGGTCATACCTCTGTGGTCGTTCAGTATGTGTTACTTCACAAACTTCAACCTCAAATTATCGGGATACAAACATAGGAGTGCCCCAGGGCTCCGTCCTGGGCCCCTTACTGTTTTGTATATATATGAATGACATAAAAGACTATCTGGATGATAGTACGTTCAGACTTTTATACGCTGATGACCTACAGATTTATGACCAGGTTCCTGCTGACCAAATTAATCAGGGAATTTGTTTGCTTTCTGACTCAGCAAAAATAATTTCAACATGGGCAGACTTAAATTGCTTAGCCTTAAACACTAAAAAGACCCAGGCAATTATCTTCGGCTCACCCAATACAATTAAACTCTTTAAAGAGTTACAAATTTCAAAGGTAATAATCAACCACAGTGGTGATGGTGTCCAATTTGTTGATGAGATCACCAGCCTTGGAGTCATCCTTGATAATACCCTCTCCTGGCAACCCCAAATTGGACAAGTAACCAGGAAAATTAATCGAGTCCTTTATGGTCTTAGGATTATTAAGCCTTGCACATCCCAGACTCTTCGTAAGCGTCTTGTTGAGTCACTTGTTGTTCCGCACTTAGACTATTGCAACATCGTATACCTAGATCTTGCAAATCAGCTAAGTGCACAACTCCAAAGATTATCAAATTCGGCAATAAGATATATATATGACTTAAGACGTCATGACCATATAACTCCTTATAGATGCAAATTAAATTGGCTGCGTAATGAAGCCCGCACCACTTACTTTGGTGCTTTAACCATGTATAGAATTGTTCGTATGAAGGTGCCTCCCCTTCTTACACCTCTTTTTAAACCATACAAGTCTGACAGGCCATCTCGTGGTCCCCGTAAGGACTTGGAAATTCCTTCTTCCATTACGACTGATTGGGGCCTAAACTCTTTTCAAGTTAAGTTTGCACACTTTTGGAATAGTATTCCCCCATGCATACGTGACATTCATTCCTACAATCGTTTTAAGAGGAGTATCAGACAATTTCTTTTCAGATTAGATCTTACTTGAACTAAACTATTTGACTCACATGTGACACATATTATTTGTGCATCTCATGATTTGACTATTTGATTGATTATTTATTTATTTATTTGACTCATTTTGACTGTTTGACTATTGATCTTATTTTAACTATTTGTTTTGACATGATTGTTGTATATTTTATTTGAAACTTCACAAATTTTATGCAAATTTATAATGTATATACAATTTATAATGTATTTATTAATAAGTAAAATGAAATGTACATATTTATTTAAGATTATATTACTGAAAATTTATTAACTAATTGTATATATAAGAGTTTACCAAATATGTAAAGAGTGTACTGTATTTTTGAGCTACAAAATAAAGGAAATAATAATAATAATAATAATCTTAATTTTGCAAAAGAACCCCTAAAAAGGGATTCAGCGACCCAAAAAACATATAGTAGAGCAAACTTCCTCCTGTCAACAGATTTCGACCCCAACCCTGTATACCTAATTTTAAATAATATGTAATGTAATTTAAAAAAAAAAAATGAAAAAGAATAGAGTAGAATAGAAGAAGAATAATCTGTCATTTAAATAGAAGTTTATTAAATTAATTATAATTATATTTTCAAAATTTTGTAAAAAAATGTGTATGGTAAATACATTTTTGATAATTTTTTTTTCATCATTTAACAAAATTTATTTTTTTTCAGTTTTTTTTAATAAAATTTTTTTTTAATTAACAACATATTTTGGTATGACTTATATTAAAAAAACTAAAATGGATTTTTAAAAAGTTTTTTTATTATAATGTACATCAATACTGAAGTAATTTTTATACATAAAAATAACTTGTTCTACATATATTGCATGTCCTTATTTATTCGCTCCACAAGACTAATGTAATTATTAAATGCTTTTTCTGTTGTACCCGCAACTTTATACTTTGGTAGAATAAAATCTACTACGGCTTCTTTAAATGTCTGATTGTAAAGTTCAGGTTCAGTGGTCCATTTTTTTAATAGAATATCAACATCTTTATCAGTAACAGGTTTTTTACATTCTGTTGCAACAAATTTTTCAGGTAACTTGTAAAGCATATTTGTTATACCACCTGGTAGGTTTTTTATACTTTGCTTATATATTCGATGTTCATTCCACAATTCTTTAACAATCTTCAAGTCATATTTTATCAAGGGGCCAAAACATACCCGTAAGCATTCTACATGGCCTGGAATAGCTGTATTTAGAACACCTTTATGTTGCATTAATTTGAACATATCAATGTAAAATCCTGTAACGAGCTTCCTCAGCTGGGTCCAGTATGATTCAATGCATTGATTATGGACACTTCTTCCTACTTAAAAGCTGTTTAAACCTGATAACTCATCTGGCTGGCCAGTTCTTAGTCCTGTGTGAAGGCTTTCAACGATTACGTTTTCTGTGCCAGCATCTGATCAATAAGATCAATAAAATTAGTTACCACATTAATAAAATGTTGGTATAAATTTATTTTTTCCTATAGTTTTCAAATAATAGTATGCTCTTACTCGAGGATTTTTATTGGTAGTAGCAACCTCCAACCGTAATAATTTTTTTGAATATCCATCTATAGCACCATGTATATAGAATCCAAATTCTATTAGCCTATTGTGACTATCGATATGCCAAATGAAATTGGGTCCAGGAGACATGGAAACCCTTCTTTTTAATCTATTTCTTCTCCGAAATAAAACTCCATCTGGATCAAGTAACACCATAATGACCAATACTGTTCTTTGTTTAACTATTAGCTTGTACACTTTTTTTATTTTTCTCCACATTGAAATATACCCCATATTCTTACCGCTTCCTTCTAACTCCATATCTATTGCAACGATTATGTCAATCAAAGGACTTTATGTAATATTTTTCCTTTTTAAATTATAATCTTTGAGTATCCTTTTTAAAGTACGCAGAGATATATTTTCATTGTACTTTTTGTTTATTAAATCACAAATATCTCCATATTGATAACCACTGTTAAAATATTTAGTAATTTTTTCTATATGTTGTTGACCTTTTTGAAATATCTAAAAAAAATTTCTTTTCAAGTTTTTATTTCACTAAATACTTGGTTTATTAATAAAATTCATTTAATTTTTACCTTAATTTTACTTATTGCTAAATTTATTAAAAATAAAATAGTACAGTTAACCTCCTTCAAAAATTCCAGCTATGTAAATATTAATAAACAATATAAACCACTGAATAAAAAGAATGTTTTTAAATATAAACAATAAAAATTATATAAATAAAAATTATGTTTTTTTTAATTAATGAATAACGCATACTTTTTTGCGTAATTTTATCGGAATATTTATTTATTTTGGAGTTATTAAATTTTAAATGCAATTTCTAAGCTACTAACACTCACTCAACTTAATTGAGAGCAACAAAATAACTCTCAGTTCTCACGCTAGATGGTTGCCCGTAGACCCTGTCGTAACATTTATTACCAATTACAAGCATGCAATCATACATACATTTCTATTAACTTTAAAAAGTTTTTTTTATTGATCAAAAATTTTGAAACAAATTTTCAAAAAATTAACCAGATTCGAGATATCGAGTAAAAGCCATATTTCTAATTATAAGTAATTTCATGTAACTAAATGAAGTATTACACCAAAAAAAAAAAAATATTGCAGTTTTAAAAATTTTTTTGTTTTTTTAATTTTGAAAAAAGAATTTTGAAAAAATTCGGTATTAGATTAAAAAAATTATTATAAAAGAACTTTCTAAAACTAGCACTCTCATAGAAATAATTTAGGTACTACGTCCAAAGAGAAAAAGAATTTGGTGTTCTTAGTGACGAAAATTTAAGGAAAAAAATTTTTGAAATTAGTTATCAGATTCGAGACATCGAGTAACAATCATACCTTCAAATATAAGTACTTTCATAGAAAATAATGAGGTATTATTATTATTATTATTACCTCTAAATTAAAAAAAAAAGGAGTTTGAGATTTTTTAATGAAAAAAAATTTTTTTTTTTTTTTGGGCTCCTTCAGAGAAGGGGACTTTTTCGTAGGACGAGGAGAATGCTTTTACGCATACCATACACCGCGTGCTGTATGGTTATGTGGAACTTAACCTCAAATTTATGGTTGCCCAGATACTCAGTATAACTGAGGAGGAATTACAATACTCACAAAACTCCCCACCCTCCTGCATTTATGACAATATCATAGAATCCGGACCGGGACTCCCTGTTTAGGTATTACTTCGGTCCGGAAAAAATGCAGCCAAGGCATTTCTTCGCCATACCCTGTCAATAAAGGAGGAGAGTTTCCTACGAGAGGAAACCTTCCTCCTTTTTTCTAATCAGTGACGCTCGTATGTACTCTGCCACACTGTACCAGTTCACGGTACTGCGCAGCATTCCGGAGATGCCACCATGCGCCACTTAAAAAGCATATCGCGGAAATAACCCATGATCACGGTTCATCCAGCTTTCCAAGTCGAAATTAAGGCGGTGCGTACAACGTCCCCTCACCATTCCACCTATACTGCCAACATTCCATTGTACGGGAGCGAGCGCGAACAAAAGCTAAGTAGAGCTCTTCTTCCTCACGGTTATAGATTGCCTGCCTTTCCAAAGCAAGCAGATCGATATTAATCACCCGAGCCACTACCTGGATCGCTGGCTCTGATACAGTCTTGTACGAGCAAGCGATTCGAAGTGCCCCCTGCCTCTGTACTGTCTTTAGTTTCTTGCAGTACTTTTTTTATGCGGACATTGTCCAAACATACCTTTGCGCCGTAGAGCAAGATGTAGTTGACTGTTGTCATCAACAGCCTCCTCTTCCCTGATCTGGGACCGCTGATGTTTGTCATCAGCCACGAGAGGGACTTTGTTACCCGGTCAGCCTTTTCACAGGCCTGCTGGAATTGTTATAGGAATGTGTTGCGGCCATCTCTAGGATCAACGTTCCCCTACGGTTCGTGGTTGGCATTCCCCATTCCTAATTGTCTATTGTAGGTCAACTTGTTGTCCAAGAAGATCACTAAATATTTTAATACCACTGATTTGGTCTGAATCATAAGGGGATTACCTAAATCATCAAAGCTGACGCCGAATATGGTATCAACCCTTCTCCGGGTCAGAAGGACAATCTCAGCTATAGATAAGGCGCATGGTCTCATCCAAGGTATTCTGCTGGTCCTCTGCCTTTCGAGCTGTTATGGTTAGAGCAACATCATCCGCTTATCCGATCATGGAGCATCCATCCGGAAGCTAAATCTTTAGCAAGCCGTAGTAAAGGGTTTTCCACAGATCATGGCCCAGAACTGAACCCTGCGCTATGCCAGCGCTTAATACTTTACCTCTTGTGCCATCGAACGTGTCCCAGCGCAGATATCGTTCTCGGAGGTAGTCTCTGAGTATATTTCTCAGATAATCTGGAACTCTTAATACCTGCTCGAGGGAGTGCAACATATCGTCCCACTTAGCCGAGTTAAATGCGTTTTTCACATCCAACGTGACAAGCAGAACGTCCGGTTTAAAATCCGGCCGTACTTGTCTGGCCCTCATAACCACCTTCACGACCTGTTTGATGGCACCGATCGTGGAACGCTTCTCACTAAAACCGAGTTCATCGTCGCTAAGGTTACCCGCTTCCCTAATTTCCTGCCGCAATCCTCCTCTGACCATGCTCTTCATCACCTTGCCAATGGTATTTAACATACACAATGGTCTGTAAGATGATGAAGATCCTGGTTCACCCTATGCCATGCTTATCAGAACCAAGCGGGCCACTTTTTAGTCCCTTGGAAAGGGACAGTAGTCAGCTCTGGGCGGCCATGCGCTCTTTGCCGTCTTCTGCGTGTCCCGTGACAGACCCACCTAAGCTCCGCAATTTCTTCATTCCACCAGTACACGCTTCTTTTACCCTTCCAGGGCCATTTACGTGGCATAGAGGCATCGCAAGCTCCCCTGAGAAGAGCAGTTACCCTCTTGATGAGAGTCTCTGCCTCTCCCGGGGTGGTCAGTCCTACATGCCAGGCTAGGATAGACGAGGACTCTTCAGGAAGATATTCCACAAATCTATCCTCGTCCATCTTTGACACATTCCAGCCTAGTGGGCGCTTTTTGTACGGGGGCCGATTAAAGACCCTATCACGCACTTTGAAGGTGATGTAATTATGGTCACTGCCATTGGCTCCATCTATCACCCTCCAACCGCACACTCTTACTGCCAATCCGGCCGAGGCAAAAGTGACTTCAGGAATCGATTCACCAAAGCCTGGCATTACGTAGGTTGGATTGTTCCCAGAGTTCATGACCACCAGATCAGTTCTAGCGGCCACCTTTAGGATCAACGTTCCCCTACGGTTCGTGGTTGGCAATCCCCATTCCACGGCCCTGGCATTTAAGTCTCCGGCAAATACGATATTGCCAGAGACTTCCCTTATCGTGTCCTCTAATGAGGCCAGCTTTGCGGTGAACACCCTAATAGTGTCATTCGGTGACAAATAACAACTAACGAAAGATGTATCACCGCACTTTGGCCAGACGTGGCAGTTGCTTTTCCATGTCGGGACATAGACGTCTGAGCGCGACCTCGTAGCCATATAGCGCACCGGCCTGTGTCATCGGTGAACCAGAATTGCTGATTCCTATTGCGATGCGGCTCGGATAGCAAGACGACGCTAGAGTGTGTCTGGCCCGCGAGCTGAACGAGCAAAAGGTCAGCAAGAATGGTATTGTCCATATTTCCTTGCAAGACTCCGAATGTTACCGATGACACCTTATCTTCCTTGCCGTAAGTGCCTCCCGATAACACTAACATGCTCCGCATCCTGGAAGGTGGTCGGTCTTGGCCTTGTCAGTTCTTTCCCTGCAGAGAAAGCATTCTGCTTTCTCCACAGGACATTTTTCTGACCTGTGGCCTTGAACGCCACATTTAAAACGCGCAAACTTTCGGTCCGTGCCCTTACATGACCACTGGTTGTGGCCGAAACCAAAACACTTAAAGCACCGTCTAAGCTCGACTCTTAAGCGCACTTGCCAATTAGACCAGCCATTATTTAGCCGGCCTTTATTGGTCAATTTTAGTGCGGCGGCCTCTGGTAGCTCTAAGGCCGCCATATCCGCCTTAGTGCCCTTAGCCTTGAAGATAGCAACTTTTATGTCGTCATCGTTCTGCAGCTTGGTTGCCTCCTTTACCATCTGCCTCACTTCGTCGCTGCCACTAGTAGTACCATATAGGCCTCTGATCTCCACGGTTAGGTGGGGAATTGTTTCCTGGACTGTACTTTCTGGGCCTGCGACCGTCTTGAAAGCGTCTAATACTTTTTGCCGGTCTTTCGAGAATCTCAGCTCTATTAGAACGCTGACATCCTGGGCTTTCTGTATTCGGTGAACTTCAGTCCCCGAATCCTTTAGTTGAACACCTCTTTTGATCTGCAGCAGGGCTGTTGCATAAGACTTCCCTTCAGGAGGCATTATTATTATAGCCTCCTTACGCTTAGGGATCCTTATGCGCCGGTTCTGGCGCTTCTTTCTCCTGCCTTTTTTTGTCGCTTCGGAAGGAGGAGATTCACCATCTCTTTACTTCTTCTGCGGCTTTATCTTTTTTCTTTTTTTATTCTCGGCCCCCTGCCGGTGGTCTGCTACTTTTGCAGTTACTTTTGGCTGCTGCTGCTGCTTCTTCTTTTCCTGCTCTTGGTTTACGAGCCTCTGCCTCCTTTTTTTTAAAGTCTTTTTTCTTTTTCTTCTTTTCCTTTTTTCTTTGACTTTTGCTTTTAACAGCGATGAAATCATCCTCATCTGGAGGGGGGTGTCCGTAGCTACATCCTTTGGCTGCATTTGCTGGCCAAAAGCTACCTTAGCCTGATCCTTATCTTTCGGAGGAGACGTCACCGCGTTAACGAAGGTCTTCTTTAGAGGGAATTTCGGAGACGTTTTCTGCGCCGGTCTCTTTTTTGTATTCTCCTTTCCAGTTGGGCTTTGGGACGCAGTCCGAGCCCTCTTCTTTCCTTTTCCAGTCATAGTCCCTGATGCTTCCTGTATAGGAATATCATATAAATAGGTTTTCCATTTAAAACCTCCTGCTGCAGTTCAAAAATTGTCTTTAGCCTGGCTAAATATTTTTCAAGCTGAGCTATGCCTTTTTTGACAGTCATATTACAGTTCTTCTGTACTTTAACTGAGTCTCTCATCTGAGTAATATCTCTCTCCATGTTTGCGTAGATTTCAATGCACGCCTTGTTATATTCCTTTTACTCCCGGAGATATCTTTCTATATTTTCTTCCTTCTTGCCTTCATCATCAAGCCCAACTTCGCTAACATTAGGCAACGAATATGACCTCTGGTCCTTCAGAATAGAAGGCCGCATCAAGCTATTGCTTGAACCTTTTTGGGCGCCACATTTTTCCATTGAGGATTTGTGGTAGGAATCCTTGACCTCTAGCCTAGTTAAGACTACCCTTGCAGTTTTTTCTTCAGCAGTTAGAGCTAGATGTTGTTGCTCTGTGGGCGTGGTGTTCTGCCCTTGCTGCTGGGAAATCTTTAATTAGAGACCCCTAGAATCCGTGTCTCCGGCTCTGACCACCAAGGCTTTCACTTGATCCAAATCAGAGGTTGAATTACCCTCTATAAGAGGGATATCAGCCTGGGGTAATTTACTGTTTTTATCTAGCATCGTTCATAAAATAAGCCTGTGTCCCTAGACAAAGGGCCCTTAGTTGGGTAAGAGTACCCTTCAGAGAATTATTAAAGGATTTACGTTAGTCACTGACAGAGAGTATCTATCAGCTTCCAGCGTCCATCCAGTAATAATAGTCCTACAGATCGGTGGGGTTTCACCACCATGTCTGATGGCATCACATACAATTGTTAATCTGGCATGTAACAGACTTCAATTGAGAGGCGGTGACGCGAGGGAACACCAATCCTCAATCTAACAGTTGAAGTGTTGCCACCTCCATATTTGCTACCATTCCACAATGTTTTATACCCGTCATGGAATAGGTCAGGTATCTATCAGTGGAATCATGAGGGCTGATGTCAGATTTTAATCTATTCTAATCTGGAACCAGACGACATTGATTCCATGGGTAGACCCCCTACAGATTGGAGAATTGCTTCTCCTTGTCTGATGACAGTGCCTCTTCCCAATAACACATAACCTTCACACATTACTACACCAGAAAAAATAACAACCTGCAGTCATGATTTAGCGGAACTCGCGACTAACTTTAATCGGTTACGTCACTGTGCTCGAGGTAGAATTCTCCCATAGTAAGAGCCAATACGTCAGGTCTAAGGCAACCCTGTATGTGGCTTAAATCGCACTTAGGTTGGAGAAAATCTTAGAGCCCCTTTAATGTGCCTCTTTCTCAAGGATAGCAGTCTGCGGCTGCATTCTTTTCAAGAATGCTCGAGGGAAAGACAAGGCATAAAACACGATTTATAGGGCAGCCTCAGTTATTCCAGAACCGCTTATAGCATAACTATGAGCAGTCTGCGTCATTCCTAACCAAGAACACATGGGATACAGCATAGAGTATGTCCCCGGAGAAATGCAAGGCATGAGACCTGATTTATAGGGCAGCCTCAGTTTTTCCAGAGAGCTATATCCTATATCCTTGATTCTAGTTCAACCTTGAAAAAAGGCGGCTTGAACCACCCTCCTCCTTCCTCAGCCTTATGAGGCTCCGGGCTTGGGACCGGTACAGCGGAGTTAGGTCTTAATTCCATAATGGTTGTGAAATATCACCGGTTACAATATTTTCAGACATTAGTACTTTAATGGAATTAAATGAGGTATTACAATTAAAAAAAAATAATATTGTAGTTTTTTTAATTTTGAGAAAAAAATTTTGAAAAAATTCAGTATCAGATCCAAAAAATGACTATAAACGAACTTTCTAACTAGTACTCTCATAGAAATAAATTAGATACTACGTCTAAAAAGAAAAAAAAAATTGGTGTTTTTTGTATTTTTTTTTGACGAAAATTTTGGAAAAAAAATTTTTTTAAAATTAATTATCAGATTCGAGAGATAGAGTAAAAATCGAACTTTCAAATATAAGTACTTTCATGGAAATAAATGAGGTATTACATCAAAATTAAAAAAAAAAAGTAGTTTAAGATTTTTTGATGAAAAAATTTTTGAAAAAAAAGTTCTTAATTCCATAATGGTTGTGAAATTTTACCGGTTACATAAACACACACACACACGTACACACACACACACACACACACACACACACACACAAACAGACTTTTTTTAAAAACCAGTTTTTTAGCTTCCTGAGGTCCCAAAACGTGATTATAGGCCAAAAACTCAAAAATTAAAATTTGACCCATCACAATGGTTCCTCATTGAGGAACGAAAAAACTATTGTACTCGCAATATTTTTCCTGTTTATCGCTTTTTTGTGACTATATATGATCTAAAGAATCCAAAAAAACGTATTAGCAAGTTGTGTGTTCAAATTTTTTTTTCTTTAAAAGGTTTAAATTTTAAGACCAATCTTTTGGTGGATTTTCTTCTGTATAAGCGACTTAATTAAACAAATAAAACTACTAGTAGTCCAGCCACCAGAAATGTATTTCGTAATTTGCTGTCTCTATTTTTAAGAGTTCCA
Organism: Anagrus nilaparvatae; assembly: GCA_022575985.1. Classification (NCBI taxonomy): domain Eukaryota; kingdom Metazoa; phylum Arthropoda; class Insecta; order Hymenoptera; family Mymaridae; genus Anagrus; species Anagrus nilaparvatae. The sequence goes on from JAKSXM010000263.1 coordinate 4,181,207, forward strand.
TTTATATTGGTTGAATTTAATTTTTTTGACCCGATAAATGTAGCTTGTTTGTTATTTACAAATTATTGCAAAATTCGCTAAAATATTTTAATCACGGAACTTGAAACAAGAAAGTGGATTACGAAATACGTTGCTGGTGGCTCGATTAGAGTTCATTTATCATTTCATTTTTAGAAAGTATTTGAAAATTAAATATAATACTAACTTTAAAATTTTTAATTATAAACAAGTAAAAGTTTTTTATGAATAAGATTCTTCAATTCATAACAAGCAATAATCTCTGTTTAACTAGAAGTTTCAGAAGGTTTGCTTCCAACAAAAACATTAAACAGTTATAGTTGATTTAGTCTTCATTGACAATATCTTTTTCAACTTATGAAAATACATGAGAATTTGCGACGATACTCAACAAAACATATTTCACAAAACAATACATTTTTTTCTCTTTTAATTTTTAAATAAAAAATCTATTACAAAAAACATTCTGCTTGAAGCAAATACTGGAGAACGTACCTTACTTTATACGTGTTACCATTTATAACAGACATTAAAAATTTTTTAATGAATAAACAATGACATAATATAAAAATGATTAAAAAATGCTAAACGTAAATTATTTATTTTTAAGTAAATTTGTAAATTAGTTTTTCAATGTTAATTGATGGTTTTTGACTTTATAAACTTTTAAAGTTATTCGCTTTTTTTTAAATTTACAGCTTTCATTATAATAATTAAATATTTTTTTAACCTATAAATTACACAGCATTCTTAAATTATATAATAAATAGAATAGAATAGAACTTTATTTATTTGTGTGAACAAAATAGTAAATATACATTTATAGATCATAACAGACTTTACAAAAGTATGTAATATAATGTTATAAATGTTTAAAATAACACTTGAAAATAATTTCAAATAGATAAATATTTAATAATTGTAATATTAAATGTATATGTATATATATAATGGAGGAAATAAGTTTTTAAATGTACCTGTATCTGTACATTCAGTAATTTACAATTGTCCTGTATAGTGAAAGATTTTAATAATATTATTAATAAATATAATAAAAAAAAGAAAAAGCAAGTAATTAATAAAAAAATATTTAAGTAACTGTACATTTGTATGGTCTTTCGCCTGTGCGTAAGACATACAAATGTATTATGATATTATTTGCATCGTCGACAATTACATTTATATGGCTCTTCCCCGGTGCGGCACTGTTCTGTGTAAGTGCCGGCGACGCTCCATGATTATATATTATGTAATAATAATGTTTAGGAAAGGGGGGGAAGGGGGAAGCTAAGTCAATAATGAGTCTATTTTAATTAATGAAAAATAAACAAATTTAATAATAAAAAAAGGATTAATATTTTATAATTATTTACAAAACTTATAACTATATTGGCCAGTATAAAAATAAAAGAAAATATTTTGCGGCCTCGTGGGCCTTGATAAAATTTATTGATGGTCGCCATCTTTTTATACGATTGTATGTATGCGCGCGGTTGTCGATATACTCGTGCATATAAAAATAATGTAAAATAAAAATTAATAGAATTACAGCGAATATTCTCGACACGCGTGCTCACACATTGATGATTTTTCACACACACGCTAATACACATAAATTTCACTCATACATACACGTAACCGCGTGGAAATAAATTTACATAATTAAATATGATACAATCGAGAATTTTTCATACTTGTGATATCAAATAAACGAAATTAATACACTTACGAACCGCGAAGGTACCTTTTCTTGAAATCTTGATGATGCTTTCTGGTCAGGCCCGGCTGGAATCTTCTTAAATGTATTTCAGAGCACTTTGGCCTGGTTACTGGTTATTATTACTAGTTACTGGTTACTGGTTACTGGTTGGCTGGAGATTTTGATATTTTGAGCTGCACTTAAAGCCATACTTCCTGGTGCGTAAACACACACTATATTACACTGAGGGGAGAGCCCATGCTCTCTCCCTCTCTTAGAGAGCACTTTCTGACAATAGCTGTTCACTGTTCAGCGGCCGAGACGAGAGTGACGTACTCCCGCTTGCACATACTTTTTCTGTGTTCCCGGCGTCTAGCGTAGTTAAATTCGCTGTTTCATAATTACAAAAGACGCACGAAATCACAAAACATTTAAATATCAAAATTTTCATAATACTCTACTTTTATACAATACTTGAAACAATATTTGAAAACATTCAAGTAAGAAAATTTTGCTAAATTCAATATTAAACTTTCAATGCTATCATTGATTAAAAACATTGAAATTACAACTTTACTATAAAACAGGGAAAAAAATTTAAAGTAGTGTTTATTTTTCTTAAATCAATACTAATATTTCAATGCTATCATTGCATAAAAATAACAAAATTTCTACAAAAGAGGACCGTATTAGAAAACATTAATGTGGGTTGTATATTTTACTAAATTCAATACTAATAATTCAATGCTACTATTGCACAAAAATAATTGATATTACAACATTTCTACAAATCAGGTCAGTATTGAGAACATTTAAGTGGGGAATATTCTGCTAAATCCAATACTAATACTTCAATATAATCATTGCATACAAATATTTAAAATTACAACATTTCTATAAAACAGAACAGTATTCGAAAACATTTAAGTGGGGCATATTCTGTTATATTCAATACTAATATTTCAATGCTATTATTGCACAAAAATAGTTGAAATTACAACATTTCTACAAATCATGACAGTATTGAGAACATTTAAGTGGGGAATATTCTGCTAAATCCAATACTAATACTTCAATACAAATATTGCATACAAATTAATAAAATTACAACATTTCTATAAAACAGGAGATTATTCAAAAACATTTGAGTGGGTCATATACTGCTAAATTCAATACTAATACTTCAATGCTATCAATGCATAAAAATAATTGATATTACAACATTTCTAAAAATCAGGACAGTATCTAGAACATTTAAGTGGGGAAAATTCTGCTAAATCAAACACTAATATTTCAATGCTATAATTGCATAAAAATAATTGAAATTACAACTTTTCTATAAAACGGGATAATATTTGAAAACATTCAAGTCAGGCAAATTTGCTAAATTTAATAATAAAATTTCAATGCTATCATTGCATAAAAATAACAAAATTTCTACAAAAGAGGACCGTATTAGAAAACATTAATGTGGGTTGTATATTTTACTAAATTCAATACTAATAATTCAATGCTACTATTGCACAAAAATAATTGATATTACAACATTTCTACAAATCAGGTCAGTATTGAGAACATTTAAGTGGGGAATATTCTGCTAAATCCAATACTAATACTTCAATATAATCATTGCATACAAATATTTAAAATTACAACATTTCTATAAAACAGAACAGTATTCGAAAACATTTAAGTGGGGCATATTCTGTTATATTCAATACTAATATTTCAATGCTATTATTGCACAAAAATAGTTGAAATTACAACATTTCTACAAATCAGGACAGTATTGAGAACATTTAAGTGGGGAATATTCTGCTAAATCCAATACTAATACTTCAATACAAATATTGCATACAAATTAATAAAATTACAACATTTCTATAAAACAGGAGATTATTCAAAAACATTTGAGTGGGTCATATACTGCTAAATTCAATACTAATACTTCAATGCTATCAATGCATAAAAATAATTGATATTACAACATTTCTAAAAATCAGGACAGTATCTAGAACATTTAAGTGGGGAAAATTCTGCTAAATCAAACACTAATATTTCAATGCTATAATTGCATAAAAATAATTGAAATTACAACTTTTCTATAAAACGGGATAATATTTGAAAACATTCAAGTCAGGCAAATTTGCTAAATTTAATAATAAAATTTCAATGCTATCATTGCTTACAAACATTGAAATTACAACTTTACTATAAAACAGGGAAAAAAATTTAAAGTGGTGTTTATTTTTCTTAATTGAATTTAATATTTCAATGCTATCATTGCATAAAAATAACAAAATTTCTATAAAAGGGGACAGTATTAGAAAACATTAATGTGGGTTGTATATTTTACTAAATTCAATACTAATAATTCAATGCTATTATTGCACAAAAATAATTGATATTACAACATTTCTACAAATCAGGTCAGTATTGAGAACATTTAAGTGGGGAATATTCTGCTAAATCCAATACTAATACTTCAATACAATCATTGCATACAAATAATTAAAATTACAACATTTCTATAAAACAGGACAGTATTCGAAAACATTTAAGTGGGGCATATTCTGCTAAATTCTATACTAATCTTTCAATGCTATTATTGCACAAAAATAGTTGAAATTACAACATTTCTACAAATCAGGACAGTATCCAGAACATTTAAGTGGGGAAAATTCTGCTAAATTAGACACTAATATTTCAATGTGTCATGGTCAGCATGACTCAATATTTTATTTTTTACAGTTTTTCTTATTCGTTCAGTTATAAAATTTTATATTATTTGTTATACACCAATATTTACTTAAGACATTTTATAATTCCTAAATTACATGTTTTTTCTAGTTTATATTTACTTTAGATTACGATACTGAACACATGATGTTTACGACATATAATTATTTCTTAATATTACGTATGTTTTTTATGTATCTTATTTATTTAATATATTTTAAATCATGACTTTTATATTTTTTGGAAAAACCAGAATAATTTAGATTTGTCACGTCATACTTTGTCAGGTGATTTTTTATTGTATAGCTTCATCGAAAATACGTGGGCTTTATCAGGCGTTCAATTTGTATATAAGCAGCAGTTTTTTACCATTGAGTTCAGTTCCAATCCAACCTTTACTAACCTGGTACTGTCTACAGTCATTCAGTACCAACCTCTCCTGCAGAATCTACAGTCATTTTCTGCAATTCCTAACCTTTGCCATTTACAGTCACTTGGCAAAAATCCTATACAGTCCACTACTTTATTTCCTTTCTTTATATTAAGTTTAGATTAATATTATAGTTAAAGTAAATTAATTAATAAACATTTATAAATAACATTAACTTTTTTTGTCCATTCTTTATTTCTTTTTACAAACTCACTTACGCCATAACACAATGCTATAATTGCATAAAAATAATTGATATTATAACATATTTATACAACAGAACAGTGTTCTAAAACATTTAAGAGGGGTATATTTTGCCAAATTCAATACTAATATTTCAATGCTATTATTGCACAAAAATAGTTGATATTACAGCATTTCTATAAAACAGCACAGTATTCGAAAACATTTATGAGGGGTATATTTTGTCAAATTAAATACTAATAATTCAATGCTATTATTGCATAAATTAATTGAAATCACAACATTTCTAAATATAAGGACAGTATTCAAGAAAATTTAAGTGGGGCCTATTTGCTAACTTCAATACTAAAATTTCAATGCTATTATTGCTTAAAAACATTGTAATTACAAGTTTACTATAAAACAGGGAAAAAAATTTAAAGTGGTGTTTATTTTTCTTAATTTAATACTAATATTTCAATGCTATCATTGCTTAAAAATAACAAAATTTTTATAAAAGAGGACCGTATTAGAAAACATTAATGTGGGGTGTATATTTTACTAAATTCAATACTAATAACAAAATGCTATTATTGCACGAAAATAGTTGATATTACAACATTTCTACAAATCAGGAGAGTATTGAGAACATTTAAGTGGGGAATATTCTGCTAAATCCAATACTAATACTTCAATACAATCATTGCATACAAATAATTAAAATTATAACATTTCTATAAAACAGGAGAGTATTCGAAAACATTTAAGTGGGGTATATACTGCTAAATTCAATACTAATACTTCAATGCTATCAATGCATAAAAATAATTGATATTACAACATTTCTAAAAATCAGGACAGTATCTAGAACATTTAAGTGGGGAAAATTCTGCTAAATCAAACACTAATATTTCAATGCTATAATTGCATAAAAATAAAAAAATTTCTATAAAAGAGGACCGTATTAGAAAACATTAATGTGGGGTATATATTTTAATAAATTCAATACTAATAATTCCATGCTATTATTGCACAAAAATAGTTGATATTACAACATTTCTATAAAACAGCACAGTATTCGAAAACATTTATGAGGGGTATATTTTGTCAAATTAAATACTAATAATTCAATGCTATTATTGCATAAAAATAATTGAAATCACAACATTTCTAAATATAAGGACAGTATTCAAGAAAATTTAAGTGGGGCATATTTGCTAACTTCAATACTAAAATTTCAATGCTATTATTGCTTAAAAACATTGTAATTACAAGTTTACTATAAAACAGGGAAAAAAATTGAAAGTGGTGTTTATTTTTCATAATTTAATGCTAATATTTCAATGCTATCATTTCTTAAAAATAACAAAATTTCTATAAAAGAGGACCGTATTAGAAAACATTAATGTGGGGTGTATATTTTACTAAATTCAATACTAATAACTCAATGCTATTATTGCACGAAAATAGTTGATATTACAACATTTCTACAAATCAGGAAAGTATTGAGAACATTTAAGTGGGGAATATTCTGCTAAATCCAATACTAATACTTCAATACAATCATTGCATACAAATAATTAAAATTATAACATTTCTATAAAACATGAGAGTATTCGAAAACATTTAAGTGGGGTATATACTGCTAAATTCAATACTAATACTTCAATGCTATCAATGCATAAAAATAATTGATATTACAACATTTCTAAAAATCAGGACAGTATCTAGAACATTTAAGTGGGGAAAATTCTGCTAAATCAAACACTAATATTTCAATGCTATAATTGCATAAAAATAACAAAATTTCTATAAAAGAGGACCGTATTCGAAAACATTAATGTGGGGTATATATTTTAATAAATTCAATACTAATAATTCCATGCTATTATTGCACAAAAATAGTTGATATTACAACATTTCTATAAAACAGCACAGTATTCGAAAACATTTATGAGGGGTATATTTTGTCAAATTAAATACTAATAATTCAATGCTATTATTGCATAAAAATAATTGAAATCACAACATTTCTAAATATAAGGACAGTATTCAAGAAAATTTAAGTGGGGCATATTTGCTAACTTCAATACTAAAATTTCAATGCAATTATTGCTTAAAAACATTGTAATTACAAGTTTACTATAAAACAGGGAAAAAAATTGAAAGTGGTGTTTATTTTTCATAATTTAATACTAATATTTCAATGCTATCATTTCTTAAAAATAACAAAATTTCTATAAAAGAGGACCGTATTAGAAAACATTAATGTGGGGTGTATATTTTACTAAATTCAATACTAATAACAAAATGCTATTATTGCACGAAAATAGTTGATATTACAACATTTCTACAAATCAGGACAGTATTGAGAACATTTAAGTGGGGAATATTCTGCTAAATCCAATACTAATACTTCAATACAATCATTGCATACAAATAATTAAAATTATAACATTTCTATAAAACAGGAGAGTATTCGAAAACATTTAAGTGGGGTATATACTTCTAAATTCAATACTAATACTTCAATGCTATCAATGCATAAAAATAATTGATATTACAACATTTCTAAAAATCAGGACAGTATCTAGAACATTTAAGTGGAGAAAATTCTGCTAAATCAAACACTAATATTTCAATGCTATAATTGCATAAAAATAATTGAAATTACAACTTTTCTATAAAACAGGACAATATTTGAAAACATTCAAGTCAGGCAAATTTGCTAAATTCAATATTAAATTTTCAATGTTATCATTGCTTAAAAACATTGAAATTACAACTTTACTATAAAACAGGGAAAAAAATTTAAAGTGGTGTTTATTTTTCTTAATTCAATACTAATATTTCAATGCTATCATTGCATAAAAATAACAAAATTTCTATAAAAGAGGACCGTATTAGAAAACATTAATGTGGGGTGTATATTTTACTAAATTCAATACTAATAACTCAATGCTATTATTGCACGAAAATAGTTGATATTACAACATTTCTACAAATCAAGACAGTATTGAGAACATTTAAGTGGGGAATATTCTGCTATATCCAATACTAATACTTCAATACAATCATTGCATACAAATAATTAAAATTATAACATTTCTATAAAACAGGAGAGTATTCGAAAACATTTAAGTGGGGTATATACTGCTAAATTCAATACTAATACTTCAATGCTATCAATGCATAAAAATAATTGATATTACAACATTTCTAAAAATCAGGACAGTATCTAGAACATTTAAGTGGGGAAAATTCTGCTAAATCAAACACTAATATTTCAATGCTATAATTGCATAAAAATAATTGAAATTACAACATTTCTACAAATCAGGACAGTATTGAGAACATTTAATTGGGGAATATTCTGCTAAATCCAATACTAATACTTCAATACAATCATTGCATACAAATTAATAAAATTACAACATTTCTATAAAACAGGAGATTATTCAAAAACATTTGAGTGGGTCATATACTGCTAAATTCAATACTAATACTTCAATGCTATCAATGCATAAAAATAATTGATATTACAACATTTCTAAAAATCAGGACAGTATCTAGAACATTTAAGTGGGGAAAATTCTGCTAAATCAAACACTAATATTTCAATGCTATAATTGCATAAAAATAATTGAAATTACAACATTTCTACAAATCAGGACAGTATTGAGAACATTTAAGTGGGGAATATTCTGCTAAATCTAATACTAATACTTCAATACAATCATTGCATACAAATTAATAAAATTACAACATTTCTATAAAACAGGTGATTATTCAAAAACATTTGAGAGGGTCATATGCTGCTAAATTCAATACTAATACTTCAATGCTATCAATGCATAAAAATAATTGATATTACAACATTTCTAAAAATCAGGACAATATCTAGAACATTTAATCGGGGAAAATTCTGCTAAATCAAACACTAATATTTCAATGCTATAATTGCATAAAAATAATTGAAATTACAACTTTTCTATAAAACGGGATAATATTTGAAAACATTCAAGTCAGGCAAATTTGCTAAATTTAATAATAAAATTTCAATGCTATCATTGCTTACAAACATTGAAATTACAACTTTACTATAAAACAGGGAAAAAAATTTAAAGTGGTGTTTATTTTTCTTAATTGAATTTAATATTTCAATGCTATCATTGCATAAAAATAACAAAATTTCTATAAAAGGGGACAGTATTAGAAAACATTAATGTGGGTTGTGTATTTTACTAAATTCAATACTAATAATTCAATGCTATTATTGCACAAAAATAATTGATATTACAACATTTCTACAAATCAGGTCAGTATTCAGAACATTTAAGTGGGGAATATTCTGCTAAATCCAATACTAATACTTCAATACAATCGTTGCATACAAATAATTAAAATTACAACATTTCTATAAAACAGGACAGTATTCGAAAACATTTAAGTGGGGCATATTCTGCTAAATTCTATACTAATCTTTTAATGCTATTATTGCACAAAAATAGTTGAAATTACAACATTTCTACAAATCAGGACAGTATCCAGAACATTTAAGTGGGGAAAATTCTGCTAAATTAGACACTAATATTTCAATGTGTCATGGTCAGCATGACTCAATATTTTATTTTTTACAGTTTTTCTTATTCGTTCAGTTATAAAATTTTATATTATTTGTTATACACCAATATTTACTTAAGACATTTTATAATTCCTAAATTTCATGTTTTTTCTAGTTTATATTTACTTTAGATTACGATACTGAACACATGATGTTTACGACATATAATTATTTCTTAATATTACTTATGTTTTTTATGTATCTTATTTATTTAATATATTTTAAATCATGATTTTTATATTTTTTGGAAAAACCAGAATAATTTAGATTTGTCACGTCATACTTTGTCAGGTGATTTTTTATTGTATAGCTTCATCGAAAATACGTGGGCTTTATCAGGCGTTCAATTTGTATATAAGCAGCAGTTTTTTACCATTGAGTTCAGTTCCAATCCAACCTTTACTAACCTGGTACTGTCTACAGTCATTCAGTACCAACCTCTCCTGCAGAATCTACAGTCATTTTCTGCAATTCCTAACCTTTGCCATTTAGAGTCACTTGGCAAAAATCCTATACAGTCCACTACTTTATTTCCTTTCTTTATATTAAGTTTAGATTAATATTATAGTTAAAGTATATTAATTAATAAACATTTATAAATAACATTAACTTTTTTTTGTCCATTCTTTATTTCTTTTTACAAACTCACTTACGCCATAACACAATGCTATAATTGCATAAAAATAATTGATATTATAACATATTTATACAACAGGACAGTGTTCTAAAACATTTAAGAGGGGTATATTTTGCCAAATTCAATACTAATATTTCAATGCTATTATTGCACAAAAATAGTTGATATTACAGCATTTCTATAAAACAGCACAGTATTCGAAAACATTTATGAGGGATATATTTTGTCAAATTAAATACTAATAATTCAATGCTATTATTGCATAAATTAATTGAAATCACAACATTTCTAAATATAAGGACAGTATTCAAGAAAATTTAAGCGGGGCATATTTGCTAACTTCAATACTAAATTTTCAATGCTATTATTGCTTAAAAACCTTGTAATTACAAGTTTACTATAAAACAGGGAAAAAAATTTAAAGTGGTGTTTATTTTTCTTAATTTAATACTAATATTTCAATGCTATCATTGCTTAAAAATAACAAAATTTCTATAAAAGAGGACCGTATTAGAAAACATTAATGTGGGGTGTATATTTTACTAAATTCAATACTAATAACAAAATGCTATTATTGCACGAAAATAGTTGATATTACAACATTTCTACAAATCAGGACAGTATTGAGAACATTTCAGTGGGGAATATTCTGCTAAATCCAATACTAATACTTCAATACAATCATTGCATACAAATAATTAAAATTATAACATTTCTATAAAACAGGAGAGTATTCGAAAACATTTAAGTGGGGTATATACTTCTAAATTCAATACTAATACTTCAATGCTATCAATGCATAAAAATAATTGATATTACAACATTTCTAAAAATCAGGACAGTATCTAGAACATTTAAGTGGAGAAAATTCTGCTAAATCAAACACTAATATTTCAATGCTATAATTGCATAAAAATAACAAAATTTCTATAAAAGAGGACCGTATTAGAAAACATTAATGTGGGGTGTATATTTTAATAAATTCAATACTAATAATTCCATGCTATTATTGCACAAAAATAGTTGATATTACAACATTTCTATAAAACAGCACAGTATTCGAAAACATTTATGAGGGGTATATTTTGTCAAATTAAATACTAATAATCAATGCTATTATTGCATAAAAATAATTGAAATCACAACATTTCTAAATATAAGGACAGTATTCAAGAAAATTTAAGTGGGGCATATTTGCTAACTTCAATACTAAAATTTCAATGCTATTATTGCTTAAAAACATTGTAATTACAAGTTTACTATAAAACAGGGAAAAAAATTGAAAGTGGTGTTTATTTTTCATAATTTAATGCTAATATTTCAATGCTATCATTTCTTAAAAATAACAAAATTTCTATAAAAGAGGACCGTACTAGAAAACATTAATGTGGGGTGTATATTTTACTAAATTCAATACTAATAACTCAATGCTATTATTGCACGAAAATAGTTGATATTACAACATTTCTACAAATCAGGAAAGTATTGAGAACATTTAAGTGGGGAATATTCTGCTAAATCCAATACTAATACTTCAATACAATCATTGCATACAAATAATTAAAATTATAACATTTCTATAAAACAGGAGAGTATTCGAAAACATTTAAGTGGGGTATATACTGCTAAATTCAATACTAATACTTCAATGCTATCAATGCATAAAAATAATTGATATTACAACATTTCTAAAAATCAGGACAGTATCTAGAACATTTAAGTGGGGAAAATTCTGCTAAATCAAACACTAATATTTCAATGCTATAATTGCATAAAAATAAAAAAATTTCTATAAAAGAGGACCGTATTAGGAAACATTAATGTGGGGTATATATTTTAATAAATTCAATACTAATAATTCCATGCTATTATTGCACAAAAATAGTTGATATTACAACATTTCTATAAAACAGCACAGTATTCGAAAACATTTATGAGGGGTATATTTTGTCAAATTAAATACTAATAATTCAATGCTATTATTGCATAAAAATAATTGAAATCACAACATTTCTAAATATAAGGACAGTATTCAAGAAAATTTAAGTGGGGCATATTTGCTAACTTCAATACTAAAATTTCAATGCTATTATTGCTTAAAAACATTGTAATTACAAGTTTACTATAAAACAGGGAAAAAAATTGAAAGTGGTGTTTATTTTTCATAATTTAATGCTAATATTTCAATGCTATCATTTCTTAAAAATAACAAAATTTCTATAAAAGAGGACCGTATTAGAAAACATTAATGTGGGGTGTATATTTTACTAAATTCAATACTAATAACTCAATGCTATTATTGCACGAAAATAGTTGATATTACAACATTTCTACAAATCAGGAAAGTATTGAGAACATTTAAGTGGGGAATATTCTGCTAAATCCAATACTAATACTTCAATACAATCATTGCATACAAATAATTAAAATTATAACATTTCTATAAAACAGGAGAGTATTCGAAAACATTTAAGTGGGGTATATACTGCTAAATTCAATACTAATACTTCAATGCTATCAATGCATAAAAATAATTGATATTACAACATTTCTAAAAATCAGGACAGTATCTAGAACATTTAAGTGGGGAAAATTCTGCTAAATCAAACACTAATATTTCAATGCTATAATTGCATAAAAATAACAAAATTTCTATAAAAGAGGACCGTATTAGAAAACATTAATGTGGGGTATATATTTTAATAAATTCAATACTAATAATTCCATGCTATTATTGCACAAAAATAGTTGATATTACAACATTTCTATAAAACAGCACAGTATTCGAAAACATTTATGAGGGGTATATTTTGTCAAATTAAATACTAATAATTCAATGCTATTATTGCATAAAAATAATTGAAATCACAACATTTCTAAATATAAGGACAGTATTCAAGAAAATTTAAGTGGGGCATATTTGCTAACTTCAATACTAAAATTTCAATGCAATTATTGCTTAAAAACATTGTAATTACAAGTTTACTATAAAACAGGGAAAAAAATTGAAAGTGGTGTTTATTTTTCATAATTTAATACTAATATTTCAATGCTATCATTTCTTAAAAATAACAAAATTTCTATAAAAGAGGACCGTATTAGAAAACATTAATGTGGGGTGTATATTTTACTAAATTCAATACTAATAACTCAATGCTATTATTGCACGAAAATAGTTGATATTACAACATTTCTACAAATCAAGACAGTAATGAGAACATTTAAGTGGGGAATATTCTGCTAAATCCAATACTAATACTTCAATACAATCATTGCATACAAATAATTAAAATTATAACATTTCTATAAAACAGGAGAGTATTCGAAAACATTTAAGTGGGGTATATACTGCTAAATTCAATACTAATACTTCAATGCTATCAATGCATAAAAATAATTGATATTACAACATTTCTAAAAATCAGGACAGTATCTAGAACATTTAAGTGGGGAAAATTCTGCTAAATCAAACACTAATATTTCAATGCTATAATTGCATAAAAATAACAAAATTTCTATAAAAGAGGACCGTATTAGAAAACATTAATGTGGGGTGTATATTTTAATAAATTCAATACTAATAATTCCATGCTATTATTGCACAAAAATAGTTGATATTACAACATTTCTATAAAACAGCACAGTATTCGAAAACATTTATGAGGGGTATATTTTGTCAAATTAAATACTAATAATCAATGCTATTATTGCATAAAAATAATTGAAATCACAACATTTCTAAATATAAGGACAGTATTCAAGAAAATTTAAGTGGGGCATATTTGCTAACTTCAATACTAAAATTTCAATGCTATTATTGCTTAAAAACATTGTAATTACAAGTTTACTATAAAACAGGGAAAAAAATTGAAAGTGGTGTTTATTTTTCATAATTTAATGCTAATATTTCAATGCTATCATTTCTTAAAAATAACAAAATTTCTATAAAAGAGGACCGTACTAGAAAACATTAATGTGGGGTGTATATTTTACTAAATTCAATACTAATAACTCAATGCTATTATTGCACGAAAATAGTTGATATTACAACATTTCTACAAATCAGGAAAGTATTGAGAACATTTAAGTGGGGAATATTCTGCTAAATCCAATACCAATACTTCAATACAATCATTGCATACAAATAATTAAAATTATAACATTTCTATAAAACAGGAGAGTATTCGAAAACATTAAAGTGGGGTATATACTGCTAAATTCAATACTAATACTTCAATGCTATCAATGCATAAAAATAATTGATATTACAACATTTCTAAAAATCAGGACAGTATCTAGAACATTTAAGTGGGGAAAATTCTGCTAAATCAAACACTAATATTTCAATGCTATAATTGCATAAAAATAACAAAATTTCTATAAAAGAGGACCGTATTAGGAAACATTAATGTGGGGTATATATTTTAATAAATTCAATACTAATAATTCCATGCTATTATTGCACAAAAATAGTTGATATTACAACATTTCTATAAAACAGCACAGTATTCGAAAACATTTATGAGGGGTATATTTTGTCAAATTAAATACTAATAATTCAATGCTATTATTGCATAAAAATAATTGAAATCACAACATTTCTAAATATAAGGACAGTATTCAAGAAAATTTAAGTGGGGCATATTTGCTAACTTCAATACTAAAATTTCAATGCTATTATTGCTTAAAAACATTGTAATTACAAGTTTACTATAAAACAGGGAAAAAAATTGAAAGTGGTGTTTATTTTTTATAATTTAATGCTAATATTTCAATGCTATCATTTCTTAAAAATAACAAAATTTCTATAAAAGAGGACCGTATTAGAAAACATTAATGTGGGGTGTATATTTTACTAAATTCAATACTAATAACTCAATGCTATTATTGCACGAAAATAGTTGATATTACAACATTTCTACAAATCAGGAAAGTATTGAGAACATTTAAGTGGGGAATATTCTGCTAAATCCAATACTAATACTTCAATACAATCATTGCATACAAATAATTAAAATTATAACATTTCTATAAAACAGGAGAGTATTCGAAAACATTTAAGTGGGGTATATACTGCTAAATTCAATACTAATACTTCAATGCTATCAATGCATAAAAATAATTGATATTACAACATTTCTAAAAATCAGGACAGTATCTAGAACATTTAAGTGGGGAAAATTCTGCTAAATCAAACACTAATATTTCAATGCTATAATTGCATAAAAATAACAAAATTTCTATAAAAGAGGACCGTATTAGAAAACATTAATGTGGGGTATATATTTTAATAAATTCAATACTAATAATTCCATGCTATTATTGCACAAAAATAGTTGATATTACAACATTTCTATAAAACAGCACAGTATTCGAAAACATTTATGAGGGGTATATTTTGTCAAATTAAATACTAATAATTCAATGCTATTATTGCATAAAAATAATTGAAATCACAACATTTCTAAATATAAGGACAGTATTCAAGAAAATTTAAGTGGGGCATATTTGCTAACTTCAATACTAAAATTTCAATGCAATTATTGCTTAAAAACATTGTAATTACAAGTTTACTATAAAACAGGGAAAAAAATTGAAAGTGGTGTTTATTTTTCATAATTTAATACTAATATTTCAATGCTATCATTTCTTAAAAATAACAAAATTTCTATAAAAGAGGACCGTATTAGAAAACATTAATGTGGGGTGTATATTTTACTAAATTCAATACTAATAACTCAATGCTATTATTGCACGAAAATAGTTGATATTACAACATTTCTACAAATCAAGACAGTAATGAGAACATTTAAGTGGGGAATATTCTGCTAAATCCAATACTAATACTTCAATACAATCATTGCATACAAATAATTAAAATTATAACATTTCTATAAAACAGGAGAGTATTCGAAAACATTTAAGTGGGGTATATACTGCTAAATTCAATACTAATACTTCAATGCTATCAATGCATAAAAATAATTGATATTACAACATTTCTAAAAATCAGGACAGTATTTAGAACATTTAAGTGGGGAAAATTCTGCTAAATCAAACACTAATATTTCAATGCTATAATTGCATAAAAATAACAAAATTTCTATAAAAGAGGACCGTATTAGGAAACATTAATGTGGGGTATATATTTTAATAAATTCAATACTAATAATTCCATGCTATTATTGCACAAAAATAGTTGATATTACAACATTTCTATAAAACAGCACAGTATTCGAAAACATTTATGAGGGGTATATTTTGTCAAATTAAATACTAATAATTCAATGCTATTATTGCATAAAAATAATTGAAATCACAACATTTCTAAATATAAGGACAGTATTCAAGAAAATTTAAGTGGGGCATATTTGCTAACTTCAATACTAAAATTTCAATGCTATTATTGCTTAAAAACATTGTAATTACAAGTTTACTATAAAACAGGGAAAAAAATTGAAAGTGGTGTTTATTTTTCATAATTTAATGCTAATATTTCAATGCTATCATTTCTTAAAAATAACAAAATTTCTATAAAAGAGGACCGTATTAGAAAACATTAATGTGGGGTGTATATTTTACTAAATTCAATACTAATAACTCAATGCTATTATTGCACGAAAATAGTTGATATTACAACATTTCTACAAATCAGGAAAGTATTGAGAACATTTAAGTGGGGAATATTCTGCTAAATCCAATACTAATACTTCAATACAATCATTGCATACAAATAATTAAAATTATAACATTTCTATAAAACAGGAGAGTATTCGAAAACATTTAAGTGGGGTATATACTGCTAAATTCAATACTAATACTTCAATGCTATCAATGCATAAAAATAATTGATATTACAACATTTCTAAAAATCAGGACAGTATCTAGAACATTTAAGTGGGGAAAATTCTGCTAAATCAAACACTAATATTTCAATGCTATAATTGCATAAAAATAACAAAATTTCTATAAAAGAGGACCGTATTAGAAAACATTAATGTGGGGTATATATTTTAATAAATTCAATACTAATAATTCCATGCTATTATTGCACAAAAATAGTTGATATTACAACATTTCTATAAAACAGCACAGTATTCGAAAACATTTATGAGGGGTATATTTTGTCAAATTAAATACTAATAATTCAATGCTATTATTGCATAAAAATAATTGAAATCACAACATTTCTAAATATAAGGACAGTATTCAAGAAAATTTAAGTGGGGCATATTTGCTAACTTCAATACTAAAATTTCAATGCAATTATTGCTTAAAAACATTGTAATTACAAGTTTACTATAAAACAGGGAAAAAAATTGAAAGTGGTGTTTATTTTTCATAATTTAATACTAATATTTCAATGCTATCATTTCTTAAAAATAACAAAATTTCTATAAAAGAGGACCGTATTAGAAAACATTAATGTGGGGTGTATATTTTACTAAATTCAATACTAATAACTCAATGCTATTATTGCACGAAAATAGTTGATATTACAACATTTCTACAAATCAAGACAGTATTGAGAACATTTAAGTGGGGAATATTCTGCTAAATCCAATACTAATACTTCAATACAATCATTGCATACAAATAATTAAAATTATAACATTTCTATAAAACAGGAGAGTATTCGAAAACATTTAAGTGGGGTATATACTGCTAAATTCAATACTAATACTTCAATGCTATCAATGCATAAAAATAATTGATATTACAACATTTCTAAAAATCAGGACAGTATCTAGAACATTTAAGTGGGGAAAATTCTGCTAAATCAAACACTAATATTTCAATGCTATAATTGCATAAAAATAACAAAATTTCTATAAAAGAGGACCGTATTAGGAAACATTAATGTGGGGTATATATTTTAATAAATTCAATACTAATAATTCCATGCTATTATTGCACAAAAATAGTTGATATTACAACATTTCTATAAAACAGCACAGTATTCGAAAACATTTATGAGGGGTATATTTTGTCAAATTAAATACTAATAATTCAATGCTATTATTGCATAAAAATAATTGAAATCACAACATTTCTAAATATAAGGACAGTATTCAAGAAAATTTAAGTGGTGCATATTTGCTAACTTCAATACTAAAATTTCAATGCTATTATTGCTTAAAAACATTGTAATTACAAGTTTACTATAAAACAGGGAAAAAAATTGAAAGTGGTGTTTATTTTTCATAATTTAATACTAATATTTCAATGCTATCATTTCTTAAAAATAACAAAATTTCTATAAAAGAGGACCGTATTAGAAAACATTAATGTGGGGTGTATATTTTACTAAATTCAATACTAATAACTCAATGCTATTATTGCACGAAAATAGTTGATATTACAACATTTCTACAAATCAGGAAAGTATTGAGAACATTTAAGTGGGGAATATTCTGCTAAATCCAATACTAATACTTCAATACAATCATTGCATACAAATAATTAAAATTATAACATTTCTATAAAACAGGAGAGTATTCGAAAACATTTAAGTGGGGTATATACTGCTAAATTCAATACTAATACTTCAATGCTATCAATGCATAAAAATAATTGATATTACAACATTTCTAAAAATCAGGACAGTATCTAGAACATTTAAGAGGGGAAAATTCTGCTAAATCAAACACTAATATTTCAATGCTATAATTGCATAAAAATAACAAAATTTCTATAAAAGAGGACCGTATTAGAAAACATTAATGTGGGGTATATATTTTAATAAATTCAATACTAATAATTCCATGCTATTATTGCACAAAAATAGTTGATATTACAACATTTCTATAAAACAGCACAGTATTCGAAAACATTTATGAGGGGTATATTTTGTCAAATTAAATACTAATAATTCAATGCTATTATTGCATAAAAATAATTGAAATCACAACATTTCTAAATATAAGGACAGTATTCAAGAAAATTTAAGTGGGGCATATTTGCTAACTTCAATACTAAAATTTCAATGCAATTATTGCTTAAAAACATTGTAATTACAAGTTTACTATAAAACAGGGAAAAAAATTGAAAGTGGTGTTTATTTTTCATAATTTAATACTAATATTTCAATGCTATCATTTCTTAAAAATAACAAAATTTCTATAAAAGAGGACCGTATTAGAAAACATTAATGTGGGGTGTATATTTTACTAAATTCAATACTAATAACTCAATGCTATTATTGCACGAAAATAGTTGATATTACAACATTTCTACAAATCAAGACAGTATTGAGAACATTTAAGTGGGGAATATTCTGCTAAATCCAATACTAATACTTCAATACAATCATTGCATACAAATAATTAAAATTATAACATTTCTATAAAACAGGAGAGTATTCGAAAACATTTAAGTGGGGTATATACTGCTAAATTCAATACTAATACTTCAATGCTATCAATGCATAAAAATAATTGATATTACAACATTTCTAAAAATCAGGACAGTATCTAGAACATTTAAATGGGGAAAATTCTGCTAAATCAAACACTAATATTTCAATGCTATAATTGCATAAAAATAATTGAAATTACAACATTTCTACAAATCAGGACAGTATTGAGAACATTTAAGTGGGGAATATTCTGCTAAATCCAATACTAATACTTCAATACAATCATTGCATACAAATTAATAAAATTACAACATTTCTATAAAACAGGTGATTATTCAAAAACATTTGAGAGGGTCATATGCTGCTAAATTCAATACTAATACTTCAATGCTATCAATGCATAAAAATAATTGATATTACAACATTTCTAAAAATCAGGACAATATCTAGAACATTTAAGTGGGGAAAATTCTGCTAAATCAAACACTAATATTTCAATGCTATAATTGCATAAAAATAATTGAAATTACAACTTTTCTATAAAACGGGATAATATTTGAAAACATTCAAGTCAGGCAAATTTGCTAAATTTAATAATAAAATTTCAATGCTATCATTGCTTACAAACATTGAAATTACAACTTTACTATAAAACAGGGAAAAAAATTTAAAGTGGTGTTTATTTTTCTTAATTGAATTTAATATTTCAATGCTATCATTGCATAAAAATAACAAAATTTCTATAAAAGGGGACAGTATTAGAAAACATTAATGTGGGTTGTGTATTTTACTAAATTCAATACTAATAATTCAATGCTATTATTGCACAAAAATAATTGATATTACAACATTTCTACAAATCAGGTCAGTATTCAGAACATTTAAGTGGGGAATATTCTGCTAAATCCAATACTAATACTTCAATACAATCATTGCATACAAATAATTAAAATTACAACATTTCTATAAAACAGGACAGTATTCGAAAACATTTAAGTGGGGCATATTCTGCTAAATTCTATACTAATCTTTTAATGCTATTATTGCACAAAAATAGTTGAAATTACAACATTTCTACAAATCAGGACAGTATCCAGAACATTTAAGTGGGGAAAATTCTGCTAAATTAGACACTAATATTTCAATGTGTCATGGTCAGCATGACTCAATATTTTATTTTTTACAGTTTTTCTTATTCGTTCAGTTATAAAATTTTATATTATTTGTTATACACCAATATTTACTTAAGACATTTTATAATTCCTAAATTTCATGTTTTTTCTAGTTAATATTTACTTTAGATTACGATACTGAACACATGATGTTTACGACATATAATTATTTCTTAATATTACTTATGTTTTTTATGTATCTTATTTATTTAATATATTTTAAATCATGACTTTTATATTTTTTGGAAAAACCAGAATAATTTAGATTTGTCACGTCATACTTTGTCAGGTGATTTTTTATTGTATAGCTTCATCGAAAATACGTGGGCTTTATCAGGCGTTCAATTTGTATATAAGCAGCAGTTTTTTACCATTGAGTTCAGTTCCAATCCAACCTTTACTAACCTGGTACTGTCTACAGTCATTCAGTACCAACCTCTCCTGCAGAATCTACAGTCATTTTCTACAATTCCTAACCTTTGCCATTTACAGTCACTTGGCAAAAATCCTATACAGTCCACTACTTTATTTCCTTTCTTTATATTAAGTTTAGATTAATATTATAGTTAAAGTAAATTAATTAATAAACATTTATAAATAACATTAACTTTTTTTTGTCCATTCATTATTTCTTTTTACAAACTCACTTACGCCATAACACAATGCTATAATTGCATAAAAATAATTGATATTATAACATATTTATACAACAGGACAGTGTTCTAAAACATTTAAGAGGGGTATATTTTGCCAAATTCAATACTAATATTTCAATGCTATTATTGCACAAAAATAGTTGATATTACAGCATTTCTATAAAACAGCACAGTATTCGAAAACATTTATGAGGGGTATATTTTGTCAAATTAAATACTAATAATTCAATGCTATTATTGCATAAATTAATTGAAATCACAACATTTCTAAATATAAGGACAGTATTCAAGAAAATTTAAGTGGGGCATATTTGCTAACTTCAATACTAAAATTTCAATGCTATTATTGCTTAAAAACATTGTAATTACAAGTTTACTATAAAACAGGGAAAAAAATTTAAAGTGGTGTTTATTTTTCTTAATTTAATACTAATATTTCAATGCTATCATTGCTTAAAAATAACAAAATTTCTATAAAAGAGGACCGTATTAGAAAACATTAATGTGGGGTGTATATTTTACTAAATTCAATACTAATAACAAAATGCTATTATTGCACGAAAATAGTTGATATTACAACATTTCTACAAATCAGGACAGTATTGAGAACATTTAAGTGGGGAATATTCTGCTAAATCCAATACTAATACTTCAATACAATCATTGCATACAAATAATTAAAATTATAACATTTCTATAAAACAGGAGAGTATTCGAAAACATTTAAGTGGGGTATATACTGCTAAATTCAATACTAATACTTCAATGCTATCAATGCATAAAAATAATTGATATTACAACATTTCTAAAAATCAGGACAGTATCTAGAACATTTAAGTGGGGAAAATTCTGCTAAATCAAACACTAATATTTCAATGCTATAATTGCATAAAAATAACAAAATTTCTATAAAAGAGGACCGTATTAGAAAACATTAATGTGGGGTATATATTTTAATAAATTCAATACTAATAATTCCATGCTATTATTGCACAAAAATAGTTGATATTACAACATTTCTATAAAACAGCACAGTATTCGAAAACATTTATGAGGGGTATATTTTGTCAAATTAAATACTAATAATTCAATGCTATTATTGCATAAAAATAATTGAAATCACAACATTTCTAAATATAAGGACAGTATTCAAGAAAATTTAAGTGGGGCATATTTGCTAACTTCAATACTAAAATTTCAATGCTATTATTGCTTAAAAACATTGTAATTACAAGTTTACTATAAAACAGGGAAAAAAATTGAAAGTGGTGTTTATTTTTCATAATTTAATGCTAATATTTCAATGCTATCATTTCATAAAAATAACAAAATTTCTATAAAAGAGGACCGTATTAGAAAACATTAATGTGGGGTGTATATTTTACTAAATTCAATACTAATAACTCAATGCTATTATTGCACGAAAATAGTTGATATTACAACATTTCTACAAATCAGGAAAGTATTGAGAACATTTAAGTGGGGAATATTCTGCTAAATCCAATACTAATACTTCAATACAATCATTGCATACAAATAATTAAAATTATAACATTTCTATAAAACAGGAGAGTATTTGAAAACATTTAAGTGGGGTATATACTGCTAAATTCAATACTAATACTTCAATGCTATCAATGCATAAAAATAATTGATATTACAACATTTCTAAAAATCAGGACAGTATCTAGAACATTTAAGTGGGGAAAATTCTGCTAAATCAAACACTAATATTTCAATGCTATAATTGCATAAAAATAATTGAAATTACAACATTTCTACAAATCAGGACAGTATTGAGAACATTTAAGTGGGGAATATTCTGCTAAATCCAATACTAATACTTCAATACAATCATTGCATACAAATTAATAAAATTACAACATTTCTATAAAACAGGAGATTATTCAAAAACATTTGAGTGGGTCATATACTGCTAAATTCAATACTAATACTTCAATGCTATCAATGCATAAAAATAATTGATATTACAACATTTCTAAAAATCAGGACAGTATCTAGAACATTTAAGCGGGGAAAATTCTGCTAAATCAAACACTAATATTTCAATGCTATAATTGCATAAAAATAATTGAAATTACAACATTTCTACAAATCAGGACAGTATTGAGAACATTTAAGTGGGGAATATTCTGCTAAATCCAATACTAATACTTCAATACAATCATTGCATACAAATTAATAAAATTACAACATTTCTATAAAACAGGTGATTATTCAAAAACATTTGAGAGGGTCATATGCTGCTAAATTCAATACTAATACTTCAATGCTATCAATGCATAAAAATAATTGAAATTACAACATTTCTAAAAATCAGGACAATATCTAGAACATTTAAGTGGGGAAAATTCTGCTAAATCAAACACTAATATTTCAATGCTATAATTGCATAAAAATAATTGATATTACAGCATTTCTATAAAACAGCACAGTATTCGAAAACATTTATGAGGGGTATATTTTGTCAAATTAAATACTAATAATTCAATGCTATTATTGCATAAATTAATTGAAATCACAACATTTCTAAATATAAGGACAGTATTCAAGAAAATTTAAGTGGGGCATATTTGCTAACTTCAATACTAAAATTTCAATGCTATTATTGCTTAAAAACATTGTAATTACAAGTTTACTATAAAACAGGGAAAAAAATTTAAAGTGGTGTTTATTTTTCTTAATTTAATACTAATATTTCAATGCTATCATTGCTTAAAAATAACAAAATTTCTATAAAAGAGGACCGTATTAGAAAACATTAATGTGGGGTGTATATTTTACTAAATTCAATACTAATAACAAAATGCTATTATTGCACGAAAATAGTTGATATTACAACATTTCTACAAATCAGGACAGTATTGAGAACATTTAAGTGGGGAATATTCTGCTAAATCCAATACTAATACTTCAATACAATCATTGCATACAAATAATTAAAATTATAACATTTCTATAAAACAGGAGAGTATTCGAAAACATTTAAGTGGGGTATATACTTCTAAATTCAATACTAATACTTCAATGCTATCAATGCATAAAAATAATTGATATTACAACATTTCTAAAAATCAGGACAGTATCTAGAACATTTAAATGGAGAAAATTCTGCTAAATCAAACACTAATATTTCAATGCTATAATTGCATAAAAATAATTGAAATTACAACTTTTCTATAAAACAGGACAATATTTGAAAACATTCAAGTCAGGCAAATTTGCTAAATTCAATATTAAATTTTCAATGTTATCATTGCTTAAAAACATTGAAATTACAACTTTACTATAAAACAGGGAAAAAAATTTAAAGTGGTGTTTATTTTTCTTAATTCAATACTAATATTTCAATGCTATCATTGCATAAAAATAACAAAATTTCTATAAAAGAGGACCGTATTAGAAAACATTAATGTGGGGTGTATATTTTACTAAATTCAATACAAATACTTCAATGCTATTATTGCACGAAAATAGTTGATATTACAACATTTCTACAAATCAAGACAGTATTGAGAACATTTAAGTGGGGAATATTCTGCTAAATCCAATACTAATACTTCAATACAATCATTGCATACAAATAATTAAAATTATAACATTTCTATAAAACAGGAGAGTATTCGAAAACATTTAAGTGGGGTATATACTGCTAAATTCAATACTAATACTTCAATGCTATCAATGCATAAAAATAATTGATATTACAACATTTCTAAAAATCAGGACAGTATCTAGAACATTTAAGTGGGGAAAATTCTGCTAAATCAAACACTAATATTTCAATGCTATAATTGCATAAAAATAATTGAAATTACAACATTTCTACAAATCAGGACAGTATTGAGAACATTTAATTGGGGAATATTCTGCTAAATCCAATACTAATACTTCAATACAATCATTGCATACAAATTAATAAAATTACAACATTTCTATAAAACAGGAGATTATTCAAAAACATTTGAGTGGGTCATATACTGCTAAATTCAATACTAATACTTCAATGCTATCAATGCATAAAAATAATTGATATTACAACATTTCTAAAAATCAGGACAGTATCTAGAACATTTAAGTGGGGAAAATTCTGCTAAATCAAACACTAATATTTCAATGCTATAATTGCATAAAAATAATTGAAATTACAACATTTCTACAAATCAGGACAGTATTGAGAACATTTAAGTGGGGAATATTCTGCTAAATCTAATACTAATACTTCAATACAATCATTGCATACAAATTAATAAAATTACAACATTTCTATAAAACAGGTGATTATTCAAAAACATTTGAGAGGGTCATATGCTGCTAAATTCAATACTAATACTTCAATGCTATCAATGCATAAAAATAATTGATATTACAACATTTCTAAAAATCAGGACAATATCTAGAACATTTAATCGGGGAAAATTCTGCTAAATCAAACACTAATATTTCAATGCTATAATTGCATAAAAATAATTGAAATTACAACTTTTCTATAAAACGGGATAATATTTGAAAACATTCAAGTCAGGCAAATTTGCTAAATTTAATAATAAAATTTCAATGCTATCATTGCTTACAAACATTGAAATTACAACTTTACTATAAAACAGGGAAAAAAATTTAAAGTGGTGTTTATTTTTCTTAATTGAATTTAATATTTCAATGCTATCATTGCATAAAAATAACAAAATTTCTATAAAAGGGGACAGTATTAGAAAACATTAATGTGGGTTGTATATTTTACTAAATTCAATACTAATAATTCAATGCTATTATTGCACAAAAATAATTGATATTACAACATTTCTACAAATCAGGTCAGTATTGAGAACATTTAAGTGGGGAATATTCTGCTAAATCCAATACTAATACTTCAATACAATCATTGCATACAAATAATTAAAATTACAACATTTCTATAAAACAGGACAGTATTCGAAAACATTTAAGTGGGGCATATTCTGCTAAATTCTATACTAATCTTTCAATGCTATTATTGCACAAAAATAGTTGAAATTACAACATTTCTACAAATCAGGACAGTATCCAGAACATTTAAGTGGGGAAAATTCTGCTAAATTAGACACTAATATTTCAATGTGTCATGGTCAGCATGACTCAATATTTTATTTTTTACAGTTTTTCTTATTCGTTCAGTTATAAAATTTTATATTATTTGTTATACACCAATATTTACTTAAGACATTTTATAATTCCTAAATTTCATGTTTTTTCTAGTTTATATTTACTTTAGATTACGATACTGAACACATGATGTTTACGACATATAATTATTTCTTAATATTACTTATGTTTTTTATGTATCTTATTTATTTAATATATTTTAAATCATGATTTTTATATTTTTTGGAAAAACCAGAATAATTTAGATTTGTCACGTCATACTTTGTCAGGTGATTTTTTATTGTATAGCTTCATCGAAAATACGTGGGCTTTATCAGGCGTTCAATTTGTATATAAGCAGCAGTTTTTTACCATTGAGTTCAGTTCCAATCCAACCTTTACTAACCTGGTACTGTCTACAGTCATTCAGTACCAACCTCTCCTGCAGAATCTACAGTCATTTTCTGCAATTCCTAACCTTTGCCATTTACAGTCACTTGGCAAAAATCCTATACAGTCCACTACTTTATTTCCTTTCTTTATATTAAGTTTAGATTAATATTATAGTTAAAGTATATTAATTAATAAACATTTATAAATAACATTAACTTTTTTTTGTCCATTATTTATTTCTTTTTACAAACTCACTTACGCCATAACACAATGCTATAATTGCATAAAAATAATTGATATTATAACATATTTATACAACAGGACAGTGTTCTAAAACATTTAAGAGGGGTATATTTTGCCAAATTCAATACTAATATTTCAATGCTATTATTGCACAAAAATAGTTGATATTACAGCATTTCTATAAAACAGCACAGTATTCGAAAACATTTATGAGGGATATATTTTGTCAAATTAAATACTAATAATTCAATGCTATTATTGTATAAATTAATTGAAATCACAACATTTCTAAATATAAGGACAGTATTCAAGAAAATTTAAGTGGGGCATATTTGCTAACTTCAATACTAAATTTTCAATGCTATTATTGCTTAAAAACCTTGTAATTACAAGTTTACTATAAAACAGGGAAAAAAATTTAAAGTGGTGTTTATTTTTCTTAATTTAATACTAATATTTCAATGCTATCATTGCTTAAAAATAACAAAATTTCTATAAAAGAGGACCGTATTAGAAAACATTAATGTGGGGTGTATATTTTACTAAATTCAATACTAATAACAAAATGCTATTATTGCACGAAAATAGTTGATATTACAACATTTCTACAAATCAGGACAGTATTGAGAACATTTCAGTGGGGAATATTCTGCTAAATCCAATACTAATACTTCAATACAATCATTGCATACAAATAATTAAAATTATAACATTTCTATAAAACAGGAGAGTATTCGAAAACATTTAAGTGGGGTATATACTTCTAAATTCAATACTAATACTTCAATGCTATCAATGCATAAAAATAATTGATATTACAACATTTCTAAAAATCAGGACAGTATCTAGAACATTTAAGTGGAGAAAATTCTGCTAAATCAAACACTAATATTTCAATGCTATAATTGCATAAAAATAACAAAATTTCTATAAAAGAGGACCGTATTAGAAAACATTAATGTGGGGTGTATATTTTAATAAATTCAATACTAATAATTCCATGCTATTATTGCACAAAAATAGTTGATATTACAACATTTCTATAAAACAGCACAGTATTCGAAAACATTTATGAGGGGTATATTTTGTCAAATTAAATACTAATAATCAATGCTATTATTGCATAAAAATAATTGAAATCACAACATTTCTAAATATAAGGACAGTATTCAAGAAAATTTAAGTGGGGCATATTTGCTAACTTCAATACTAAAATTTCAATGCTATTATTGCTTAAAAACATTGTAATTACAAGTTTACTATAAAACAGGGAAAAAAATTGAAAGTGGTGTTTATTTTTCATAATTTAATGCTAATATTTCAATGCTATCATTTCTTAAAAATAACAAAATTTCTATAAAAGAGGACCGTACTAGAAAACATTAATGTGGGGTGTATATTTTACTAAATTCAATACTAATAACTCAATGCTATTATTGCACGAAAATAGTTGATATTACAACATTTCTACAAATCAGGAAAGTATTGAGAACATTTAAGTGGGGAATATTCTGCTAAATCCAATACTAATACTTCAATACAATCATTGCATACAAATAATTAAAATTATAACATTTCTATAAAACAGGAGAGTATTCGAAAACATTTAAGTGGGGTATATACTGCTAAATTCAATACTAATACTTCAATGCTATCAATGCATAAAAATAATTGATATTACAACATTTCTAAAAATCAGGACAGTATCTAGAACATTTAAGTGGGGAAAATTCTGCTAAATCAAACACTAATATTTCAATGCTATAATTGCATAAAAATAACAAAATTTCTATAAAAGAGGACCGTATTAGGAAACATTAATGTGGGGTATATATTTTAATAAATTCAATACTAATAATTCCATGCTATTATTGCACAAAAATAGTTGATATTACAACATTTCTATAAAACAGCACAGTATTCGAAAACATTTATGAGGGGTATATTTTGTCAAATTAAATACTAATAATTCAATGCTATTATTGCATAAAAATAATTGAAATCACAACATTTCTAAATATAAGGACAGTATTCAAGAAAATTTAAGTGGGGCATATTTGCTAACTTCAATACTAAAATTTAAATGCTATTATTGCTTAAAAACATTGTAATTACAAGTTTACTATAAAACAGGGAAAAAAATTGAAAGTGGTGTTTATTTTTCATAATTTAATGCTAATATTTCAATGCTATCATTTCTTAAAAATAACAAAATTTCTATAAAAGAGGACCGTATTAGAAAACATTAATGTGGGGTGTATATTTTACTAAATTCAATACTAATAACTCAATGCTATTATTGCACGAAAATAGTTGATATTACAACATTTCTACAAATCAGGAAAGTATTGAGAACATTTAAGTGGGGAATATTCTGCTAAATCCAATACTAATACTTCAATACAATCATTGCATACAAATAATTAAAATTATAACATTTCTATAAAACAGGAGAGTATTCGAAAACATTTAAGTGGGGTATATACTGCTAAATTCAATACTAATACTTCAATGCTATCAATGCATAAAAATAATTGATATTACAACATTTCTAAAAATCAGGACAGTATCTAGAACATTTAAGTGGGGAAAATTCTGCTAAATCAAACACTAATATTTCAATGCTATAATTGCATAAAAATAACAAAATTTCTATAAAAGAGGACCGTATTAGAAAACATTAATGTGGGGTATATATTTTAATAAATTCAATACTAATAATTCCATGCTATTATTGCACAAAAATAGTTGATATTACAACATTTCTATAAAACAGCACAGTATTCGAAAACATTTATGAGGGGTATATTTTGTCAAATTAAATACTAATAATTCAATGCTATTATTGCATAAAAATAATTGAAATCACAACATTTCTAAATATAAGGACAGTATTCAAGAAAATTTAAGTGGGGCATATTTGCTAACTTCAATACTAAAATTTCAATGCAATTATTGCTTAAAAACATTGTAATTACAAGTTTACTATAAAACAGGGAAAAAAATTGAAAGTGGTGTTTATTTTTCATAATTTAATACTAATATTTCAATGCTATCATTCCTTAAAAATAACAAAATTTCTATAAAAGAGGACCGTATTAGAAAACATTAATGTGGGGTGTATATTTTACTAAATTCAATACTAATAACTCAATGCTATTATTGCACGAAAATAGTTGATATTACAACATTTCTACAAATCAAGACAGTATTGAGAACATTTAAGTGGGGAATATTCTGCTAAATCCAATACTAATACTTCAATACAATCATTGCATACAAATAATTAAAATTATAACATTTCTATAAAACAGGAGAGTATTCGAAAACATTTAAGTGGGGTATATACTGCTAAATTCAATACTAATACTTCAATGCTATCAATGCATAAAAATAATTGATATTACAACATTTCTAAAAATCAGGACAGTATTTAGAACATTTAAGTGGGGAAAATTCTGCTAAATCAAACACTAATATTTCAATGCTATAATTGCATAAAAATAACAAAATTTCTATAAAAGAGGACCGTATTAGGAAACATTAATGTGGGGTATATATTTTAATAAATTCAATACTAATAATTCCATGCTATTATTGCACAAAAATAGTTGATATTACAACATTTCTATAAAACAGCACAGTATTCGAAAACATTTATGAGGGGTATATTTTGTCAAATTAAATACTAATAATTCAATGCTATTATTGCATAAAAATAATTGAAATCACAACATTTCTAAATATAAGGACAGTATTCAAGAAAATTTAAGTGGGGCATATTTGCTAACTTCAATACTAAAATTTCAATGCTATTATTGCTTAAAAACATTGTAATTACAAGTTTACTATAAAACAGGGAAAAAAATTGAAAGTGGTGTTTATTTTTCATAATTTAATGCTAATATTTCAATGCTATCATTTCTTAAAAATAACAAAATTTCTATAAAAGAGGACCGTATTAGAAAACATTAATGTGGGGTGTATATTTTACTAAATTCAATACTAATAACTCAATGCTATTATTGCACGAAAATAGTTGATATTACAACATTTCAACAAATCAGGAAAGTATTGAGAACATTTAAGTGGGGAATATTCTGCTAAATCCAATACTAATACTTCAATACAATCATTGCATACAAATAATTAAAATTATAACATTTCTATAAAACAGGAGAGTATTCGAAAACATTTAAGTGGGGTATATACTGCTAAATTCAATACTAATACTTCAATGCTATCAATGCATAAAAATAATTGATATTACAACATTTCTAAAAATCTAAGTGGGGCATATTTGCTAACTTCAATACTAAAATTTCAATGCTATTATTGCTTAAAAACATTGTAATTACAAGTTTACTATAAAACAGGGAAAAAAATTGAAAGTGGTGTTTATTTTTCATAATTTAATGCTAATATTTCAATGCTATCATTTCTTAAAAATAACAAAATTTCTATAAAAGAGGACCGTATTAGAAAACATTAATGTGGGTTGTGTATTTTACTAAATTCAATACTAATAATTCAATGCTATTATTGCACAAAAATAATTGATATTACAACATTTCTACAAATCAGGTCAGTATTCAGAACATTTAAGTGGGGAATATTCTGCTAAATCCAATACTAATACTTCAATACAATCATTGCATACAAATAATTAAAATTACAACATTTCTATAAAACAGGACAGTATTCGAAAACATTTAAGTGGGGCATATTCTGCTAAATTCTATACTAATCTTTTAATGCTATTATTGCACAAAAATAGTTGAAATTACAACATTTCTACAAATCAGGACAGTATCCAGAACATTTAAGTGGGGAAAATTCTGCTAAATTAGACACTAATATTTCAATGTGTCATGGTCAGCATGACTCAATATTTTATTTTTTACAGTTTTTCTTATTCGTTCAGTTATAAAATTTTATATTATTTGTTATACACCAATATTTACTTAAGACATTTTATAATTCCTAAATTTCATGTTTTTTCTAGTTAATATTTACTTTAGATTACGATACTGAACACATGATGTTTACGACATATAATTATTTCTTAATATTACTTATGTTTTTTATGTATCTTATTTATTTAATATATTTTAAATCATGACTTTTATATTTTTTGGAAAAACCAGAATAATTTAGATTTGTCACGTCATACTTTGTCAGGTGATTTTTTATTGTATAGCTTCATCGAAAATACGTGGGCTTTATCAGGCGTTCAATTTGTATATAAGCAGCAGTTTTTTACCATTGAGTTCAGTTCCAATCCAACCTTTACTAACCTGGTACTGTCTACAGTCATTCAGTACCAACCTCTCCTGCAGAATCTACAGTCATTTTCTACAATTCCTAACCTTTGCCATTTACAGTCACTTGGCAAAAATCCTATACAGTCCACTACTTTATTTCCTTTCTTTATATTAAGTTTAGATTAATATTATAGTTAAAGTAAATTAATTAATAAACATTTATAAATAACATTAACTTTTTTTTGTCCATTCATTATTTCTTTTTACAAACTCACTTACGCCATAACACAATGCTATAATTGCATAAAAATAATTGATATTATAACATATTTATACAACAGGACAGTGTTCTAAAACATTTAAGAGGGGTATATTTTGCCAAATTCAATACTAATATTTCAATGCTATTATTGCACAAAAATAGTTGATATTACAGCATTTCTATAAAACAGCACAGTATTCGAAAACATTTATGAGGGGTATATTTTGTCAAATTAAATACTAATAATTCAATGCTATTATTGCATAAATTAATTGAAATCACAACATTTCTAAATATAAGGACAGTATTCAAGAAAATTTAAGTGGGGCATATTTGCTAACTTCAATACTAAAATTTCAATGCTATTATTGCTTAAAAACATTGTAATTACAAGTTTACTATAAAACAGGGAAAAAAATTTAAAGTGGTGTTTATTTTTCTTAATTTAATACTAATATTTCAATGCTATCATTGCTTAAAAATAACAAAATTTCTATAAAAGAGGACCGTATTAGAAAACATTAATGTGGGGTGTATATTTTACTAAATTCAATACTAATACTTCAATGCTATCAATGCATAAAAATAATTGATATTACAACATTTCTAAAAATCAGGACAATATCTAGAACATTTAATCGGGGAAAATTCTGTTAAATCAAACACTAATATTTCAATGCTATAATTGCATAAAAATAATTGAAATTACAACTTTTCTATAAAACGGGATAATATTTGAAAACATTCAAGTCAGGCAAATTTGCTAAATTTAATAATAAAATTTCAATGCTATCATTGCTTACAAACATTGAAATTACAACTTTACTATAAAACAGGGAAAAAAATTTAAAGTGGTGTTTATTTTTCTTAATTGAATTTAATATTTCAATGCTATCATTGCATAAAAATAACAAAATTTCTATAAAAGGGGACAGTATTAGAAAACATTAATGTGGGTTGTGTATTTTACTAAATTCAATACTAATAATTCAATGCTATTATTGCACAAAAATAATTGATATTACAACATTTCTACAAATCAGGTCAGTATTCAGAACATTTAAGTGGGGAATATTCTGCTAAATCCAATACTAATACTTCAATACAATCGTTGCATACAAATAATTAAAATTACAACATTTCTATAAAACAGGACAGTATTCGAAAACATTTAAGTGGGGCATATTCTGCTAAATTCTATACTAATCTTTTAATGCTATTATTGCACAAAAATAGTTGAAATTACAACATTTCTACAAATCAGGACAGTATCCAGAACATTTAAGTGGGGAAAATTCTGCTAAATTAGACACTAATATTTCAATGTGTCATGGTCAGCATGACTCAATATTTTATTTTTTACAGTTTTTCTTATTCGTTCAGTTATAAAATTTTATATTATTTGTTATACACCAATATTTACTTAAGACATTTTATAATTCCTAAATTTCATGTTTTTTCTAGTTTATATTTACTTTAGATTACGATACTGAACACATGATGTTTACGACATATAATTATTTCTTAATATTACTTATGTTTTTTATGTATCTTATTTATTTAATATATTTTAAATCATGATTTTTATATTTTTTGGAAAAACCAGAATAATTTAGATTTGTCACGTCATACTTTGTCAGGTGATTTTTTATTGTATAGCTTCATCGAAAATACGTGGGCTTTATCAGGCGTTCAATTTGTATATAAGCAGCAGTTTTTTACCATTGAGTTCAGTTCCAATCCAACCTTTACTAACCTGGTACTGTCTACAGTCATTCAGTACCAACCTCTCCTGCAGAATCTACAGTCATTTTCTACAATTCCTAACCTTTGCCATTTACAGTCACTTGGCAAAAATCCTATACAGTCCACTACTTTATTTCCTTTCTTTATATTAAGTTTAGATTAATATTATAGTTAAAGTAAATTAATTAATAAACATTTATAAATAACATTAACTTTTTTTTGTCCATTCTTTATTTCTTTTTACAAACTCACTTACGCCATAACACAATGCTATAATTGCATAAAAATAATTGATATTATAACATATTTATACAACAGGACAGTGTTCTAAAACATTTAAGAGGGGTATATTTTGCCAAATTCAATACTAATATTTCAATGCTATTATTGCACAAAAATAGTTGATATTACAGCATTTCTATAAAACAGCACAGTATTCGAAAACATTTATGAGGGGTATATTTTGTCAAATTAAATACTAATAATTCAATGCTATTATTGCATAAATTAATTGAAATCACAACATTTCTAAATATAAGGACAGTATTCAAGAAAATTTAAGTGGGGCATATTTGCTAACTTCAATACTAAAATTTCAATGCTATAATTGCTTAAAAACATTGTAATTACAAGTTTACTATAAAACAGGGAAAAAAATTTAAAGTGGTGTTTATTTTTCTTAATTTAATACTAATATTTCAATGCTATCATTGCTTAAAAATAACAAAATTTCTATAAAAGAGGACCGTATTAGAAAACATTAATGTGGGGTGTATATTTTACTAAATTCAATACTAATAACAAAATGCTATTATTGCACGAAAATAGTTGATATTACAACATTTCTACAAATCAGGACAGTATTGAGAACATTTAAGTGGGGAATATTCTGCTAAATCCAATACTAATACTTCAATACAATCATTGCATACAAATAATTAAAATTATAACATTTCTATAAAACAGGAGAGTATTCGAAAACATTTAAGTGGGGTATATACTGCTAAATTCAATACTAATACTTCAATGCTATCAATGCATAAAAATAATTGATATTACAACATTTCTAAAAATCAGGACAGTATCTAGAACATTTAAGTGGGGAAAATTCTGCTAAATCAAACACTAATATTTCAATGCTATAATTGCATAAAAATAACAAAATTTCTATAAAAGAGGACCGTATTAGAAAACATTAATGTGGGGTATATATTTTAATAAATTCAATACTAATAATTCCATGCTATTATTGCACAAAAATAGTTGATATTACAACATTTCTATAAAACAGCACAGTATTCGAAAACATTTATGAGGGGTATATTTTGTCAAATTAAATACTAATAATTCAATGCTATTATTGCATAAAAATAATTGAAATCACAACATTTCTAAATATAAGGACAGTATTCAAGAAAATTTAAGTGGGGCATATTTGCTAACTTCAATACTAAAATTTCAATGCTATTATTGCTTAAAAACATTGTAATTACAAGTTTACTATAAAACAGGGAAAAAAATTGAAAGTGGTGTTTATTTTTCATAATTTAATGCTAATATTTCAATGCTATCATTTCTTAAAAATAACAAAATTTCTATAAAAGAGGACCGTATTAGAAAACATTAATGTGGGGTGTATATTTTACTAAATTCAATACTAATAACTCAATGCTATTATTGCACGAAAATAGTTGATATTACAACATTTCTACAAATCAGGAAAGTATTGAGAACATTTAAGTGGGGAATATTCTGCTAAATCCAATACTAATACTTCAATACAATCATTGCATACAAATAATTAAAATTATAACATTTCTATAAAACAGGAGAGTATTCGAAAACATTTAAGTGGGGTATATACTGCTAAATTCAATACTAATACTTCAATGCTATCAATGCATAAAAATAATTGATATTACAACATTTCTAAAAATCAGGACAGTATCTAGAACATTTAAGTGGGGAAAATTCTGCTAAATCAAACACTAATATTTCAATGCTATAATTGCATAAAAATAATTGAAATTACAACATTTCTACAAATCAGGACAGTATTGAGAACATTTAAGTGGGGAATATTCTGCTAAATCCAATACTAATACTTCAATACAATCATTGCATACAAATTAATAAAATTACAACATTTCTATAAAACAGGAGATTATTCAAAAACATTTGAGTGGGTCATATACTGCTAAATTCAATACTAATACTTCAATGCTATCAATGCATAAAAATAATTGATATTACAACATTTCTAAAAATCAGGACAGTATCTAGAACATTTAAGCGGGGAAAATTCTGCTAAATCAAACACTAATATTTCAATGCTATAATTGCATAAAAATAATTGAAATTACAACATTTCTACAAATCAGGACAGTATTGAGAACATTTAAGTGGGGAATATTCTGCTAAATCCAATACTAATACTTCAATACAATCATTGCATACAAATTAATAAAATTACAACATTTCTATAAAACAGGTGATTATTCAAAAACATTTGAGAGGGTCATATGCTGCTAAATTCAATACTAATACTTCAATGCTATCAATGCATAAAAATAATTGATATTACAACATTTCTAAAAATCAGGACAATATCTAGAACATTTAAGTGGGGAAAATTCTGCTAAATCAAACACTAATACTTCAATGCTATAATTGCATAAAAATAATTGATATTACAGCATTTCTATAAAACAGCACAGTATTCGAAAACATTTATGAGGGGTATATTTTGTCAAATTAAATACTAATAATTCAATGCTATTATTGCATAAATTAATTGAAATCACAACATTTCTAAATATAAGGACAGTATTCAAGAAAATTTAAGTGGGGCATATTTGCTAACTTCAATACTAAAATTTCAATGCTATTATTGCTTAAAAACATTGTAATTACAAGTTTACTATAAAACAGGGAAAAAAATTTAAAGTGGTGTTTATTTTTCTTAATTTAATACTAATATTTCAATGCTATCATTGCTTAAAAATAACAAAATTTCTATAAAAGAGGACCGTATTAGAAAACATTAATGTGGGGTGTATATTTTACTAAATTCAATACTAATAACAAAATGCTATTATTGCACGAAAATAGTTGATATTACAACATTTCTACAAATCAGGACAGTATTGAGAACATTTAAGTGGGGAATATTCTGCTAAATCCAATACTAATACTTCAATACAATCATTGCATACAAATAATTAAAATTATAACATTTCTATAAAACAGGAGAGTATTCGAAAACATTTAAGTGGGGTATATACTTCTAAATTCAATACTAATACTTCAATGCTATCAATGCATAAAAATAATTGATATTACAACATTTCTAAAAATCAGGACAGTATCTAGAACATTTAAGTGGAGAAAATTCTGCTAAATCAAACACTAATATTTCAATGCTATAATTGCATAAAAATAATTGAAATTACAACTTTTCTATAAAACAGGACAATATTTGAAAACATTCAAGTCAGGCAAATTTGCTAAATTCAATATTAAATTTTCAATGTTATCATTGCTTAAAAACATTGAAATTACAACTTTACTATAAAACAGGGAAAAAAATTTAAAGTGGTGTTTATTTTTCTTAATTCAATACTAATATTTCAATGCTATCATTGCATAAAAATAACAAAATTTCTATAAAAGAGGACCGTATTAGAAAACATTAATGTGGGGTGTATATTTTACTAACTGTTATACTAATAATTCAATGCTATTATAGCACAAAAATAGTTGATATTACAACATTTCTACAAATCAGGACACTATTGAGAACATTTAAGTGGGGAATATTCTGCTAAATCCAATACTAATACTTCAATACAATCATTGCATACAACAATTGAATTTACAACATTTCTATAAAACAGCACAGTATTTGAAAAAATTTATGAGGTGTATATTTTGCCAAAATAAATACTAATAATTCAATGCTAATATTGCATAAAAATAATTGCAATCACAACATTTCTAAATAAAAGGACAGTATTCAAGAAAATTTAAGTGGGGCATATTTGCTAAATTCAATACTAAAATTTCAATGCTATTATTGCTTAAAAACATTGAAATTACAAGTTTACTATAAAACAGGGAAAAAAATTTAAAGAGGTGTTTATGTTGCTAAATTCAATACTAATATTTCAATGCTATCATTGCATAAAAATTTATTAAATTAAAAAATTTTTATAAAAGAGGTCAATATCTAAAAACATTTAGGTGGGGTATACTTTGCTAAATTCAATACTAAAATTCAGTGCTATTGTTGCATAAAAACAATTAAATCTACAACATTTCTATAAAAAAGGACAGTATTCGGGAACATTTAAGTGGGGAATATTCTGCTTTATTCAATACTAATACTTCAATATAATCATTATACCACCAATATTTTTATTTACATGATCCATAATGGAATCATAAATTTTCTTTTGACTTTCTGTTAATAATGGTTAATAATTCTGTATAAATTTTTTGGACTTGGTGTAATATAACGTCACTCATATTTTTTTTATATTTCCCCCATAATTCATTCGGTTTCGATGGATTACATGTAGTTAGAATTATAGCGAATAAGTCTCTCACTTGTTCTGCAGATGCAGTGAAAGCAGCCTCTTGAAGTGCTAATTCCTAATGGTTGTCATTCTCTAGTAAATTTAATCGTTGACATGCTTCTCTATATGTCTCGCACATATATCCATTTATGTTTTTTAAATCTGTAAAACTTGCTGGTCCACGAATTTCATTTAATAACTTTCGAAGATAAAAGCACTCGACATTTCTTGGATGCACCGTATACACCCTACCTAATGCATTACTTTTGAAGATTCCTTTTTGACCATTTACTGGAGTTTCTTGTTTACTTCGTCGAAAAATTCTTTTTGAACCGTCCCATGTATAATATGATGGTACCTCAGCATATAGCAACTTTTTTGCAAATGTATCTATTTCACAAAGTTGAAAAAAAGCAGTTAAAGTTGTGTTTAAAGGTGGTTTACTAACAATCTTTTTTCAGTATCTTTGATAAAATATACGCGTTGACCATTTTCTAAATGTACAGCTAAATGAGAAACTGTTGGTTCTCGGTCATGTATTGGAAAACCTAATATTCGCTAAGCGGCTTCATTGCTATTTATATACCTGCCCATTTGATATTGAAGTATTTCATCTTTTAAGTTTTTTTCTCTATTTTCTTTAGTGATAGCGAATACAGCCATATCACTGCCTTTGTTAATATATTTGCAAAAATATTTAATTGATTTAACTGAATTACAGTATTCCACATTAATGTGTGCTTCAAACATCCTTGAAAGAACTGGATTGTATGGCACTACCCATTGGTTATCTACTTCTATATCTTGGTTACCTTTTATTCTTATTTTTGCTGTAAAACCACCTTTTTCTGGTGAACGTCTTCTGTATTTCGGATAGCCTTCTTCTCCTGTTTGAGTCTCATTTAAATAAGGTCGTGGATATCTCTTGGTACACTTGCCTTCATTAATGCATGGTGAGTACATATTTAATCGTCCACATGGACCATGAATCATGTTTTTCACTATTATATTATATAATTCTGGATCTTTTTTCGGATCCGGAAATTCAGCAAAAATTATTATTTGATCTATTTGATTCGGACGAATTTTTTCATTCAGCCAAATTAAATTATGTGAGTGAGGCAATCCTCTTTTTTGCCATTCAATAGTATACATCCAGCATTTCACATTTCCAAAGAGAAGATATTTTTTTATAGCTTTCATAAATTTCATTTGCTTCAGACGAAAAATTTGAGTTATTAAATCATGATGGTCCATAGGTGTTTGTCCATAAATCATCGCTTTTTTTATTTTTGGCCATGCTGGATTACAGGTAAGTGTCAGGAACAAATCAGGGAGACCATATTTTCTTACAGAAGTCATTGCATCTTGGGTGTATTCGTGCATATGTCGTGGACTTCCGATATATGTTGATGGTAAAATCACCAGTTTCCCAATATCATCAATGTTACCATCATTTTGGCGTACATATCAACTAAATACTGTTGAAATAAATGGCGGGAACTCGTTATATGATTGTAAATCTCAACCCTGATCATTATCTGGTACACATAAAATTCTTTTGATGTTACCTTTTTGTTAGTTTCTGCATCTGTTTTTGGGTTAAATTGTTTTATATTAAAAAGGTATCCACCTACTCCCCGTAAGAAAATTTAAGGATATTGAAGTGCATCGTATGAACGGTGTGTCTCTGCGATACGTTGTAATCCTTCTTTTCTTCGTTGAATAAGTATTTCGCGATTTGTATATTCATCATCAACAATGACTACAGCGATTTCATTGAGTTGTGGTGCGTTAAATCGACGTTCATGTTCTCCAATAGGTCTTTTGTCAGCTCGAATTACAATTTTATACTCATCAGTTACCATACGATCCAAAGCAATTTTAAATACCTGAACCAGTTGATTATATTTATGTAAAATTGCTTGGAGATTTTCAATGATTTCCCGTTTCAATCGAGTTATATTAGAGCATTTTTGATCCACTTCATTTTTTTCGTAGCCAATAAAATAAACTTGCAAAAATTTATGGGATTCATTTTGTAATGGTAGCATAGATCCAACTTTATGGTAAACTTGTCCTTTAATCGAATACACGAGAGTGAATTGATCAGTTTCATTTCTAATATAAGTAGCGCCAAAAGAAGTCATTTGGAAACATGCATTATACGCTTTTATATTTTGTAAAAAATGTTTTGATTTGGCAGTTTCTCCGGTCATGTAATAAAATAATTCTGGTGGCGGCTTTTCCATTGGTGTAAATCGAATTTTTCCATTCATACAACACATTCCGGGAGTTTCTCCAACAAATTTTTTGGCTTTACAGAACTTACAAACTTGATCCATATCACGAATAACGATATTTTTATGACTATTATAATCTTTTGTATAATCATAATGAAACCCCTCACCAACTAAACTGAAATCTTTTCTTTTTCTTCTTCGCACTTCGCGAACACTTATATTTTCTTCAGCCGCTTGTAATCTCTCTTTTTCACGAATTATACTCATTCGAATTCTGCTTTTCTCATTTTCCATTTTTTTTTTCGTTATATTTGCTTTGCATCTACTTACAGAGTTTCTAATTTGATCCTGTTTTCTAATTTCATTTTGCTGCTCATTTGTCAAGTTTTTTTAAAGTTTATTTATTCTTGCTCTTGATGAATTTAAGCATGTTTCTTGCTTCACATTTTTTTCTTTTTTTCGCTGTTCCTTTCTCTTTTTATTCTTTAATTCACTACTGGCAAGATCTCCACCTCTTTTACGTTTTGGCATCTTTTTTAATAAAGAAACTATTATATATAATATATAATCTTCGTAAATCAGCAATCTAAACTTAATTTTTATGTCTAGACTAATATATATAAACTAAGATAAAATGATGTAAACTTTTTTTTTAATAATGTCCAGGCTTATGTATAAAAAGAGAGACCAAAATACTTCCAAATATCTGAATTAGAATGTAGAATTTTTATTGCAAATATAATGCACTACAGACTCTTTATCTTAAAACTATTACGCAAACAATCACTTTTATCAAATATTCGCATACACTTTTTTTTTTAATATTTACTATACTATCGAATAAGTCATTTAGGAATCAATCAAATTAGCTTATTTTATAAACACAATTTTAATTTTCCTTATGTATGAAGATCATACTCCAAACCGTATGAAAACGTAATGATAATTTACTTTTATAAAGAAATATTTTATTGTTGAGGCTTTGAAAGTTAAATCCAAACTGTCCCTTTGAAAGAAATAAAATTTATCCAAAAGTATATTATTCTTATGGAATTTTTAATTAAATAAATCGTATTATAATTTTATGGCATTATTTCCAGAAACCATAAAAAACTCGTAAATACCATCATGATATATAAAAATACGTACATACATATATATATGTTACATTATTTTAGGAACTCTTATTTTTAAAAAAGACTTATAAAAAATAAATTAATTATTATTTTAAAATTTTTTTTAAATAAATTAATTTATAATTTTCTTACTCAGGTAACTAAATCGTGAGAAATTTTTTTACACTAAAATTATAAAAAAATTTTACTCGCAGGCTAACTATTAAAATAATTAATCACTTTCGTGAAAACATTTACTTTCTAGGACTGAGTATCTTATCAAAATTTGAAAAAAGTTCAATAACATCTAAAACTTTAAGAATAAAAAAAAATATAATTTTTAGATTTTAAAAATAATGTCCAGTCTAATATATAATGATAGTAAATAAAAAAGATCCTTTCCAAGAAAAATAATAAAACAAAATAAAAACACGTAAATAGCGAATACAGAGTATTCAGTCTAATGTTATAGTACTGTGTTGCATAGTAAACTGTAAGTATACGACTTTGATCTACCACATATAAATTGGCACTCTGTATAAATATTTCGATATTTTATTTAAAAAAATTAATATTTGCGAACCGAAGTTTTTAAAAACCGAAAACTTCTTCATGGAAGGGAGGTTGAGTTTAACAATATTGTGTAACCCCCACGGAGATTCAGGGGTTGGTTTCTGGGTTTTATCGGACCATACGGATGAACCACACTTCCTTTTATTATATATATTGATTTATAATTAACACCTAGCATCCTGTCTTATATTTCACCTACATATTTCCGGCTCATCATTTCTTAGGCAAAATATAGCACCAAAGGTCAGCAATAATATATTTCCTAAATAACTTATGCAACGAAGTTGCATAAATCCCTCCTCGCAATTTCCCCCACAAATAATTAAGGACGCCTTCGTTAATGGGACGTACCGTCGACGCTTTTTTATATTGGACGTCTCCCCGAAAATCATGTAAGAGGGGCGATTCAATTTAGATATTATATTACCCTTCAGGTGCTCAAAAAAATCATAAGACTACTATCAATCATTAAATCATTAGCAATTATTACTTTTACTTCTTTGATTAGTAAATTACAAGAGAGTTACAATATTTAAGTTATAATAAAAGTAAACTTATAATAATTTGAATCTGTTAGTGTTTATTTTATTATCGTGACACAAGTCCTTTTATAATCGTGAACCTAACATAAGGTTAAGTTCTTACAGCTTAGAACCCGAGGTTAATATCACTTATACATCATCCCTACAACATCTA
This sequence comes from Anagrus nilaparvatae, assembly GCA_022575985.1. Taxonomy (NCBI): domain Eukaryota; kingdom Metazoa; phylum Arthropoda; class Insecta; order Hymenoptera; family Mymaridae; genus Anagrus; species Anagrus nilaparvatae. The sequence continues at coordinate 4,224,977 of JAKSXM010000263.1, forward strand.
TAACCAACCAGCTATATAAGTATAAAATACCTGTAGAACTAAAACCCCCAGGATAAACTTATATTTAATAATCTATTATTACGTATCCCGTATTAAACCTCAGGATACGTAACACTTGTTACAATATAAAACAAATCGTTTTTTGTCACTAAAAAACAGGCTCTTGTTAAAGCGAGATTTAAACAATTTTGAATTTTAACAATTTGATTAGTAACACTAACTTGATATGCATAAAAATATTCATTAAATTCAATTATTTAAATTTCATTAGGCAGAAAACATATGCACTTATTTATTTCATAAATTTTTTCAGAACATTACTTTTATAAGTTGGTTTCATCACTTTTAAACATTGATTTAAAAACTTAGAATTTAATATTCTTTCGCCTTCAATCATATTTTTTGATGATGGACTAGCATTCGTATAATTGCATAGCTCATTTAGCGACAAAATCAAAATTTTTTTATTTTTATTATTTAATTTAATAACTAAAATATTCAAAAAACGAACATGTAAAGAATACTTAATTCTTACAAGAAGAAGTAAGTTTGATTGTTGGCTTAGTCTGTTTTTACGTATAGTTGATAAGAAATGTAACTTATAAAGAATAATGTATATATTTAATAAACTAATTTTATATATTAAATAAAAGTATTCAATTATTTTAACATGGTAGCAGAGCGTGGTTAACGAATATTTCTTAAACTGAGTAATGAGTGATGATGAAAATAATAAAAAAGGTGAAAATGTACAAGATAAAAAAAGTGATGACGAAAGTGAAAAATTAAGTTTTTTCGAATTATTTAAATTGGCAAAAGAAAATTTTAAACAAGAAGAAATAAAACTTAAAGGATTTGAAAAGTTTAAAGAAGAAAGTGAAGAAGACGAAATGGCCGACGAAGTAAAAATAGTGCTGCCAATATTTGATGGCAAGGATTATAGCACGTGGAAGAAAAGAATTTTGACATATTTAAAATTAAAAAAATGTGATCACGTAGCAACGAGGAAAATGAATGCTACAGAAAATAAAGATACATGGGACGCAAATGATTTGAAAGCAGTCAACTATTTATATAGCGCATTGTCGAACCGCCAAATGGAATTTATAAGTGAGGAGGAAACGGCTTTTGATATTATAAAAAAATTAGATAGCATGAATTTACGTGAGTCAACAGCGTTACAAATATGTGTAAGAAATAAAATAGAAAAATTAAAGTTCATAAAGGCTCATTGTATTTACGTAAATTTTGTAAGCGCAGATACCCCTGAAACTTATTATGATGCAATAAAAAGTGATGAAAATGAATATTGGCATGAAGCAATGAATAAAGAAATAGATTGTTTAAATAAAAATAATACATGGGAGTTAGTTAACCGAGCAATAAAAAGGTAGTAGATTTAAAATGGGTTTTTACAAAAAAGGCAGGAAATATATAGAAGGCTAGAATTGTAGCAAAAGGTTTTCAACAGAACAAAACATTATTTAATACATATGCTCCTATAGCAAGGATGCAAACTTTAAATCTTTTGCTAGCCTTTTGTGTTCAAAACGGGTTAAAAATTGATCAAATGGATGTCGAGTCAGCAATTTTTAATCGGAAAATAATCTCAGAGGTATATGTTAAACAACCCCAAGGTTACAGCGATGGTACAGATAAAGTTTATAAATTAAAGAAAGCACTATATGGTTTAAGAGAAAACCCTAGAGCATGGTATGAATGTTTAGATACTTACCTAAAAAGTTTGGGTTTTATTCGAAGTAAATATGACAATTGCTTATATAGTATTAAAAAAGAAAATGAAAAAGTATATTTGATTATTTTTGTAGATGACTTACTTATTTGCTGTAAAAGTCAAGAAAAGTTAAATTTTATTAAAAATTTATTAACACAAAAATTTAAAATGAAAGATATGGGACAAGTTAAGACATATTTAGGAATAAATATAGAATATAATCATGAAAATAATTATATGACATTAGAACAAACAGAGTATATTGAATCGTTAGCTAGAAGGTATAACTTAGAAAATCAAAAATTATATAATACTCCAATGGAGCAAAATTTGAAATGTGAACTCGCGCAGTCTGTGTCAGATAATATTGAATATAGAAATTTAATTGGAGCACTATTGTACATAAGTTCAAGTACAAGATTAGATATCAGTTACAGCGTAAATTATTTAAGTAGATTTCAAAATTGCTATAATGATACCCACTATAAATATGCACTAAGAATTTTAAAGTATTTATATCTAACTAAAGATTTAAAATTAACATTCAATAAAAATGTATATTCGGAAGTAATTGATTGTTTTGTTGACGCAGACTGGGCTGGTGATATTGAGGGATAGAAAATCTACAACTGGTTATGTAATTATAGTGTACGGAAATGTAATATATTGGAAATCAAAGAAACAAGGTAGTGTAACGAAATCTTCAATAGCTGCAGAATCTGTAGCACTGTCAGAAGTTGCAAGTGAATTAATATTAATAAAAGATTTATTAACATTTTTTGATATTGAGATTGAAAAACCAATTAGAATATATGAGGATAATTCGGTAATAGCTGAATACGGTAATTTTACAAAAAATTCTAAGTACATTGAAACGCATTATCACTTTGTAAACGAAGAATACTTGAAAGGAAATATAGTTGTAATCAAAATAAACTCAGAATATAATTTAGCAGATATTTTTACGAAATCTTTGGGTAGAGTTAAGTTTAACTATTTTAGAAAAAAATTAAAATTGATTTAAAATTGTTACTTTAAATTTAAGGTGTGTTGAAATATAAGTAAATTTAAGTAAAAATGTATTTCTTTAAATTATGAAATATCATGTGGTTAAAACATGATTAATACGTGTATTAATAATGAGCGATAGATAAAAGATAAGGGAAGGAGATATGAGATATAACAAGAAATGTATTTATAAGGTTTGTTGTTGGCTAAGTCTGTTTTTACGTATAGTTGATAAGAAATGTAACTTATAAAGAATAATGTATATATTTAATAAACTAATTTTATATATTAAATAAAAGTCCTCAATTATTTTAACACTTTACAATATGGTTTTAAAAATTCCATAAATAATATCAAAATATATGTAGAGTACATGCAGTAACATCACCGTGTATATAAATGATGTGTTCTTGAGTTTGTGTATTTCATATAATAAACAGCTGTAATAAGTTTTATTATTATGAAATGTTAATGATAATGTTATTTTGTAGTAATAAATGTTAAATGAATTATATTTAATAGTCACGCACAAAAAGAAAGTATAATTAAAAACAAAAATTAAAAAATATTTAATGAATTTATTGTTAAAAAAAGTTAAAAATTTATGTAAATGTTATTATGTTAAGGAATTATTAATTTGAGGTTATGTTTTTAAAAAATAAATTTTTTGGTAAGTTTTATGTAGTAATATTTATAATAGATCTCTAATTTTAAAAAATTTTTATGTAGAATCTTGATAAGGATTACTTTATAATGTAATCGAAACGTTGATACGATAAAAATTGTTTTTTATTAAATAATTAAAATTTGGTTCCATTATTGATAAATAAAATCCCAAAGAAATATTAAATATTTTTTTTTTCTAAATATATAAATAAAATTTCTAAATTTAAAATTCAAAATATTCTAAATCCTTAGAGACTGATTCCATGTGAAACGTACGTTGATTTCGAGATAAGGTCTTCCTATTGGGCTGTAATTTTGCACAGGTGATTAAACATACAAAATATCCTCACTCCCCAAATTTTACGTCGTAAAATTATTTCTAGCCATCTCTGTAAATTTTTAAAAATTAGGGCAAGACAAAATTAAAGCTCTCAGCCACCAACTTTTTCTTCATTATATAAAAGCATGAAGAAAGAAATTTATCATAAAACATTTTTTTTTAATGCCCTTAAACCTTTTCTATTTTTTTTTTTTTAATATGGATTTTTCAAACACTGAGAAATTTTTTTCTTTTTTGTTGCACTTTAAATTACTTTTTTCCTAAAATTTTAATTCTTTTTTGAAATTTTTATTTCTGGGTATTTAACCTTTGTAGTTTTGAAAACCTTAAAAAACAAATAATTATAATTTTCAAGTTTCCGAAAATTTAAATTTCCCGTCTTTTTATACCACGAAATAATAATTCTAAGTTGATATTTAAGTTCTTCTGAATATTTGATCACAAAAACTATTTTACCGTTATACAAAAAACCAAAAATTTTAAAGTAAAAAAAAAGGAAAAGAATTGTTTGAAAAATCCTTATAAAAAAAAAATTTCCCTGTTGTACTTTAGTTTTTTCGATTTTTCCAAAAACTTATAGCCGAAATAAGAAATTTTTGGCATTTCCTATGGTTGAAAATAGTTTTTGAGTTCTGTTCAGAGTGTAAAAAAATCAAAATAGAAAATTTACTTAGATTTTCTTTAAAAATTTGAAAATATTTTTAATTTAAAAAACAGCTGCTATTTCAAAAGTTATTAACTCAGAACCATAAAAATAGACCTGTTACGAGAACGAGGCGAGGCGAGGTTCAACAAAATATAGTGAGAACGAGAACGAGGAGGATTTCTATCTTGCCTCGCCTCGACCTCGGACGAGGTGAAAAAACATTCACCTCGTTTTCGCCTCGCCTCGCCTCGTTCTCGGCCGAGAATTCCTTGTTTATAAACGAGGTGGTTACTAAAAAAAGTTCTTTTCTTTTATTTTCTTATTAATTTTCTTGTCCAAATCAAAAAACATAATTTTCTTAACCTTATCAAGTATTATATTAAAAGCTAAAACTGCTACTAAAAGAGTTGGATATTTTTCAGTTGACAATAAATTTGAAACTTGCTTAAAGATGTATAAATAAGAAATTATGATATCGATTGTCTCTGTTCAATATCTGATATTCTGTAGTTATCAAAAATTTAAAATATTTGATATTCTGTAGTACTCAGACCACTTTAACAAACCTTACTGATGAGATTTATCGCGGCCATCACTTGGATCTAATAACTATTTTAGTCATGATTGATTTGTCAAAAGCTTTTGATAGGGTCTCTCATAAAATCCTCCTAAAGAAGCTTTCAGTTTTTGGTTTCTCTGATAGTGTTATAGGTTGGTTCTCTAAGTATCTCTCTGATAGAACTCAATCAGTGATTTATGATGATAAGGTCTCCTCCATTAAAAAAATTTTAAGTGGAGTACCACAGGGTTCTGTGTTGGTCCCACTTCTTTTCCTTGTATATTTAAATGACTTAGGTACTAAAATCGTGTATTCGAAAAGGCTTCTTTATGCCGATGACCTACAAATTTATATTCAAACTTTCTATAAGGATTTTGATCCTTGTATTTCTCTATTACAAAATGATATTAAAGAAATTGAAGTCTGGTCCTCTTTAAACAATTTTGTCATAAATAAAGATAAAACTATAATAATTCTTTTTGGAAAAAATGTAAATGATTTTTATAACGCTAATAACTCATTTTACTTCGGTGGTGTAAATATAAAACTTTCTAAAGTAGTTAATAATCTTGGCATTTTCTTCGATTCAGACATAATATGGAATGCTAACATTAACCATTTTGTTAAGACAGTAAATTATTCCCTCTATAGATTAAGGTACTTTAAAAATTTAATTACAAAAAACCTTCGTAAGCAGTTAGTTTCTGTTCTTATCTTTCCTTTACTAGATTATTCTATGTTTCCCGTAGGAAATTTTCCTGAATATCAATATGTGAGGTTACGAAAATTGCAAAATGCGGCAGTTCGATATGTCTGTGACATTAAATATCCTCTTAGAACTTGCTTACTTAAAATCCAAAATCAATATTTATACGCCAGCCCGTGAGCTGCGTCCAAAAAACACTTTCCACGAAAGTTGAAATTACGAAAAATTCTTTTTTATGTTAATTCTTCCCTCGTCTACATGGTTTCTTTGTGGAATTCAATTCCTGAAGATATTCGATTCTTGTCTTCAGTTAGCTCCTTTAAAACTAATTTACATTAATATTTATTGGAAATTGATTCACGAGAATTGGGTATTTCCTCGTTGTCTCCTCACCTTTAACTTCCACCATTATTTCTTAACAAATTGTTTATAAACCGTTCCCTCCTTTTACTTATCCATACACTTACTAACACTCATTTAGTTTAAATACTTATTATTTTAATTTTGAATTTATATATTTATATTATTATGTTTTTCATTTATTTTTTATATTATTATGATTTTCAAAATTTTCATCTTTCTTTTTATATAATTAAACTTTATGTGCAATGCAGTTATGTTAAAGTAAATGTAATTTCAATATTTTGTATAATAAACAATAAATAAATTAATAAAAAAGAAAGGACCTGATTTAGTCAGTCAAAATGAAAAAATTGCAAATGCTTTTAGGAGTTGTTTTAGTTGATTTTGCTAATTTAAGGGTGAAATATTAACTATTTGTAAAAAATTACCTGAAATTCGTGATCAGCGACCCTTCTTTTAGCAATTATTGGCTAAATCTAGAAACTCAGCTTGCTAATGTATAAAAAAAAATCCTTTTTGGGGGTATTTTTAGAAAATTTAAGAGTTTTCCGAAAATATCTCCCGGAAAAGACCCCGATTTTCGTAATCAGCGACCCAAAAATCATTTAATAGAGCAAATGTCATGTTGGCCATTGAAAATACACTCCCCCCCCTCCGAGATTTGACTGAAGTAATCTCTTTAATTAATAAAGAGAAAGAGATAATCATAAGAAGTGTTATATGATAGAAGGAGACAAAAATATAAAATTTGTTATAAACAAAATTTTTTTTGAACAATATGAAGATGACATCGGGAACTAATAACAATCTGAAAAAAAATTGATAAAAGTTAATGGAAAGTAACCGAAAAAACAGTTTATGTTTCCCAATACTACAGACAGACAAGTAAAATTAAATAAAAGCGTGTAAGAACATGACTTGGTTTTAAAATAATTTTTGTGAAATTAAGTGTTTTTTTTGAGCCCATAAGTTATCAATTTTTTTTATAAATTATAAAAGGGTTATTGAGTTCTTCACAAGTATATTGTTGTTTTGATAAAAATATTTTATTAATATCTTGACATTTCGGTACGTTAGAACCCTTATACCCTTATCAAAAGCTATAACAAACTATGTATTTAAAAATTAAAAAAAAAGATTATGGATATTGTAAATATTAAAATTAATTTTTCTTCCAATAGTGTAATTGTAATTTTACATTTTAGGTTCAACACATGTGTAATTTAATATTTATTCACCAAAAAATTTACAAATATGTAAATTTAATATAAAAATTTACAAATAAATAAACATTTGTTGAAGTAGAAGAACTGAAACATTATATACAAAACATAATAACAATAAAAACTAAACTATGATATATTAATTGAGATTATTTTTTTGAGGATCGTACCTTTTGTCAATATATAATCTAATACAATATTATTATTATAAAAAATCACTGTTTTTATTTATTATCATTATAAAAGGAATAATAACTTCAATTTATTACGTAGATATTTTAATAAGGATAAAAAAAAGTTATTGTTAAAAAGTTTATTAATGCGTTGTTGTATCTTGATTGCAACTTGGTATAATACAAAGAAGCTATTTTTGGAGCAGATCATGCCGTCTGTATAATATTATGAGTTATTAATTACCGACTATCGATAACAAATGATATTATCGTAATTGCTACGGGACAAAATTAACTATTATTACTATTATTTAAATTTATGCATTACAGATCTGTATGAAGGAAATAATTTTTGTATATCTCTTTTTTTTGATAAGATTATCTTTTAGCTGTATAAAAAACATTTCAGAGATCGTTCGTTTATAATGTGATGGTTCGTTAACTAAGATTTTAAAGTTTTTAAAATTAAAATTATGTTTATTTTTAATGTAATTTTTGGGTACAGGGAATTAATGTAATGTTTGATGTGTAATTTAATGTAAGGTTTGACAAAAGGGAGACTTATATCATCGTTTAGTTTTTATTGGTATTATGTTATATATATAACGTTTCAGTTCTTCTACTTCATCGAATCTTATCATATTTGTATATATTTTTTGGAAAATCAATATTAAATGATACAGGTGTTTAACTTAAAATGTAAAATTACTATTGAATTATTGTAAGAAAAATTAATATTACTATTTATCTTAAATTTAGTAAATTTTAAATTTACAAATAAATTGTTTTAGCTTTTGATAAGGTTGCTAACGTACCGAAGCGTCAAAATAATAATAAAAATTTTTATCAAAAAATCAATATACTCGTGAATAATTCACTAACCCTTTCAGATCTATAAAAACCATTTTCTATTTTCGGGATAAATTTGATATATTTTTAATTTTCTTAGGTATATTTTGTCGTTATTTTTGTCAGTAGTAATTTTGCAGACCAAAGGTGTGCAGTAAAAAGTTTCATGACTACGTATATATTTTATTCAACATAATATTCAACATAAAATATATACATAATATTGTACATAATATGTATATATTTTATTCAACATCTTATCAACAAGTTTTCTTGCTTAAAATAGATTTTTTCTCTTTTTAAATTAAATTAAACAAAATAATTATGCATAAAAATTATTTACTTTTTTAAGCTTTTAGTTAATTAAATATTTTTTTTTAGGATGAATTGACAAAGGATCAAATTACATGTAAGCTATTCCATTCATATTTTGTTACAGTATATTTATTATATATATATATATATCTATATATTATAAAGTTACAAACGCTGCCGCCGCTGCCGCTGACGTCGCCGCTGTCGCCTGAGCCCTTTGGGCCACATGGACCTTCTGGGCCAATGTGGTCCTTTTGGCCCAAAATGGACCCTTTAGGCTAGTGTGGTCCTTTTGGGCCAATGTGGACCTTTTGGGCCAAAATGGTCCTTTTGGGCCAATGTGGTCCTTTTGGGCCAATGTGGTCCTTTTGGGCCAGTGTGGTTCTTTTAGGCTAATGTGGTTCTTTTGGGTCACAGTGGTCCTTTTGGGCCAAAGTGGTCCTTTTGGGCCAATGTGGTCCTTTTGGGCCAATGCGGTTTTTTCTATATTTAACAGAGTAAAACTTTAAACTTTAATAAAGTTGTATTACGATACCAAATCTACAACCACTGTCAAGAATCAGTTGTTTCAACAAGAATAAGGTACGCCTTGCAAGTGATTAAAAATATACTATCGCAATACTTCAATCACTCTGCGGGGGTTGGCGCGCGTAGCGCGCAGGGGGCAGAGCCCCCTAGTATATATATATATTTACAGTATATTTTAAGAAAAATGAATTTTTTAATATGCCGCAAAATTTGTATAACTGACAGTTTTAAAAATTAATATATATATATTAGGGTGAATCAAAAAAAAAATGCTAAGAATTAGCTCCTTCAGGAGTATGCTGTCGTACACATGATACCAGGAGACAATGACAACTTTTAGCCTATTTAATTTTTTCAAAATTTAAAGACAAGGGAATTTTTCACTAGATCCACAAAACTTTTAAAAAGGCTTTAAATATACCTTGGGGTTCGTTTCTTTAGTTGCTAATTTTTAAATTACGGCCAGTTAAATAAAACTTTAAACAAATTTTTCTGGTCTGCCGTGTTAAAAAGTTCAAAAAATTTTCTGCTCCCGCATGGGATTTTTTTGGTATCAGGCATGCATTCTGCTCCAGCGTGGAGTTTTTTACGTATCTGCATCCGCATCTGTATAAAGCTATGGCTATTAATTTTTGTTAAGCGGTACGGGCCAATTTTCAGATGGTTCTAAATGTTTAGCTTTGTAAGTTATTCTCCCTCATACGGAAAATTTATCCACGTGTAATTTTGTAACATTATGTTCCAGATCAAGAGTTAAAAAATCTGTTAGCTGTACCCGCTTTTATATGCAAGCTATTACAATTGAAATACCACGTTAGCGGGATTTGAGAAATTTTCGTGTTTATTTCTGCTTCCGAATTTATATTTTAAGTTTTGCAAGATTCATATTTTATTCCCACATTGGGTAAAATTTCTGCAATTGTACTTTAAAAAAAAATTTTTTATGTGAAAGTTGAGTAACCTTTTTAATTTTCAAGTTTGGACATTTAAACTCCCTTTCTTTCCCCAATATACTAAACTGGGGGAGATTTTTTATATAAATCAAGACGCCAAACGCTTCTTGTTCATTTTTTTTTGTGTTGAGCTTCTATCTAGTGCACGAAAAATTATTTAAAATTTATTTAAAAAAAAATTCTTTTTTTTTTTTAAGTTTTTAAATGAAAAAGTATAATAAAAATAAAACCGTTAAGGTAAGGGGTCTTGCATAAATGACGTCCACGATTTTTTAAAGGTTTTTGAGACCTTCCTACCCCTTGTCTGATTTGTCACACAAAAGTTGAACCCCCCCCCCCCCCTTTCGGACGTCACAAATTTATTTTATCAACCCCCCAGAAAAAAAAAGAAATGAATTTTTTTATACAAGTTTTGTACGTTAAAAAAAAATTTTATGATTTAAATAGAAATCTATACCCATATGTATATATTATAAAGTATAATAAAATTTTAAAACTATATTTGTTAATTCTATGTAGAAATAAAAATATAATTATAAATTAAAAATATTTGACCCCAAGAAAAAATAGTGTACATAATCGAATTTCAAAGAAAAAAAGAGGCTTTATAAAAAGAAAGAATTTTTATTTCGTAAATGTTTATTTTGAATTTAAAAATACTTGATATAAAAAAAAAGGTTTTTTAATGATGTATTATATTTCCACAAGCATATTAAAATATTTAATTTCGGAATCATTTTTTCAATTGATCTCTTTTATTAACCATAATAAAAAAAATTAAGATATCAAAGAAAAAAAATTTTTTATTGCAATAAATTTGCAGAAATTTTTTTTCTTTACTTGTTTCTTTCTGTTTTTATTATTGATCAACTGTAAATTAAAAAAAAAAATTTTTTTTATAAAAAAATTCATGGACGTCTGATTTATATCATTTATCGTACCTTCTCCTTTGTCCGAATCGTCACGTTTTAAGATGAACCTACCTACCCCCAAACCCTGGACGTCATTTATGGAAGACCCCTAAAATATTAAAAAAAATATTTTTATATTCAAAAAAAATGAATTTGTTTATAGACTTTTGGGAAGAGTGTTCGATGTTAGCTCATCAAGTGAGTTGATTGTGGGCATTTTCGTATCTGATGAGCGTGTTATCCAAATCGTGCTTAGAAACTCAAAAGCTTTTGAGCTGGTTGTTGATAAACATGCTTTGAATGATTTGACAACCAATCGTAAAATAATGGAATATTTTTGCGAAACTAATCCAAAACCTGATGTTTCAAATTTGAATGATTCTGACATAAGTATTACATTTATGAAGGTAAAAAAACAACTTGCAATGACATTTAAAAGGAACAAGCAGATTGTTACAATTCTCTGATCCACGTATTTTAATATTTTATTCGTAAGTGCTGCCGCTAGCATGATATATGAGAGATGCAAGAACCATACCAATGAGATTAAAAATAAATTTAAAGAATTTATGAATGTTATTGATATCAATGATAATAAACATGAAGCATTTAAAGAAATTGTTCAATTAGATAAGTATCAGAAAAGTAGTATTATTGATTTAGATGTATCTATGTTAAGAGGCTCTCTGACTTGATCGAATGCATGAATATGAAAAAAAAAAGTAATGTTGGACAACAAAATTTTCTGCATCAATTTGCTGGATTTTTCCAAAATAAAGCATAAATTTTGAATCGCTAATGAAATATATATATTTTGTAATGCTTTTTAAAAAAAATTAATGTAACCTGATATAATAATAATAATAATAATAAAAATAATTTTTTTTTTGCATACGGCAGAGAGGTGAGAATGCGTTACGCACAAACAGAACCTGGTGTTCTGAACATTATCGGACTCCATGGTGGCAAGGCACTTTACAAAGAATGCTTTGTCCCATGTTTACCGACTAAACGCACCCCCCATCAAACCTTATACAAATTAGCCCAGAACCTTTTATTACATTACATCGGGTTGATTTGAGGCCATGTATCTCTTTCAGTTGAAGATCCTTTCTTTCGTTATCCTTTCCTCCTTGGGATCCCTTATTTCTTCTTATTGTGAACTTGATAAATAAATTAATCTATAAATAAATAAATAAATAAATAAATAAATATCCTTGTGCGTCCTCCATTGTATCCCCTTTGATACCGCGTGCAGAAGCCACCTATCTCGACCGCTCCTGCACCTGGCTCCTAGTTAGGGCGCCGTCAGTAGCTTTTTTGTTCACAGAATTTCCTCCACATACTTTGTCGTAGTGGTCCACGAATACTCGCTTTGAATCATTTTTGGTACAATATTTTCAGGCGTGACTTTGCCTATTATTGTTTCAAGCGCCAATTTGTTGGTTGCTCAGCGATCGCATTTGAAAAACTTGTGATATGCATTATAGCGTTTACTGAGATGAAACACACATCCGGAGCTAGCCTTACCCATCCTAAAGAAATAATAAAAATAATTTTTTTTTTTGCATTCAGCAGAGAGGTGAGAATGCGTTACGCACAAAAAGAACCCTTGTTCTGAACAGTGTCGGACTTCATGGTGGCAAGGCACTTTACAAAGAATGCCTTGCCCCATGTTTACCAACTAAACTCACCCCTCATCATACCTTATACAAGTCAGTCCTAATAAAACATTCATTCATTATTTTAATTAAATTTAAAAATTATATGTTATGTGGGACATAACATTAATTTTGGTAATGTTTTGATTTATTTATTTTAGTAATCGTAATCTTACCGATAGGTACAAATGCTGTTAAATTTTGAATTTCGAGAATTTCGTTATTTTGAATTTTTGCAATTAAAATATTTCCTTTGCAGGATTAATTTTGGCAATATTTTTATAAATTTAGTTTAGTACGAGATAATTAATTATGTATTTTCTGATGAGCATAAAAAAATGCAATTAGTTTTTAAATTTAATAAATGTTGCTATTTTCTTAATTTTTATGGATGAAAATTTTCATTAGCTAGGTTCAATGGCTGCAAACTGCAAACTATATATAATTTCAAGCCAATATAATTTACTTGATATAAAAAAAAATTTTCGTTTAATATAAATTAATTATTTAAGTTAATTAGTCATAAATTTACAGATAGGTATAAAAATGAAGTTAATTTTTAAATTCACAAACTTTTAGTATTTTATGATTTTTGCCCTAAAAAATGGTTTTTGCAAGGTTTATTTTGGTAATATTTTAGAAATTTTAGTTTATTATGAGTTAATTAATCAAATATTTACCGATAGATATAAAAAATGCAGTTAAATATTGGTTTTGGAAAATTCCAGTATTTTATGATTTTTGCCCTAAAAAATTGTTTTTGCAAGGTTGATTTTGGTAATATTTTAGAAATTTTAGTTTATTATGAGTTAATTAATTAAAGAATTACCGTTAGATATAAATTTGAAGTTCATTTTAAAATTTTTAAACATTTATTATTTTTATATTTTTGCTCCAAAAAATTGCTTTAGGAACGTTAATTATGGAAATATTTTGAAAAGCTAGAGTTTAATATGAGTTAATTGATCTTAATTTTATCAGTAGATGTAAAAAATGTAGTTAATTTTTAAAATTTCAGTGTTTTAAGATTTTTGCGCTAAAAAATGCTTTTTCAAGGCTAATTTCGACAATATTTGGATGTATTAAATATAATATGCTTTAATTTATTATAAATATATTAACAGGTGAAAAAAAATCTAGTTAAAATTAGAATTTGTATATTTTAAATATTTTGAATTTTTGCATTGAATTGTTTTTCTAAGATTAATTTTTGGCAATATTATGGTATATTTAGTTTAGTTTAAGTTAGTTAATCGAAAGTTTACCGATAATTATATAAAATGTAGTTTATATTTGAAATTTAAAAATTTAGTTATTTTGAAGTTTTTTATTAGAAAAATTGCTTCTGCAAGGTTAATTTTGGAATTATTTTGATATATTTTATATAAAGTCTGCGGATAAATTTTATATGCTATAATTAGTGTCTAATCTTTGAGTATTTGGGTCGGATTTCGCATCATGGTGTAGGATATTACGAAAGTAGATAAGCATAAGAAAGAAAAAATATATATATAAAATGGTTTAGCGTGAAATTTCATTCAGGAATATAAAGTTTATTTGCAATGTTGTCAAATGAAATTAATAAAATAAGTAAAATATGTAAAACATAAAATATCATTTTGTTCTGTAAATTAAGTGTACATTCTGTGTATATGAAGTCTACATTCAAAAAAAAATAAAAAAAATCACGTATCAAATTTAATTTAAATTTCTTTCCAGGTACAAATAAATTAAAAAGTTTTGTTATAGTACATCAACATCATAATAAAAAGGAAAATGTTTTTATTTTTTTTTGTTGATTTTAATGTTTAGTTATTTATTTATTTATCCTTCTCCCTTCAATAAAAAAATGAAAAATAATATTCATATTATATAATATATTATTTTGTTCTTAGTAATTATGTTTCAGTTTTTTTTTTTTTTTTTATATAGATTTCTCCTTTTACTTGATCTCTTTTCTGCATGCCCTATATTTTTATATTATATTATATCAATCTCTTACATACTATATGGGTCAATATTTGTGAACTGTATATGACTTTGCATGGGTGGGTCTCGAAATATACTCCAAAGTATGTTTGGTCGAAAGTATATATAAAAAAAATAATTTTCCCCAATTTTTAGCTTTTTAGATCCAATCCTCTATTTTTTACAGCGATTTTTGTTTTTTTCAATTTTTTGAAATTTTTAATTTTTGAGAAATTTATGTTCATTAATTTTTCTCGCAAACGCGCACTTTACAATAAAATTTTTTTTCCTTATAGTACCCCATAGGAAATTTCCCGTAGAATTCGATTCTGGGGTCCAAATTTTTTTTTGAACTGCGCATGCGCGAGAAAATCAACTTTCTTGCTTGGCCTTTTCTAGCTTATATGCCTCAGCTGCAGACAGCTCAATTTTCATCCTGTTGGTCTCAAATTGTAGGTTTTTTCATATACTTTCAGCATAAGAAATCATTTTTTTGGGTAAATTTATTTTAAAAGCACTAAAATTGAAAAATAGCGATTTTAAAAAAATCATTTTTCACAAATTTTGAATTTTCCGCCAAGTTACGTGACTAAATGAAAATCAGACTAAAAATTCGGATTCAGCGGAAAATTTTACATAAGGATACCAATTTTCGTCTTATTTCATTAAATAGTTTCTAAGATATCCCATTTTAAAGATAAAGATTAAAATTGACTTTTTTTAAAAAACCCTAAAAATGGGACTCTGACTTTTATTATCATATCTGTTAAACAAATAATTATAAAATGACGAGTAAAAATTTTTTGGAAACTAAGGGCTTGTAAAAAATTTTTGAGACCTATAGAACTCGTTTCTTTTAAAAATTAGAATTTTGGCAGCAATTTCAAAATTGGTCATTTTTGGGTAAGAATAGGGATTTTGTTTATTGACTATCGCCATGAGAGAATTAACAACAAATAAATGTGGTGTACGGTAAATAAATGTTGATACGTATACCGAAAAAATGAAACCAATTGGAAGTATTTTGGTTAACTGGCGAGGTTGCAGCTTTGTATTAAAGATTATGAAAAAAATCCTATTTTATAACATTGTTGTATTTTGTAGCTATTCTATCTTATTTTCAATTTTCCGCATTGTCTAGTTACCTAATAAAAATTTTGACGAAATTTTCGGATTCCTCGAGAAATTTTACAAAAGACCCCCTTTTTAAAAAAGTTTTGGATGTTTCCGTAACGCTATAGAAATAAAAGAAATAGCAAAATACTAAATAACTACAAGATACCACAATGTTATCAAATAGAATTTTTTTGTAATCTTTAATACAAAGCTGCAAACTTGCCAGTTAACCAAAATACTTCCAATTGGTCTCATTTTTTTGGTATAAGTGTCACCATTCTGTTACCGTACACTGCAATTATTTGTCGCTAAATTTCTCATGCCGATAGTCAATAAACCAAATGCCTATTCTTACCCCAAAATGACCAATTTTGAAATTGCTGCCAAAATTCTAATTTTTAAAAGAAACGAGTTCTATAGGCCTCAAAAATTTTTCACAAGCCCTTAGTTTCCAAAAAATTTTTACTCGTCTTTTTATAATTATTTGTTTAGCAGATATGATAATTTAAAGTCAGAGTCCCATTTTTAGGGTTTTTAAAAAAAAAGTCAATTTTAATCTTTATCTTTAAAATGGGATATCTTAGAAACTATTTAATAAAATAAGACGAAAATTGGTACCCTTATGTAAAATTTTCCGCTGAATCCGAATTTTTAGTCAGATTTTCATTTGGTCACGTGACTTGGCGGAAAATTCAAAATTTGTGAAAAATGATTTTTTTAAAATCGCTATTTTTCAATTTTAGTGCTTTTAAAATAAATTTACCCAAAAAAATGATTTCTTATGCTGAAAGTATATGAAAAAACCTACAATTTGAGACCAACAGGATGAAAATTGAGCTGTCTGCAGCTGAGGCATATAAGCTAGAAAAGGCCAAGCAAGAAAGTTGATTTTCTCGCGCATGCGCAGTTCAAAAAAAAATTTATACCCCAGAATCGAATTCTACGGGAAATTTCCTATGGGGTACTGTAAGGAAAAAAAATTTTATTGTAAAGTGCGCGTTTGCGAGATAAATTAATGAACATAAATTTCTCAAAAATTAAAAATTTCAAAAAATTGAAAAAAACAAAAATCGCTGTAAAAAATAGAGGATTGGATCTAAAAAGCTAAAAATTGGGGAAAATTATTTTTTTTATATATGCTTTCGACCAAACATACTTTGGAGTACATTCTGAGACTCGAAAATCCAAACTGTATAAACTTCACAAATATTGACCCATATACTTATAAACTATTCAATTATTATATTTTTATTTCATTATTTTATTTATTTTATATTATTATTATATTTTTTTTTATATTAACAAAATAACTTTAATTTACAAGGCATACATTATTGAGACCAAGTTACATTTCCCGTATTTCCTCGGAACTTCACTCTGAAACGGAGAAAGTAAACTTGCTGAGCTGTGCTGCAGCTATTTGTTAACTGTTCGTCCCAGAATAAATCGCTTCCCTGCAATTAGGCAAGAAAAATCCCGAGTAGTTTAGGGGAGAAAAGAAATTTATATACATTTATACCTTTCATAATTATAAAATTTTCTTTTGTAATTACAAAATTTTATCCTTTTGTGTTTGTAAAATTATTTATTAACAATATTTAGATGAAATTTAATTTATCGTATTATTTACCGCTCTTTCCTTGAAAAATAAAAAAAATAAATAAATAAAAAAACAATAACTTTTGAGCATAAATTTTTTGGTTTAATAAAAATTTTGGTTTTTATATAATGTTTTTCAAAAATTTATATTCATTTATCAATTTTAAGACAAGAAACAAAAGCGAATGATAACCAAGAATGTACTCAAATAAAATTAAAAAAAGCATTTTATGTGCGTAAATTGTGTACAGATGTATTTTAAGTGTGTATAATTTAATAATTTAATGATTATATTTGATATTTTATTTTTACTTATAACATTGCGTTTTTTTATGAGGAAATTAAATTAATTTTGGCTTAAAAGCGTTGAAATTAATATCGGTTTGTTGTTCATTATGTAAAAAATAAATTTTAATTTAAATTTTAAGAATTATGAAATTTTTATATTTTTTTGCCTAGAACTTGGCCTTTATAAGGTCAATTCTAGCGAAAATGGGTTAGTTTTTGATTAAAAGCATTAAAATTAATATCGGTTAGCTGTTTATTATATGAAAAATCGATTAGGATCTAAATTTTAAGAATTGTGAAATTTGTATATTTTTTTTCCTAGAGTTTTGCGTTTATAAAGTCAATTTTAGCAAAATTAATTAAATTTTGGTTTAAAAGCATGAAAATTAATATCGATTAGCTGTTCGGTATATAAAAAATCGATTAGGATTTAAATTTTAAGAATTGTTAAATTTTTAGATTTTTGGCCTAGAATTTGGCGTTAATAAGGTTAGTTTTAGCAAAATTAAATAAATTTTGGATTAGAAGAATTAAAATTAATATCGATTTACTGTTCATTATATAAAAAATCAATTAGGATTTAATTTTTAAGAATTGTTAAGTTTTCAGATTTTTAGCCTAAAATTTTTTTGCGTTTATAGGGTATATTTTAACGAATTTAAATAAATTTTGGTTTAAAAGCGTTGAAATTAATATCGGTCAGCTGTCCATTATATAAAAATCAATTTGGATTTAAATTTTAAGAATTGTAATATTCTTAGATTTTTGGCCTAGAATTTTGCTTTATAAGGTCAATTTTAGCAAAATTAATTAATTTTCGTAAAAGCATTGAAATTTATATTGGTTTGCTGTTCATTATAAAAAAATCAATTAGGATTAAAATTTTTAAGAAAAAACAGTTTTATTAAATTTATAGTATGCATGATTAAAAAGGTCAGTATCTTATATTGAATAGAAAAAATTTTATTAATTTTATATGAAAAAGGTCGGATGGTTGAAGTATAGTTAAGTATATTTATTTATACTAGGGTTCTATAAAAAAAAATATTTTTGAATTTTGATACGTAAATGTATCTTTAGGCGTCAGAAATCATAAAGTTTAAAAATATGTATTGTGAATATAAATTTTGTTTATTTTTTTTTTTTAATGATATAATTTTTTTAAAAAATTGTTTTGCCGTAATAAGGGTAAAAAAGGATTTTGATACGTAATCTTGTAGCTTATTCTAAAAAAAATATTTTTACAGGTTTTCATTTAAAAAATTTATCTAATATGTCTCGGAGTTTTACGAAAGAAAGAAAAAAGAGAGTTTTATTAAAGGGCACTTATCTGTTAGATAAAGCTGCTGGGCACTTCTTGGCTTGCTGCTACACGGCTTGGCACTGCTTGGCTTGATGTTACACGGCTTAGTACTTAGTACTGCTTGGCTTGCTGCTTGACATGGTTTAGCTCTGCTTGGCTTGCTGCTTGACATGGCTTAGCACTGCTTGGCTTGCTGCTTGGTAATAAATAGCTTCTGCTAGGCTTACAGCTTGGTTTACAGATGGATAGAAATGCTGCGATGGTCCAGATATTCATTATGTTAGCTTGACAGCTAGGCTTGCGGCTTCGATAAATAGCTTGGGTTACGGCTTGGCAAGAGTAGATTCCAGAGATGGTGAATATGGTATAACGGCTTTAATTTTTTTTTTTTTTTTTTTTTTTTTTTTGGCGTTCTGATGAGTTTGATTGATTAAATTAAATTTGAATCCATTAGTTTATTTTATTGATACTATTTTTTTTATCGCTTTTATCTATTGACGTTATTTCGTGATTAAAAAATTTTAAATTTTTCTTGATTTTGAGTCCTTTTTTGGTTTTTGGCAAAAGCGAAGTCCTTTTATATGATATCTTGATTAACAAATGTAAATTTTTCCTTCTTACCAGCTTTCCTCTTCGAAGAGCCAATTTCTGTTACGTATCCTGAGGTTTTATCCGAGGATACGTAATAATAAATAATTAATAAAATATAAATATATCCCGGGGATGTTGAGTGCCCCAGGTATTTTATACTTATGTTGATATAGATGTTGAGTTGTTGATGTAGAGTTGAGTTCGAGTTGATGTTGACCTCGAGTTCTGAAGCTGGAGAAACTTAACTAAGTTAAGTTCACGATTATAGAAGGACTTATTTAAATAACTGATAACTCCTTAGTTATATGTGACTATTACTTTATTAATTATAATAAAAAACGGTTAAGTCAATAAGTCAAATGTTAATCACAAGTCTCCTAAACTAGACCTGATGTTAATAGGCCAGTTATCATGGGAGGACTTGGAGGACTCGGAGTAACTGAATTTAGGGCAGTTACGGGTATATTATATAAACTGATTAGTAACTGCCCAGGTACTTGAATTTAGGTGGGATCGCCCAATACGCGGAAGCGTCGGTCAAGTCACGTCCAATTAACGAAAGCGTCCCTGATTAATTTGGGGGAAATTGAGAAGGGGATTTATGCAACTAAAATATTTGGCAATGCGTCATTAATGACCTTCGATTATATATTTTATGCCAATTTTCGCGGGCCGGATCTGAATTGGTGAAATATTATATTAAGGAATTTATAAAAAGTGTCTAATATACGCTGGCTATGTGGAGTGCAGGAAATGCAAGCATGTTAGCTCGATTTACGAGCTAACATAAGCAATAATAAATTAAATATATAAATATTAAAGAATGCGGGTATGATAGATCGAATTATGATCTATCATACGTAAGACTGCCGACATCTAAATTTTATTTTTTCATAACTCATTTTCATAACTATTTTTGTAATGCCGACATCTAAAAATCTAAAAAATTTTTTTTTTTTATTTTTTCATAACAAAGACTGCCGACATCTAAAAATTTTTTTTTTTATATTTTCATAACTAAGACTGCCGACATCTAAATTTTATTTTTTCATAACTAAGACTGCCGACATCTAATAAATTTTTTTTTTTATATTTTTATAACTAGGACTGCCGACATCTAAAAAATTTTTTTTTTCATTTTCTCATAATTAGGACTGCCGACAACTAAAAAATTTTTTTTTTTATTTTCTCATAATTACAACGGTTTGAAGCTAAGTAGTTTAAATTTAAAAACTCAAAAAATTATCATTTTCGCCACTTGATAACTTAAAATGGATTGTATCAAAATGTAAAAACCCGGTTGCATTCTATTTAATAAAAGATTCTCTAAAGGAACTTTGTTTAATTTTTTATTTAATTCAGTAATTGAAGAGAAATAATAAAAAAAACTATTTAGAACCATTTTTGATATTTTTTTTTTTTATTTTCTCATAAATAGGACTGCCGACATCTTAAGTTTTTTTTTTTATTTTCTCATAATTAGGACTGCCGACATCTAAAAAATTTTTTTTTTTTATTTTTTCATAACTAAGACTGCCGACATCTAAAAATTTTTTTTTTTTATATTTTCATAACTAAGACTGCCGACATCTAAAAAATTTTTTTTTTTATTTTCTCATAATTAGGACTGCCGACATCTAACAAATTTTTTTTTTTATTTTCTAAACATCTTTACATCAAAATGTAAAAACCCAGTTGCATTCTATTTAGTAAAAGATATGCTAAAGGAACTTTGTTTAGTTTTTTATTTAATGCATTCATTGAAGAGAAATAGCAAAAAAACTATTTAGAACCATTTTTTTTTTTTTTATTTTTTCATAACTAGGACTGCCGACATCTGAAAAAATTTTTTTTTTTATTTTCTCATAACTAGGACTGCCGACATCTGAAAAAATTTTTTTTCTTATTTTCTCATAACTGGGACTGTCGACATCCAAATTATTTTTTTTTTATTTTTTAGACTTCAAATATTTTTATGTAATGTTAACATTGAAGTATTTTTTTATAATATCGATATCAAATTCCTTATTCTATGAAAATTTTTGAATTTTTTCATATATTATTTTTTTAAAATATATTTCAACATTAACATTGCATAAAAATATTTGAAATCCCAATTTTTATATATAACAGAGCGTTATTCAAAAATATTTAGAATGACGTATAGTTTCTGTCAAAGTGAATAAAAATATTTCAATATTAACATTACATAAAAATATTTGAAATACAAATTTTTATATATAACAAACCATTATTCAAAAAAATTTAGAATGGTGTACAGTTTCTGCCAAAATCAATAAAAATATTTCATTGTTAACATTGCATAAAAATATTTGAAATTCTAGCATTTGTATAAGGCATATAAAAAAATGTAAAATGACGTATAGTTTCTGCTAAAGTCAATAACAATATTTCAAAGAGGGACGTAGAGAAACTAAAATAATTGAATTCAAAAGTTCATTTAACCCAATACTTTAACCCAAAAATTTTTTTTATTTTCTCATAACTAGGACTGCCGACATCCAAATTATTTTTTTAAATATTTTTTCATAACTAGAACTACGGACATCTAAAATATTTTTTTAAAATTATTTTTTCATAACAAGGACTGCCGACATCCAAATGATTATTAGAAAAAAATTTTAAATGATGTACACTTTCAGCTAAAATCAAAAAAAAAATTTGAATGCTATCATTGCATAAAAATATTTATAATTACAAATTTTGTACAAAACAGGAGACTATTAAAAAAAATTTAAAATAGCGTATAATTTCTGCTTAAGTCAAAAAAAAAATTTAAATTCTATCATTGCATAAAAATATTTAAAATTAAAACTTTTATATAAAACAAGACACTAATCGAAAAAAATTTATAATGGTGTATAATTTCTGCTAAAGTCAATAGAAAAATTTCAATGCTATCATTGCATAAAAATATTTGAAATTACAAAAATATTTCAATGCAATCATTGCATAAAAATATTTGAAATTCCAACTTTTCTATAAAGAAGGGAGTCTATTAGAAAAAAATTTATAATGACGTATAGTTTCTGCTAAAATCAATAAAAAAATTTCAATGCTCTCATTGCATAAAAATATTTAAAATTACAACTTTTAAATAAAACAGGATACTATTAGAAAAAAATTTTAAATGATGTACAGTTTCAGCTAAAATAAAAAAAAAAAATTTAAACGCTAACATTGCATAAAAATATTTATAATTACAAATTTTGTACAAAACAGGAGACTATTAAAAAAAATTTAAAATGGCGTATAATTTCTGCTTAAGTCAAAAAAAAAATTTAAATGCTATCATTGCATAAAAATATTTAAAATTAAAACTTTTATATAAAACAAGACACTAATCGAAAAAAATTTATAATGGTGTATAATTTCTGCTAAAGTCAATAGAAAAATTTCAATGCTATCATTGCATAAAAATATTTGAAATTACAAATATATTTCAATGCAATCATTGCATAAAAATATTTGAAATTCCAACTTTTCTATAAAGAAGGGAGTCTATTAGAAAAAAATTTATAATGGCGTATAGTTTCTGCTAAAATCAATAAAAAAATTTCAATGCTCTCATTGCATAAAAATATTTAAAATTACAACTTTTAAATAAAACAGGATACTATTAGAAAAAAATTTTAAATGATGTACAGTTTCAGCTAAAATCAAAAAAAAAAATTTAAATGCTAACATTGCATAAAAATATTTGAAATTACAAAAATATTTCAATGCAATCATTGCATAAAAATATTTGAAATTCCAACTTTTATATAAAAAAGGAGACTATGAGAAAAAAATTTATAATGGCTTATAGTTTCTGCTAAAGTCAATAAAAAAATTTGAATGTTCTCATTGCATAAAAATATTTAAAATTACAACTTTTAAATAAAACAGGATACTATTAGAAAAAAATTTTAAATGACGTACAGTTTCAGCTAAAATCAAAAAAAAAAAATTTAATGCTAACATTGCATAAAAATATTTATAATTACAAATTTTGTATGAAACAGGAGACTATTTAAAAAAATTTAGAATGGCGTATAATTTCTGCTAAAATAAAAAAAAAAAAATTTAATGCTATCATTGCATAAAAATATTTGAAATTCAAACTTTTAATAAACAGGAGACTATTAAAAAAAATTTAGAATGGCGTATAATTTCTGCTAAAGTCAATAAAAATACCCTGCCAAGTAATTGGCACTATGGTTCCTCATTAGCAATAACAATATGTTGTCAATATTCTATTTTATCTAATAAAAAATTAAAATATTAGAATAATTGTGCCAAATATTCTAAATTTAATAAAGAAAGTGGATAAACTTTCCCCTGATACCCAAAAAATTTTCAAAACTCATAATTCCAGGTATTAATACTTTCAGAGAAATAAAATTGGCACTACGTCAATAAAAAGATAATATTTTTTTAACTTTTTAATGTAAAAAATTTTGAAAAAAAAAAATTCGAAAAATTACTTATCAGATGGAGAGATCCTTTAAAAACGATAATTCTAGATATTCGTACTTTTATAGGAAGAAATTAAGTATTACGTCCTAAAATAAAAAAAATTGTTAAATTATTGTTTTTTTCTAATTTTTTTAGGTAAAAAATTTTAAAAGAAAATTTAAAAAAAAAATTAGGTATCAGATTGTTGATATCCAGTTAAAAAGATAATTCTACATATTAGTACTTTCATGGAAAAAAATGAGGTACTGCGTCCAAAAAGAAAAAAAAGTATGCTATTTTTTTAATTATTTTATGTAAAAAATTAAAAAAAAAAAAAATTTCGAAAAATTATGTATCAGATGGAGAAATCCTTTACAAACGATAATTCTAGATATTCGTACTTTCATAGGAAAAAATTAAGTAATACGTCCTAAAATAAAAAAATTTCGGCGGTTTTTGTATTTTTTGGCGACAAAAATTTTGAGAAAAAAATTTTGAAAAAATTAAGTATCAGGTCCAAAAAATTACTATAAATGATATTTCTAAAACTAGTACTTCCACAGAAATAAATTAAGTACTGCGTCCATAAAGAAAAAAAAAATTGGTATTTTTTGTATTTTTTGGTGAAAAAAATTTTCAATAAATAAATTATAAGATTCGAGATATCGAGTAAAAACGATACTTCTAGATATCAGTACTTTCATGGAAAAAAATGAGGCACTACGTCCAAAAAGTAAAAAAATTGTGGTATTTTTTTAATTATTTTATGTAAAAAATTTTTTAAAAAAAATTTCGAAAAATTATGTATCAGATGGAGAAATCCTTTACAAACAATAATTCTAGATATTAGTACTTTCATAGGAAAAAATCCTATATATATTAAAATGAAATAATTTAAAAAATTGACTATTTTTGATTTTATTGGACACGCATTTATGGAGAATTGTACGGACGAAAATACATGAAAGTGGTTTTAAAGTAATATTTAAAGAAATATCTCCAGACCTTTTTTTAATTTTTAAAAAATATTTAAATGATTTCGAGAAATCAATATCAGAAGTTAGTAGTCGAAAACGCAAAATAATTTCATTTTTTTTCACTAAAACTGATTTTTCTCAGGATCTAAGAGGTTTTTTGAAACGAGGTTTATTGCAAATTATTCCTAGGAAAAAATGCTATCGATTTGACGTTTTTTTTTTTTAATTTGAGCTCACGGTTCAGAGTTACAACTGTTTGAAGCTAAGAACTTCAAAATTAAAAAAATCAAAAAGTGGACATTTTCATCACTTCAGATCTCGGAATGGATTGTATCAAAATGTAAAAACCAAGTTTCTTTGTATTTATTAAGCTCTTTTCTAATGCCACTTTTATTTTTTTTTAATTTCATTCATTCATTAAAGAGAAATGTCAAAAAAACGAATTAGAGTCTAATTTTTTGAATTTTTTATTTTTTTATATTTAGGACAGCTGATATCCATTTTTTATATTATTTTAAGTATTTTATATTTTATTTCTTTAAAAAAAATTTAATTTCTACCATTGCATAAAAATATATCTAATTAAAAAAATAATTAAATGCAATCATTGTATAAAAATATTTGAAATTCCAACTTTTCTATAAAACAGGAGACTGTTAGAAAAAAATTTATAATGGCATATAGTTTCTGGTAAAGTCAATAAAAAAATACAATTTTCTTATAAAACAAGACAAATACAAAAAAAATTTCAATGCAATCATTGCATAAAAATTTTTGAAATTAAAAACACATTTTAATGCAATCATTGCATAAAAATTTTCTCAATGCAATTATTGCATACAAATATTTGAAATTCCAACTTTTCTATAAAACAGGAGACTGTTAGAAAAAAATTTATAATGGTATATAGTTTCTGATAAAGTCAATAAAAAAATACAATTTTCTTATAAAACAAGACAAATACAAAAAAAATTTCAATGCAATCATTGCATAAAAATTTTTGAAATTAAAAACACATTTAAATGCAATCATTGCATAAAAATTTTCTCAATGCAATTATTGCATACAAATATTTGAAATTCCAACTTTTCTATAAAACAGGAGACTGTTAGAAAAAAATTTATAATGGTATATAGTTTCTGATAAAGTCAATAAAAAAATACAATTTTCTTATAAAACAAGACAAATACAAAAAAAATTTCAATGCAATCATTGCATAAAAATTTTTGAAATTAAAAACACATTTTAAAGCAATTATTGCAGACAAATATTTAAAATTCCATTTAATAATAATATTAATTTTCATAAATATTCATTTTCATAATCATTGCATGAAAATATTTAAAAATACAATTATCATATAAAACAGGACACTATTAGAAAAAAATTTAAAATGATGTATAGTTTCTGCTAAAGTCAATAAAAAAATTTCAATGCTATCATTGCATAAAAACTTTTGAAATTCCAACTTTTGTATAAAACAGTATAATATTAGAAAAAATTTAAAATAGCGTACAGTTTCTGCTAAAGTCAATAAAAATATTTCAATGCAATCAATGCATAAAAATATTTGAAATACCAACTTTTGTATAAAACAGGACACTATTCGAAAAACATTCAGATTGACGTATAGTTTCTGCCAAAGTCAATAAAAATTTTTCAATGTTAACATTGCATAAAAATATTTGAAATCTTAAATTTTGTCTAAAACACAACAATATTCAAAAAAATTTAGAATGGCGTATGGTTTCTGCTAAAGTCAATAAAAATATTTCAATGCTATTATTGCATAAAAATATTTCAAATGCCAATTTTAATATATAACAGAGCATTATTCAAAAAAAATTTAGAATGGCGTATAGTTTCTGCCAAAGTCAATAAAAATATTTCAATGTTAACATTGCATAAAAATATTTGAAATCCCAATTTTTATATATAACAAAGCATTATTCAAAAAAATTTAGAATGGAGTAATGTTTCTGCTAAAGTCAATAATATTATTTCAATGCAATCATTGCATAAAAATTTTTGAAATTAAAAACACATTTTAAAGCAATTATTGCAGACAAATATTTAAAATTCCATTTAATAATAATATTAATTTTCATAAATATTCATTTTCATAATCATTGCATGAAAATATTTAAAAATACAATTATCATATAAAACAGGACACTATTAGAAAAAAATTTAAAATGATGTATAGTTTCTGCTAAAGTCAATAAAAAAATTTCAATGCTATCATTGCATAAAAACTTTTGAAATTCCAACTTTTGTATAAAACAGTATAATATAAGAAAAAATTTAGAATAGCGTACAGTTTCTGCTAAAGTCAATAAAAATATTTCAATGTAATCAATGCATAAAAATATTTGAAATACCAACTTTTGTATAAACAGGACACTATTCGAAAAACATTCAGATTGACGTATAGTTTCTGCCAAAGTCAATAAAAATTATTCAATGTTAACATTGCATAAAAATATTTGAAATCCCAATTTTTATATATAACAAAGCATTATTCAAAAAAATTTAGAATGGAGTAATGTTTCTGCTAAAGTCAATAATATTATTTCAATGCAATCATTGCATAAAAATATTTGAAATTCCAACTTTTGTATAAAACAGTACACTATTAGAAAAAATTTAGAATAGCGTACAGTTTCTGCTAAAGTCAATAAAAATATTTCAATGCAATCGTAGCATAAAAATATATGAAATCCCAACTTTTGTATAAAATAGGACACTATTCGAAAAACATTCAGATTGACGTATAGTTTCTGCCAAAGTCAATAAAAATATTTCAATGTTAACATTGCATAAAAATATTTGAAATCCCAATTTTTATATATAACAGAGCATTATTCAAAAAAATTTAGAATGGAGTACAGTTTCTGCTAAAGTAGATAATAATATTTCAATGCAATCATTGCATAAAAATATGTGAAATCTTAACTTTTGAAAAAAACACAACACTTTTCAAAAAAATTTAGAATGGCATATAGTTTCTGCTAAAGTCAATAAAATATTTTAATGCTATCATTGCATAAAAATTTTTTAAATTCCAACTTTTGTATAAAACAGGACACTATTCGAAAAACATTCAGATTGATGTATAGTTTCTGCCAAAGTCAATAAAAATATTTCAATGTTAACATTGCATAAAAATATTTGAAATCCCAATTTTTATATATAACAAAGCATTATTCAAAAAAATTTAGAATGGAGTACAGTTTCTGCTAAAGTCAATAATAATATTTCAATGCAATAATTGCATAAAAATATTTGAAATTCCAACTTTTGTATAAAACAGGACACTATTCGGAAAACATTCAGTTTGACGTATAGTATCTGCCAAAGTGAATAAAAATATTTCAATGTTAACATTGCATAAAAATATTTGAAATCCCAACTTTTATATACAACAAAGCATTATTCAAAAAAATTTAGAATGGAGTACAGTTTCTGCTAAAGCCAATAATAATATTTCAATGCAATAATCGCATAAAAATATTTGAAATTCCAACTTTTGTGTAAAACAGTACACTATTAGAAAAAATTTAGAATATCGTACAGTTTCTGCTAAAGTCAATAAAAATATTTAAATGCAATCATTGCATAAAAATATTTGAAATGTTAACTTTTGTATAAAACACAACACTATTCAAAAAAATTTAGAATGCCGGATAGTTTCTGCTAAAGTCAATAAAATTATTTCAATGCTATCATTGCATAAAATCTTTTAAAATTCCAACTTATGTATAAAACAGGACACTATTCGAAAAACATTCAGATTGACGTATAGATTCTGCCAAAGTCAATAAAAATATTTCAATGTTAACATTACTTAAAAATATTTGAAATCCCAATTTTTATATATAACAGAGCATTATTCAAAAAAATTTAGAATGGAGTACAGTTTCTGCTAAAGTCGATAATAATATTTCAATGCAATCATTGCATAAAAATATGTGAAATCTTAACTTTTGAAAAAAACACAACACTTTTCAAAAAAATTTAGAATGGCATATAGTTTCTGCTAAAGTCAATAAAAATATATTAATGCAATAATTGCATAACAATATTTGAATTTCCAACTTCCAATTTCAATATTGAAATATTTTTATTGACTTTAGCAGAAACTGTACTCCATTCTAAATTTTTTTGAATAATGCTCTGTTATATATAAAAATTGTGATTTCAAATATTTTTAAGTAATGTTAAGGTTCTTTACCAGACAATTAAAATTACGGTATTTTGACAGATCATTTTTCGTGGTAGCTTAAATCAGTAAATAAAAAAAAAAGTACGACAACGTCGCACAATGTTTGTAGGCACGCAATTTTATTTACATGATTATTATTATAATATTATGCGTGTATTTTAAACGTCGACGTTGTCACCTTAAAATTTTCATCGGTTTTTTATTTTTTCTTATTAAAATATCTTTTATAAGAAAACCACAATTTATTTAAAAATCGAATAGAAGTTTCTTCAACAATTAATTTACTTGGTGCAATATTAAAAAAAAAAAATCTATTGTTCAGTTTCGGCGTTGACAGCAAATAAAAATCTTAAACCCGTGTTTTTTGACTCGGCTCCTATGCTTGCAATGTATAAGAATTCAACTTTGGAGCTTTGTATCTCCTAAACGAAAACCACAATTTTCTTAAAAATTTATTTTTATGTGTATTATTATAATATGAAGCCCCTATAAAAATTTTAGCGATTTCTATTGTCGTCTAAATTACTGGTGAACTACCATAACATTGAAATATTTTTATTGACTTTGGCAGAATCTATACGTCAATCTGAATGTTTTTCGAATAGTGTCCTGTTTTATACAAAAGTTGGGATTTCATATATTTTTATGCAATGATTGCTTGAAATATTTGTTTAGAATATTTTTTGAATTTATTGACCAAATATTGACTTTAGCGGAAACTGTGCGCTATTCTAAATTTTTTCTAATAGTGTACTGTTTTATACAAAAGTTGGAAATTCAAATATTGTTATGCAATTATTGCATTAATATATTTTTATTGACTTTAGCAGAAACTATATGCCATTCTAAATTTTTTTGAAAAGTGTTGTGTTTTTTTCAAAAGTTAAGATTTCACATATTTTTATGCAATGATTGCATTGAAATATTATTATCGACTTTAGCAGAAACTGTACTCCATTCTAAATTTTTTTGAATAATGCTCTGTTATATATAAAAATTGGGATTTCAAATATTTTTAAGTAATGTTAACATTGAAATATTTTTATTGACTTTGGCAGAATCTATACGTCAATCTGAATGTTTTTCGAATAGTGTCCTGTTTTATACATAAGTTGGAATTTTAAAAGATTTTATGCAATGATAGCATTGAAATAATTTTATTGACTTTAGCAGAAACTATCCGGCATTCTAAATTTTTTTGAATAGTGTTGTGTTTTATACAAAAGTTAACATTTCAAATATTTTTATGCAATGATTGCATTTAAATATTTTTATTGACTTTAGCAGAAACTGTACGATATTCTAAATTTTTTCTAATAGTGTACTGTTTTACACAAAAGTTGGAATTTCAAATATTTTTATGCGATTATTGCATTGAAATATTATTATTGGCTTTAGCAGAAACTGTACTCCATTCTAAATTTTTTTGAATAATGCTTTGTTGTATATAAAAGTTGGGATTTCAAATATTTTTATGCAATGTTAACATTGAAATATTTTTATTCACTTTGGCAGATACTATACGTCAAACTGAATGTTTTCCGAATAGTGTCCTGTTTTATACAAAAGTTGGAATTTCAAATATTTTTATGCAATTATTGCATTGAAATATTATTATTGACTTTAGCAGAAACTGTACTCCATTCTAAATTTTTTTGAATAATGCTTTGTTATATATAAAAATTGGGATTTCAAATATTTTTATGCAATGTTAACATTGAAATATTTTTATTGACTTTGGCAGAAACTATACATCAATCTGAATGTTTTTCGAATAGTGTCCTGTTTTATACAAAAGTTGGAATTTAAAAAATTTTTATGCAATGATAGCATTAAAATATTTTATTGACTTTAGCAGAAACTATATGCCATTCTAAATTTTTTTGAAAAGTGTTGTGTTTTTTTCAAAAGTTAAGATTTCACATATTTTTATGCAATGATTGCATTGAAATATTATTATCTACTTTAGCAGAAACTGTACTCCATTCTAAATTTTTTTGAATAATGCTCTGTTATATATAAAAATTGGGATTTCAAATATTTTTATGCAATGTTAACATTGAAATATTTTTATTGACTTTGGCAGAAACTATACGTCAATCTGAATGTTTTTCGAATAGTGTCCTATTTTATACAAAAGTTGGGATTTCATATATTTTTATGCTACGATTGCATTGAAATATTTTTATTGACTTTAGCAGAAACTGTACGCTATTCTAAATTTTTTCTAATAGTGTACTGTTTTATACAAAAGTTGGAATTTCAAATATTTTTATGCAATGATTGCATTGAAATAATATTATTGACTTTAGCAGAAACATTACTCCATTCTAAATTTTTTTGAATAATGCTTTGTTATATATAAAAATTGGGATTTCAAATATTTTTATGCAATGTTAACATTGAATAATTTTTATTGACTTTGGCAGAAACTATACGTCAATCTGAATGTTTTTCGAATAGTGTCCTGTTTATACAAAAGTTGGTATTTCAAATATTTTTATGCATTGATTACATTGAAATATTTTTATTGACTTTAGCAGAAACTGTACGCTATTCTAAATTTTTTCTTATATTATACTGTTTTATACAAAAGTTGGAATTTCAAAAGTTTTTATGCAATGATAGCATTGAAATTTTTTTATTGACTTTAGCAGAAACTATACATCATTTTAAATTTTTTTCTAATAGTGTCCTGTTTTATATGATAATTGTATTTTTAAATATTTTCATGCAATGATTATGAGTCAATAAAAATATTTGAAAATACAATTTTTACAAATAAAAAATTCAAAAATATAAAAATACAAAATACACACCCGACAACTTGTATTTAAATTTTTAGAAGTTTTTCAAATTGTGGACAATCAATATGAGTTTATCTTTTTAAGTTGTTAACGAAAAAAAAATTAAAGTGGGGTATAGTTTCTGTTAAATTCAATACTAATATTTCAATGCTATCATTGCATAAAAACATTTGAAATTACAACTTTTATATAAAAAAGAACAATTTTTGAAATAAAATTAAAGTGAGTTATATTTTCTGCTAAATTAATTACTAATATTTCAATGCAATTGAAATTACAACTTTTCTAAAAATCAGGCTACTATTCGAAAAAAATTGAAAAAGGGGTATATTTTGCTACATTTAATACATATATTTCAATGCTATCATTGCATAAAAATATTTGAAATTACAAGATTTCTATAAAATAGGACAATATTCAAAAACATTTAGGTTGGGTATATTTTGCTAAATTCAATACTAATAATTTAATGCTATTATTGCATAAAAACAATTGAAATTACACTTTTTCTATAAAACAGGACACTTTTCGAAAAAAAATTAAAGTGAAGTATAGTTTCTGCTAAATTCAATACTATTATTTCAATGGATAAACCCAATAATTCAGTAAATCGGACTCTGAGTCTTTTTTTTGCTATTTATTTTTAATGAATACATTAAATAAAAAACAAAAAAAATCGGCTTTAGAAAAGCGTTTAATAAATACAATGCATTTTGTTTTTTATATATTTTGATACAAACCATTTTAAGATATGAAGTGAAGAAAATGCCCAATTTTTGAGTTTTTAAATTTTGTACTTCTTAGCTTTAAACAGTTGTAACTCTGTGCCGTGAGCTAAAATTAAAAAAAAAGCGTCAACTCAAAATTAAAATTTTGAATATGAAATAATATAGACATTGGCAGTCCTAAGAAGAATAAAAAAAACAAAAATTTAAAAAATTTAACTGTATAGTAAAATTCATATTGTCTGTTTACAATATGAAAAAACTACAATAATTTCAATCTGTATTTCTGGCTATTTTATATATGAAAAATTAAAAAAATTTCACTATGTAATAATATAGATATAGGCAGTCCTAAGAATGAAAAAAAAAATAAAAATATTTAACTGTATAGTAAAATTCATATTGGTGGTTTACAATATGAAAAAACTAAAAAATTTACCATCTATATTGTTGGCTATTTATATATGAAAAAACTCAAAAAATTTCACTATGAAATAAGATAGTTATCGGCAGTCCTAAGAATAAAAAAAACAAAAATTTAAAAAATTTAATTGTATAGTAAAGTTCATATTGGCTGTTTACGATATGAAAATACTACAAAAATTTACTCGCATGGAAAAAAATGAGGTATTACATCCAAATTAAAAAAAAAAAAAAGTACCTGGAGATTTTTTGGTGAAAAAAATTTTATAAAAAAAATAGGTCTTAATGTCATACTGGTTGTGAAATATCACCGGTGACAGTGCTACATACATACATACATACATACACTCACACACACACACATGCATACTTTTTTTTAAAACTGGTTTTTTAGCATCCTGAGGTCTCAAAACGTGCGTATATGTCAAAAAATCAGAAATAAACATTTTACCTAAAACAATGGGTCCTCTATGAGGAACCAAAATTATAAATATTTCACTCTAGAGTAAAATTAATATTGATTCTCTGCAATATAAAAAACAGCAAAAATTTCAATCTATATTGTTAATTGTTTTATATAGGAAAAAACTCAAAAATTACACCATATATAGAGTACAATGGATATCGGCTGTCCTATTTATGAAAACATCATAAAAATTATAAAAGTTTATAAAAAATATTATAAAAGTTTCACTCGATAGTAAAATTCATATTGATTGTCTACAATATGAAAAAACTGAAAAAATTTCAATCTATATTGTTGACCTTTTTAATATATGAAAAATCCCAAAAAATTTCACTATAGAGTAAAATAGATATCTTCTGTCCTATTTATGAACAAAAAAAAATCATAAATATTTCACTCTAGAGTAAAATTCATATTGATTGTCTACAATATAAAAAAACAGCAAAAATTTCAATCTATATTGTTTTATATATGGAAAACACCAAAAATTTTACCATAGAGTAAAATGGATATCGGCTATACTATTTATGAAAAAACATAAAATATAAAAATTTCACTCAATAGTAAAATTTATATTGGCTGTCTACATTATGAAAAAAATTCAAAATTTTCAATCTATATTGTTGGCTGTTTTATTTATGAAAAAGCTAAAAAAATTTCACCATAGAGTGAAATGGATATCGCCTGTCCTATTTATGAACAATAAAAAATTATGAAAATTTCATTCTATAGTCATATTCATATTGATTGTCTACAATATCAGTTGTGATGTGTATGAAAATTGAAAATATTCAAATATTCATTGTCTACAGTATGAAAAAAACTACAAATTTTGTTAAAAAAACTGCATATTACTATATTTTATTTTCAATTATTATTTATTATCAATAATTATTTATGTTATAAAATATACCTCATTAGTTATAAATATTTATAAATAATCATGTAACTTTTTCTTAATATGAATTATAAAATTTTTTTGTTAATTTTAGAAGTATAAAATTAATTCTGTTCTCATTCATTTTTAAATAAAATTAAATTGCATTTTAATCATGTATGATTAAATTTATTATAATTAACTACATATGATTAAAATATAAAAAAATTAATGCACAAGAGTTTTTATTTGGTTAAGCCGAGCATCGCGAGGCCAATCAGCTAGTTAAGTATTACGTCCTAAAATAAAAAAAATTTTGGCGTTTTTTGTATTTTTTGGCGACAAAAATTTTGACAAAAAAATTAAAAAAAAAATTAAGTATTAGGTCCAAAAAATTACAATAAACGATATTTCTAAAACTAGTACTTCCATGGAAATAAATTAGGTACTAAGTCCAAAAAGAAAAAAAAAATTGGTATTTTTTGTATTTTTTTGTGAAAAAAATTTTAGGAAAAAAATTTTCAGAAAATTAAGTATCCGATTTGAGATATCATGTGAAAACCATACTTTCAAATACTAGTACTTTCATGGGAATAAATGAGGTATTACATCCAAATTAAAAAAAAAAAAAAGCAGTTTGAGATTTTTTGATAAAAAAATGTTTGGAAAAGAAAATTAGGTCTTAATTCGATAATGGTTTTGAAATATCACTAGTTAAAATATTTTCAGATATTAGTACTTTCATAGAATTAAATGAGGTATTACACCAAATAAAAAAAAAATATTGCAGTTTTTTTTATTTTTCTTTTTTTTTAATTTTGACAAAAAAAATCTTGATAAAATTAAATGTAAATGTAAATGTAAATATGATTTATTTGTCCAGAACAAAATATGATACAGAAATATAACAGTATATGTATAAAGTTTATAAAAATATAGATGTAACTATGCAATAAATTATTAATAACATTATATAACATAATTATATCAAATGAAACAATTTTAGTAACATCATGGCAACAATGAGTAAAACAGACAATAGTAACAGGAAATAAGGAAATACTAAATTTCTAATAACATCAATGCTTTTAGTATTAAGTATCAGATCCAAAAAATTACAATAAACAAGGTTCTTAAAATTAGTACTTCCATGGAAATAAATTAGGTACTACGTCCAAAACGAAAAAAAAAATTGGTATTTTTTGTATTTTTTTGTGAAAAAAATTTTAGAAAAAAAAATTTCATAAAATTAAGTATCCAATTCGAGATATCATGTGAAAACCATACTTTCAAATATAAGTACTTTCATGGAAATAAATGAGGTATTACATCCAAATTAAAAAAAAAAAAGTACCTCGAGCTTTTTTAGTGAAAAAATTTTTGAAAAAAAAATTAGGTCTTAATTCCATAATGTTTGTGAAATATCAGCGATTACATACGTACGTACGTACACACACACATACACACATACAGACTTTTTAAAAAAACCGGTTTTTTAGCTTCCTGAGGTCTCAAAACGTGCTTATATACTTAAAAATCAAAAAAAAATTTTGACTGATCACAATAGTTCCTCTATGAGGAACCAAAATTTCAATGCTATCATTGCATAAAAATATTTGAAATTACAAAAATATTTCAATGCAATCATTGCATAAAAATATTTGAAATTCCAACTTTTCTATAAAACAGGAGACTAATAGAAAAAAATTTAAAATGGCGTATAGTTTCTGCTAAAGTCAATAAAAAAATTTCAATGTTATCATTGCATAAAAAAATTTAAAAATTCAATTTTCATATAAAACAAGAAACTATTATAAAAATATTTTAAATGAAATATAGTTTCTGCTAAAGTCAATAAAAAAATTTCTTTGCTATCATTGCATAAAAATTTTTGAGATTACAAAAATATTTCAATACAATCATTGCATAAAAATATTAAAAATTACAACTTTTAAATAAAGCAGGATACTATTAGAAAAAAATTTTAAATGATGTACAGTTTCAGTTAAAGTCAATAAAAAAATTTCAATACTATCATTGCATAAAAATATTTATAATTACAACTTTTGTATAAAACAGGAGACTATTAGAAAAAAAATTTAAATGATGTACAGTTTCAGCTAAAATCAAAAAAAAAAAATTTAAATGCTGTCATTGCATAAAAATATTTGAAATTCCAACTTTTATATAAAACAGAACACTAATCGAAAAAAATTTTAAATAGCATATAGTTTCTTCTAAAGTCAATAAAAATATTTCTATGCTATCATTGCATAAAAACATATTTAATTACAACTTTTATATAAAACAGGACACTAATCGAAAAAAATTTAGAATGGCATATAGTCTCTGCTAAAGTCAATAAAAATATTTCAATGCAATCATTGCACAAAAATATTTTAAGTTGCAACTTTTATATAAAACAGGACGACTAATCGAAAAAAATTTAGAATGACGTATAGTTTCTTCTAAAGTCAATAAAAATATTTCAATGCAATCATTGCATAAAAATATTTGAAATTCCAACTTTCATATAAAAGAGGACACTATTCCAAAAATATATAGAATAGCGTATAGTTTCTGCTATAATACACCTGACAATATATATTAAAATTTTTAGATGTTTTTCAAATTGTGGACAATCAATAAGAGTTTATCTTCTTAAGTTGTTAACAAAAAAAATATTAAAGAGGGGTATAATTTCTGTTTTCTGTTAAATTCAATACTAATATTTCAATGCTATCATTGCAGAAAAATATTTGAAATTACAAGATTTCTATAAAACAGAACAATACTTAAAAACATTTAAGTTGGGTATTTTTTGCTAAATTCAATACTTCAAATACTAACATTTAAGTGCTATCATTGCATAAAAACATTTGAAATTACAACATTTCTATAAAACACGAAGGAATTCAAAAACATTTAAGTTGGGTATATTTTGATAAATTCAATACTATAATATATCAATACTGTTATTGCATAAAAACGATTAAAATTACAACTTTTCTATAAAAAAGGAAACTTTTCGAAATAAAACTAAAGTGAGGTATAGCTTCTGCTAAATTAATTACTAATATTTCAATACAATTGAAATTACGACTGTTCTAAAAAATAGGCTATTATTCGAAAAAATTGAAAGCGGGGTACATTTTGCTAAATTTAAGACATATATTTCGATGCTATCATTGCATAAAAATATTTGAGATTACAAGATTTCTATAAAACCGGACAATATTCGAAAACATTTAAGTTGGGTATATTTTTCTAAATTCAATACTAATAATTTAATGCTAATATTGCATAAAAACAATTGAAATTACAA
Source organism: Anagrus nilaparvatae (assembly GCA_022575985.1). Classification (NCBI taxonomy): domain Eukaryota; kingdom Metazoa; phylum Arthropoda; class Insecta; order Hymenoptera; family Mymaridae; genus Anagrus; species Anagrus nilaparvatae. Next base: position 4,262,761 of record JAKSXM010000263.1, read on the forward strand.
CATTTCTATAAAACAGGATTGTTTTAGAAAAAAAAATTAAAGTGAAGTATAGTTTCTGCTAAATTCAATACTATTATTTCAATGAATAAAATCAATAAACCCAACCCAATAACTCAATAAATCAGACTGTAAGTCTTTTTTTGCTATTTCTTTTTAATGAATACATTAAATAAAAAACAAAAAAAAAAGCGGCTTTAGAAATGCGTTTAATAAAAACAAAGCATTTTGGTTTTTATATTTTAATACAAACCATTTTAAGATATGAAGTGATGAAAATGACCAATTTTTGAGTTTTTAAATTTTGTACTTTTTAGCTTTAAACAGTTGTAACTCTGTGCCGTGAGCTAAAATTAAAAAAGATAGCATTTTTTCCAAGGAGTAATTTGCCACGAAACTCTTTTTTTTTATATATAAAATGACTCAAAAATTTGAATATGAAATAATATAGACGTCGGCAGTCCTAAGAATAATAGAAAAAAACAAAAATTTTAAGAATTTAACTGTATAGTAAAATTCATATTGTCGGTTTACAATATGAAAAAACTACAAAAATTTCAATCTATATTGTCGGCTATTTGATATATGAAAAAACTCAAAAAATGAAATAAGATAGTTATGGGCAGTCTTAAGAATGAAAAAAATAAAAATTTTTTTAATTTAGCTGTATAGTAAAATTCATATTAGCTGTTTACAATATGAAAAAACTACAAAAATTTCAATCTATATTTCTGGCTATTTTGTATATGAAAAATTAAAAAAATTTCACGATGTAATAATATAGATATCGGCAGTCCTAAGAATGAAAAAAAAATTAGAAATATTTAACTGTATAGTAAAATTCATATCGTCGGTTTACAATATGAAAAAACTAAAAAATTTACCATGTATATTGTCGGCTATTTATGTATGAAAAAACTCGAAAAATTTCATTATGAAATAAGATAGGTATCAGCAGTCCTAAGAATAAAAAAAACAAAAATTTTTAAAATTTAATTGTATAGTCAAGTTCATATTAGCTGTTTACAATATGAAAATACTACAAAAATTTACTTGCATGGATAAAAATCAGGTATTACATCCAAATTAAAAAAAAAAAAAATACCTGGAGATTTTTTGGTGAAAAAAATTTTATAAAAAAAATAGGTCTTATAATGTCATACTGGTTGTGAAATATCACCGGTGACAGTGCTACATACATACATACATACACTCAGACACACACATGCATAATTTTTTTAAAAACTGGTTTTTTAGAATCCCGAGGTCTCAAAACGTGCGTATATGTCAAAAAATCAGAAATTAAAATTTCACCTAAAACAATGGGTCCTCTATGAGGAACCAAAATCATAAATATTTCACTCTAGAGTAAAATTAATATTTATTCTCTGCAATATAAAAAAACAGCAAAAATTTCAATCTATAATGTTAGTTGTTTTATATATGAAAAAACTCAAAAATTTTCCGCATATATAGAGTATAATGTATATCGGCTGTCCTATTTATGAAAACATTATAAAAATTATAAAAGTTTATAAAAAATATTATAAAAGTTTCACTCGATAGTAAAATTCATATTGATTGTCTACAATATGAGAAAACTGAAAAAATTTCAATCTATATTGTTGACTGTTTTATATATGAAAAAACCCAAAAAATTTCACTATAGAGTAAAATGGACATCTTCTGTCCTATTTATGAAAAAAAAAAATAATAAATATTTCACTCCAGAGTAAAATTCATATTGATTGTCTAAAATATAAAAAAACAGCAAAAATTTCAATCTATATTGTTAGTTGTTTTATAAAAATTCATATTGATTGTCTAAAATATTAAAAAACAGCAAAAATTTCAATCTATAGTGTTAGTTGTTTTATATATGGAAAATCGCAAAAATGTCACCATAGAGTAAAATGGACATCGGCTGTACTATAAATTGAAAAATAAAAAATTATAAAAATTTCACTCTATAGTAAAATTTATATTGGCTGTCTACATTATGAAAAAAATTCAAAATTTTCAATCTATATTGCTGGCTGTTTTATTTATGAAAAAGCTAAAAAAATTTCACCATAGAGTGAAATGGATATCGCCTGTCCTATTTAAGGGTCGTTTTACCTAAACTTTTTTTTGATAACCGAATTTTTTTTTTTTCTATTAATTACTTTATATATGTCTCGAGAGTATGTAAAAAAAATTTATTTTTAAATCCTTCCCTCTAAGTATATTTTTTTGCCTGTTTTGCCGGCGTCGTTAAACGTGTTTTTGATAAAATTTAACGGTATGGCTTTAATATTTTTTTACATATCTTCTAACTACTGTTAAATAGTTAGAAATCATGTCGGAACTGGTCACTGATAGAAATTATGAGCAAATTTTGCTAATATTCGCGATGGTTTATGACTCCAAATTTAGCCGTGCCAAAATAGTAAAAAATAGCAAATCGGCCCAGCAGCAGAGATAAAATCAGCTACAAATTCAGTATGAAAACCAGAAGGATAGTTTTATGGCTCAAAAATCACTGATAACTTATAAGTCTACTTAAATATACAAAAAAAAAAATGTTTTGTTAAATTTTTAAGAAAAAAAAATATTTATTCTTATGTTAATGTTTTTACACCTTCTAATTAAGATTTCTCTAAAACTATTTGGCCGATTTTTATTTTTTTGGTCTAATTTTATTTGTTGTAAGTTTCTTTACGCAATAAAAAAAAATAATAATAATTTAATGATTAAAAGTACCGAAAAAATTATTCCAAAACTTCAAAGTCGTTTTACTCGAAACAACGTCTGTAAAACCCTGTACTCGATTGCGCGATAACTTCTGCACTGATTTTCTTTAAATTTACTAAGCAACTTAATAAATGCACTAATTTCGGGATGTCGTCGAGTTTTTTTTTTTGTATGTTCTGAAAAATTTTTACAGCTGCTTTTGCCCGAAAATTATAGGCTTTTTTTTTCATTTTAACTTTGCGTAGCCGCCATTTTGTTCGTAATTAATTTTTTTGAAAAAACTCGACGACATCCCGAAATTACGGGTTTCCAGTCTTACCAATTTTTTTTTCGTACGTTTTAGATTATCCTAAGTCAAGATATCAAGTACACAGTTTTGAATTTTTTTTTTTCAGAGACGCAAGTTCACCTCTCTCACGCAAAACTGACGTCACAAAAAACAAAAAAAAATTTTTTTTTTTAATTTTTAATATATTTGTAAACTATAAAAAAAAATTGATTCAAATATCTCTATCCGTTATTTCACAATCCTACCTTAAAAATCAGCTAAAATATCGACATATTTAGGTAAAACGACCCTTAAGAACAATAAAAAATTATGAAAATTTCATTCTATAGTAAAATTCATATTGATTGTCTACAATATCAGTTGCGATGAATATGAAAATAGAAAATATTTAAATATTAATTATCTACAATATGAAAAAAACTGCAAATTTTGTTAAAAAAACTGCATATCACTAAATTTTATTTTCAATTATTATTTATTATCAATAATTATTTATCTTATAAAATATACCTCATTAGTTATAAATATTTATAAAGAATCATGTAACTTTTTCTTAATATGAATTATAAAATTTTTTTGTTAATTTTAGAAGTATAAAATTAATTCTGTTCTCATTCATTTTTAAATAAAATTAAATTGCATTTAAATCACGTATGATTAAATTTATTATAATTAACTAAATATGATTAAAATATAAAAAAATTAATGCACAAGAGTTTTTATTTGGTTAAGCCGAGCATCGCGAGGCCAATCAGCTAGTATATATATATAAACATATATGTATATTTTGAATATTTATTAATTATAAAAAAAAATTTTGATAAATTTCACATATATATATATATAAATATATATACCACAAAAGAAAAATTTTATAATTATTAAAAATTACCTGAATTATAAAAGAATTTTATTAATAAATAAAAATATGAGTTTTAGAACTACTAAATAACATTCAATTCAATATTTAATTAGTTAAAAGAATATTTTATTGAACTCTTATCGCGGACGAGCCCTCAAACTTGTTACGTCTGAGGTAGCTTAAATAATTTATATGTATACGACTGAACTGAGACTTGACTGTACTTATTCGTTTGCAAACTGAATTGAAACTGACGTAACGTAAGATGCAATTTACTGACCTTTTGCCTTGCGTCTTGAACAGACACTAACGGCGGGAAAGGTGTGAGTTCAATTAAATAGATAATAAAGTAATCAAATAACAACTTAATTTATTTATAGAAAGTTACAATAGAATGAATACTTAATGAATATTAATTTGAATGTTATTAAAATAGATACAATTTTGTCTTACAATGTTCTTATGATTTCGATGTCAAGTAAACTTGATTGTTCTACTAGGATATGTGGTTGGTGGTACTGAATACTAAAACACGACACTACGAGGTTGGAGGCCGGAACAAGAAGACCGATCCTTAAAAATCCGCGAGTATATATAGTCACGGGAGAATTTGACAAATCCTCAAATTCTCCTCCTAAACTCTGCGTGGGGAGGTGTAACGGTCAGCAAAGCTGACGTGGGCCAACGCCCGAAACTCTGGTGGGAACCTGGCAAATTCCGAGAATAGGCGAAAGTTTGTGACTGCTCATCTACAGATTTCGCAATCATGCAAAATTCGTTCCTTTCTCAATTTGCGTATAATTCCATTAATTACTTTTATATGAATCATTCCTAATTCATTTACTTTACCAATATTTGCGCCACTATTTAGGCGAAATATTCCAATACGTTACATTAGCTTAGAAACAGCGCTGTAAATAGCGCAGTAATATTTTTTTTGTCAAGGGAATCTTGTGATTCTTGCAACAGCCATGGGTTGTTTCCGGGCTTTAAAGACCCGCAAATTTTCATGAACATTCAGTTGTACAAGTACAACCAGAAAACTGCTGGTGAATACGGTCGCCGGTTTCGCCCCAGTTTCTTACTGGATAAATACGCTATAAACTCCTCTACGCTTGTTTGCCACAAACTGAAACTCCTTTTCCGGGTTTAACTTCAGTTTGGGGTGCGCAGCCTAGGCAACTTGCCGCTGCTTTCCCCCAGCCTAGGGACAGGAGAGCACTTTACGACAGAAAGCCCTCTTCCTTTTTCTTCAACAAGTTGGCCCTTACGTACTCTGCTACTTTGTTCCAATTTTCGTAATATTTCCGTAGTATTTTCGGGACCACCGTCTGCAGCCTTTAATTTGGAAAGGGCGGGCGCATAGTGTAATAAAAAAAAAAGTGGCCAAAAATCGCAATTTCTTATGAAAACAAATTCAGCTGGATGGAAAATGACCGTTTTTTTGTATACTAAATAATGGGCACCTGGGATCAAAAATTTTTTTTTTTTTTTAATTTTTTTAGCTGCTGAATGAAAAAAAACAACCATAAAAAGGTAATATTTATAGATTTAAAATTCAAAAAAAAAATTTTTTTAGGTACAGCTCTGTATTAAAATATGTATATAAATGATAAATAAACCTAATAAAATGTGTTAGTCAACATTTGCAATTTAGTCGCAGAATTAAAAAAAAAATGAAAATTTGATTTTTCTATTTTTGTTTATATATTACACTTAAATAAAGTATAAAAAATATAAATTAAATAAAAGCATTAAAAAATACTTTTGCAGAAAAACTAGTATCCTATGTAATGATGCTGCTTAAGAAAGCCTGTGATGCCTCGAAGAAGGTTCAATGGAAAGAACCCACCTGTGTACTGATGGAACCTAGACATTGCAGATCTCCGCAGACAAAGCCACAAGACGCGAAGAAGGGCTACTAGAGCAAAGTCCTGGGAAGAATCAAGAGAATTTATAAACGTTCACAAAGAAGATGAGCGATCCCTGAAGCAGGCGATCAATGCCAGCAAGATTTGCTGTGAAAGGAAGCTATGTCTTGAAGTCGACAACGACCTCTGGTGATTTGGCTTCAAGATAGTTACGAAGAAGCTGAGGGGCTTCGCAGCCAGCTCGCTAATGGAAGAAGAGGAGGCAAAAACAGTCGTTGATGCCCTATTCCCGACCGACAAGAGCAGACCAAGAGAATGACACCAATGTAGTCTATATCCTGGACTTTACGCAAGAATAACTGTTTGCTGCTGTGGACTCCATTAGAAATAAGAAAGCTCCCAGTCCAGACGGTATACCAGCCGTGATCCTAAAAATAGCTGCCCACGAGTGTCCATCATTTATGCAAAGGATGTACACCACATGCATCCAAACAGGAGTCTTTAACACGCGATGGAAATAGGCAATACTGGTACTTATTCAATAAATATATTCATCAAGTCATTTTATAACTATTGGACATATTCAGAATTTTAAATCTATAAACTTGAAATAGCAAGCAGGTAGATTAAAAGTGAAAGAAGGAAAAAGAAAAGTATAGTTTTATTTTTATTTGAATTCATAATACAAGAAGTCTTTAGAATGAAGACATAAATTATCGATCTTATACATTCAAAACCATAGAAAATACATTTTTTTTTTGCTTTCTTTTCGTCTTTTGAATGTTCATGATTATTATTACTACATTCATGCATAAAAATTTGATTTTTTTTCTATTTATCTTTAACCTATAAATAATAGTAACAACATAAATGAACATGAATCATGCAATCAAAATATTTCTCTCTTTTTTATTATTATTAATATTAATAAGTAAGTAAAATATTAAATTTAAAAATATTTGAATGAAAATTAATTCTTTCTTTTAGTCACTTATTCAAAAAACGAGGTTTCTGTAATTATGACGAATTTATGCATAATAATATTGTATTAGAAGTAAGAAAATAATTTTTATAACCTTTATCAAATGCGTATGTAGCTGTAAAAAGAAAAATACACATTTTTTAGAATCAATTTTATTAAATGATGCCTGCTAAATTGATAAAGTTTGCAGTTTCAACTCTTATTCGATATGTTCACCTCAAAATTTATGTATTTGCTCTCCGAAATACGAAGCAAGATTCGGAATTTGTGTTTTAAAAAAAAAAACGCAGAAATCTTTTTGGTTGAATTTTATTTTTGTTGTTGTGTTTATCTTTTAGTTATTTTTGTTCTTCTTATCCTTTTAAATGTTGTAGCCTCTATTTTCGTTACTTCACTTGTTTTTTTCCTGTTTTTGTTTTATTTTATGTAGTTTCTTATGAGTATATGTAGTAGTCTTTTGTCATTAATTTTGTTGTTCTTATTTTTTATTTAAGTTTTCATTGTAATTTTTATTTTCGTCTTTCTTGTTTATTTTATTTAATACTTGGGTGGGGAAAAACAAGCTTACAATAATGTGTTTTGTTTTGTTTCCTTGGATAGCGCTCAAGGTTACTATCCCAAAAGTAACAACATGCTGAGATCATGCCTCCGTTAGGAACTCCTCGAGACTTTAATTACTGCATACTTGCTACCTTTTGTATTTGTATTCTGAAGATGCAGACCAGAGATCAATATCACCCCCTTTAGGTTCTGTCTGACATGAACCAACTCCAGGTTTCCTCGTTAGGGGCATTGATCAGGACATTAATATATATTTAGGCATAGCCTGCAGGGAAATGTTACCGAGATGTTACCATAGATGGCCGTGGTCGAGCTGCTCTAGACCAACGCTCTACGCGTGTCCTAAAAAGCAAAAATCCAAGTTTGCTAGGGTCTTAATAAAGAAAGCCTCCGAGCACTTGCAAGGTGTTGTTTTACAAATCAGGGCTACTAAGTATGTTTGTAGTGGCTCAGACTGAAGTAAAGCGTGGCTTAATTGTGGTACCGATGGCCACAAAAGGTCCATTTGCGATAAGGAAATACCCGAGTGTTTCATTTATAAAATAGAGACGACAAATGCTCCACAGAGCATTATGTCTGTAAAGGAAACTGCGCTTGCTATAGGGAGGCTCCGGCTGCGTCATGAAAGAAGTTTCATCAGAAATGATAAATAAAATAGAATCTGTTTTCTTGACAGAGAAAATATTTTAAGAATTATAATGACATCAAATATTGCTTAAAATTAAACTCTTTTGGTTTTGATCAAGAAGTTTTTGGGCAATGGTTTTTTTTCTTAAAAAAATATATTGGAAAATTTGAATCAGGGAATCGAAAGAGATTTTTTTTCTTTCCCCCCCTTAAATTTCAAGTTCTGAAGTACCCCCTCCCAATAAACATGTTCCATATTAATAATATTAATAATATTATAATATATCCATATATAATAAATATTCTAAATTAATTGAAATAAGTATATTTTCAATAACTAGGATGGGATCTATTATTATTTAACCCGACATAAATAGAACAGCAGTAAAATATACAGTTATAAGATAATAACTGTCGGAAATCTGTCAATTAATTCTAATTGTTTAATTTTTTTTATATTACGCCAAAAGACAAATTTAACTACTAAACTATAACAATAAACCCAATATTAACGTATCCAATCAGCAAAGTATTCAAATTTTAATTTTTACATATGTAATGCAAGAGTGAATAGTAAATTTTATATGAGTTATCAATTATCTTTTCATTATCTGCTACAAATTATTACCGGAAATGGGATAAATATTTGGGAATTTGAGCTTAGAACAAATAAGGCAAATGATACTCAAATATTAAAATAATATTTATTAAACGATAAACTTAAATAAGTTTATAAAGCAGGTTTAAAGTTATATTTACAAGAGGGTTCGACACATGGCTGCAGAGCGCGAATAAAAGAAAATATGTCCGATGGCCTTGAATTATGTGAGCTCATTAAAATTAAAAACGTGACGCGAATATAAATAATTATCACAAAGATTATGAAAAATTGCAAATTATTGTATTAAAATAGACAAAATTGTCTTTGTGATACTTACGCAAATTCACGTGCTCAAAACACGCACAACTTTCATAATATTACTTAACTCGCGATTGATATAACCTCGTCGTGGCTGTTACAAAAAAATAATCATAAAAAGTTAAATAGAATATTTAATAAAAAAAAACCTGTGATCACTTATCAATTGAATTACCTTAAGGATTTTTAGAGTTTGAATATCTTGAAATTATTTATTTTATTTAAGATATAGTTATTCGGTACACTGATTTTATATAAAGAATTTATCTGAACTTTGAAGCTTCTAAATAAATTAAAATTATAATTACGTAGTCTTGCAATGACTTGAATTTATGAGTCTTTTTCTTTATACAGTAAAACTTATTTATTATTAAAAAAAACTAGATTAATTACAAAATTATATTAAAGAAAAAAAGATAACTTTTGGAGCTTGAATCTATATATCAAAAAACGCGCTTCTCTCTATGTTTCTATATCGTCAGTGACTTTTAGTTCACGGGGGAAGGATGATTTTCGCCGCGCACCGCAAGCCGCGAGCTCTACTTTATTTTATGTAATAAAATGCGGGAATAATTGAAATATATTCAGCATTAAATCCTTCTCCGGAAGCCGCCTTTGCTTGTAAGGTAGTTAAAAATCTGCGTCAGCTGATCGTCTATTTTTTTCAACTTTTTCTTGAAGATAAGTTGGCAGTGAATAAAAGCATTTATGGTAGCGTTTAGCAACTTCTTCCCAATTCTCAGTTACTAAGCGTACAACGTATTTATTGTATTGCCACCGGTCATTCTTTTGCCAGTGGTTTAGTCCATGTTCAAAAGTTTCATAGCCTGCGCACGTCAATTATCCATTTCATCCTGTAACTGATATAGTTCATGAAGTCTACGTTTATGAAGATCGTCTTCGTAGATATTACACAAGACCTTGTCTTGTAATTAAGGCTGTTTTTGTTGCAAAATAGGGGCCTCTTCTATTGCCCTTTCTGGTTGCCAGATACCTAGAAACGTTGGCTGATTTACTTTTCTTGGATATAATTTACCCCACTGCTCAAAACTTACTGTTCTGTCCAGGGATGCCGTTTAGGGCATCATTTTAGCGAATTTAAGTAGGCTTGTCTCACTCGCACACATAACGAAGCATACAAAAAAGTGTTACCAACCCACATTTTTGATTCCACAAACGGCTTCCTTGGTTCTGTCGTAGGAGCGGTGGTAATTCCTGAGATAGTAATTATAATTAGTAATTCTAATCTGTATTTTTTACTTGGTCAATAAGGAACTATCTGTTGTTTTTTGTAAAATTCAATTTATTACATTTGTCTAGTGTGCGACAGTTTCGACAATCTTATTATTGTCCTTTTCAAGCTATAAAAAATTACATAAAATTAAATATAAATATTTACACAAGTATTGTTGAATGTATCACTAAGTCTATTTACATACCAATTCATCATCCCTTTCTACAAATATTTTACACCTCTATTAAATAAACTGGCCAAAGAATTAGAATTCTTACCTATAAATAAAATTACTAATAAGTTCAATAATATGATTAGATTAGGAAAAGATTTGGTGAGTGATAAAGAAAAATCAGGTGTTACCTATAAAATAAATTGTATAGATTGTAATATGTGTTACATAGGTCAAAGTGGTAGAAAGCTGTGTTCTAGGTTAAATAATCATATATATGATATTAAAACTAGTAACTGGAAATCAGCTTTAGTTGAACACTCTAGAGACAATCACCATATTTTTGATCTTAGTAATGTTAAAATTTTAGGTGTTGAAAAAAATAAGCATAAAAGACTTTTTAATGAAATGGCTAATATACAATTGTATGATAATACCATAAACAGGGTGGAAGACACCAACAATTTGAAACCTGTTTACAAAAATTCTATAAATTTAATGAAAAAAATGTTAAAAATTGCTGATCTAACATTGCAATATTCTTAGTGTATATTTCACGAGGGTGTATACAACCTATATGATATATACACGTGACGTTGTACATTTTATATGTAAAAATTACATGTGACTATAACAGCAGACAAAATGGTGCAAATAATAACAAAGGAATGATTTACTTTTTGTTGATTAATTTTAAAATTTTATTATGTTATCTGAAGAAACTTTGTTAAAAAGATGTGGTTTATGTATTAAGGATGCACCTCTATGTTATTTTAATAAAAATTATGACTAAATACTATGATGAATTGGTATGTAAATAGACTTAGTGATACATTCAACAATACTTGTGTAAATATTTATATTTAATTTTATGTAATTTTTTATAGCTTGAAAAGGACAATAATAAGATTGTCGAAACTGTCGCACACTAGACAAATGTAATAAATTGAATTTTACAAAAAACAACAGATAGTTCCTTATTGACCAAGTAAAAAATACAGATTAGAATTTCAAATTTTAATAGGAACGAAAAATCAATAAGTTTTATAATTTAATTATAATTAGTCTTTCTTGTTGATTATTGAGTGTATTTGCTGCTAAAGAACTTAGATCCAATACTATCTGTGACAAGTTATGTCGTATATACCTTGAGAAGTTATTAGCTTCTCGAGACAGTGTATTATTTCTTCTGATGACTGAAACGACTGAATTTGTGTTGCTATTTGCTCTATCATTATTAGTCTCTGGTTCACCGTAAATGACTATAATTTTTACATAGCCATTCCCTGGAATGTTTAAACTTTGTAGGCTCTTCCACGAGCTTACTTATGTTTCGACTGGTTTATAAACTTATACGTTAAGCATTACATCCACATAACCTAACGCAGCGGTGTATAATAAAAAATTGACACGGCAGGCCTTACACTTACATAAACTGAATAAGGGTTTTATAATGAAAAACGTCCTGTCAAGCCTTACACCCACATAGCCTAAGGTAGAGAATTATAATAAAAAAAGACTTGCCAGGCATTACTCCCATATAATCTAAGGAAGTAATTTATAACAAAAAACGACACGTCAGGCATTATAACCACATAACCTAAGGTAGAGATTTATAATGAAAAACGACTCGTCAGGCATTACACCCACATAAACCAAGTTAGGGATTTATAATAAAGTCGTAACGTCAAGCCTTACACCAACATAACCTAAGTTAATATTTTATAATAAAAAACTTCACGTCAAGCCTTACACCCACATACCCTAAGGTAGTATTTATAATAAAAAAAGACATGTTACACAGTGGGCTATAAAGACTCGAAAATGAAAAATATTCGGTTTCAGAGTAATTCAAACGTAAAATAAAATTTTAAACGTCGAATTTGTAGGTTTTCGTATATATTATACGATAAGATACCGCTTTTTTTGAAAAGAAGTTTTGGAATAATTTTTTTAAGTGGGATAATCAAAAAAAAAAATTTCTTTTTTTTTATAAATTTTGCATTAAAATGTGACAATTACATGAAAAATGTTCACACAATTACATGAAAAATGTTCACACAAATGTTTTTGGATGATATATATACATTAATATATGCTGAAAAAACCATAATTAACATCAAATTATAATTTTAGGGGTATGTGCTTACTATTGTAGGTATGTTAAAAGAATTTTGTAAAACAATTAAAAAATAAAAAAAGTTATTTAAAAAAATTTATATGCTTGTTACTTTTTAAAAGTACATAGATAAAGTGTAAAACTCTTGTTCTTCCTTTACATTTGTGGATATTTTTGTATGATTGTGTGCAGGTGTCAATTTGCATATTGCTATTTACAGTACATTTTTTTTAAATTTAACATAAAGATATTAAATATTAATGTTATAAGTTAGTCAATCAATGACTGAATTTAAACATATGAGTGTATTATATGTATGTAAAACGTGTGTATAGATGTGTTTTAGTGTGAAGATTATCATTTGTATTTTTCAATTATCAGTTTTCATGCCAATGAATGCTAATTTTATCCAAAAAAAGAATTTTTTTATTTTTATTTATCTCACTTAAAAAAATTTTTTCAAAACTTTTTTTCAAAAAAGCGGTATCACATCGTATTATATGTACGAATACCTACAAATTCTATTTTTTACATTTTATTTTACGTTAGAATTACTTTGAAATCGAATTTTGTTCATTTTTGAGTCTTTATAGCCCACTGTGCGTCAGGCCTTACTCCCATATACCCTAATAGAGTAATTTATAATAAAAAACGTCAGGTCAAGATTTACACCTCTATAACCTAAGGCAGTAATTTATAAAAAAAAACGACACTTAAGTCATTAAACCCACATAACCTATGTAAGTAATTTTGATGTAAGGTTTTACGTGTCAGTTTTTATGATAAATTAAACCCTTAGGCTATGTGGGTATAAGGTTTGACGTGTCATTCTCTATCATACATTACTCTCTTAGGCTACGTGGATACAAGGCCTAACATGTCATTTTTTATTATAAACCTCAACATGTTAATTGGAAGTAATGCCTGACGTGCTGTTTATTGTTATAAATTACTCTCTTAGGTTATGTGGGTGTAAGGTTTGACGTTTCTTTTTTTACTTAAATTCCTACTTTATATTATATGGGTATAAAGTAAACTTATAAATAGGAATAAAATTAGTAATCTTATTTCTCTGTAATGTGGGATAATTACAATAAAATTTGCTGCATTTTGAATTTGTAATTATCACCTTTACTAGATGCTAAGACTGTAAACTCAAATTATTCTGATTTCATTTGATAACAATTAGCAAGTCCATTCTAGTAGATTTAACACGGTGATAAAAAGTGAATATTTATTGTACCAATCAAATAAAATAAGAAATTTTTAAAAATTTAACGGCGGTGAACCAAGACTCTATTTGTTAATAAACAAGTTCATTGTTTATAACAATTGGCTGATCCATTCTAGAACTTTTAGCATGGTGCCAAAAATTTAATATTAATTATAACAATCAAATAAAAAAAGAATCTTTCAAGAAGCTAACGGCTAAACCCCAAAACGCTATTTGTTCATTAACAAATTAATTGTTTATAACATTTAAGGGCCATGTAACGCTGCCGGATATTACACTCCGATCATATATAGTTATACTAGCTGCCTCCGGCTCGCTATATGTTGTTTTACGTTACTCAATATTTTGTAAAATAACCTTTTTTTATCTGAAGTATTATCTAAAATTTACTAAATCATAAAAATTACGGGCATATGAACCCAGATGGTTAATTAGTGATCAGCAATACAAAGCTTAAGATCCACAAGTGTTCGTTGTTTCCCTCGAATACCCATTCTAGGGTTCTGTCTGATAATAACTGTTCAAGCTTACTATATTCAGTTACTACACTAGTGGCTGATAAAAATTAGAAATATATATAATATAAACTTTTATAATTTTCGAAAAAGTATTGTAAATTTGAATGATCGAACCGATTATCTTGAAAATTTAGGTGGATATGTAAAAAATATACCTAAATCGAATGAAATTCTTTTTGACAAAAAAATTTTTCCTTGGTTTTCAGTTTTTTTGGTTTTTTTTTTTTTAAATTGATAAAAATTTTTTTCTTGAAAATCCAGTTTTTTCAACATAAAAATTTTTTTCCGTTATCAATCGAAATAAAACCTAGCCTATGTTTCGACCCGTAATTTTTGTCATCTTTTGCCGTAAAACCGATATCTGTAGCTTTTATTGTGTTCTCGTTTATCACGTTCGGACATACAAACATACATTAGTAAAGATTTTCATATATATATAGGATATAGGGTATAAATTTGAAATCCAAATTTTATGCTAAAAAATATATGTAACTCTGGAAACATCTAACCGATATAGATATTAGATATATAATGATATACAGGCTGCAACGCAATAGGTACTATCTAAAAATAGCTATAGCCGCTATATAGCATACTTATAGCATGCTATATAGTGGGTATAGCTATAAAAACACTGTTTTTAGATAGTACCTATTGCGTTGCATCCAGTATATATATTAGGGTTGTACACTAAAAAAAAAAAGTGCGCCAAAAATGTTCTTCCTAAAGTATGTTGAAGTTTAGATGACAAAATGATCCCATACCAATTTTCAGCTCATTTGAGAACGATTTAGGGGTCGTACAAACCCAGGGTAGCTCTCAAGTGGTTGGCTAATACTGACAATTAGTGCGAACGACAAAATTTTTTTTCAAAATACGTTTTCTATGCTTCTTAATATGTTTTCGGTATCGCTAATCTCGAAAATGAGGTCCTCAGAGTCCGAAAATACCTTAATCACCCTTAAAAACCGAAAAAACCCCTTTTTTTAGTAAAAATTTTTGGATTTTATAGCGAAAATCGTATATATTCGAAATATCTGGATTATAAATTACAATTGATGACTTAAAAATGTTGAAAAAATACCGAAAAACTTCCGTTTATTCCAACGCGCCTTCTTGGCCGAGAAACGCAGGGCTCAATTCTATAACAATGTTATAAGATAGGGTTTTTAGGCAATTTTCGAAATAACGCTGTAAAATTGCCATTCTATTAAAATACTACTTAGTAAATCAAATGTCCATTTTTCGCCAAAAATGACCAAATTTAACATTGCTGCTAAAATTGTAATTTTTGAAGAAAATAAGTCTTATATGTCTCCAACATTTTGTACTATTCTCAAGTTTCGAAAATTTTTTCACTCGTCCATTTCGCTTTATTTCTTTTCGAGATATGACTCGACAAAGATAGTGATAAAATATGATTTTTTTTAAAAAAACCTTAAATTATTAATTAAAGCAGTAGCTCAGAGCTAGCACTCGTGCCTGTCGTCCAGGCAAGTCGAGTTCGAGACTCATAGCACCCATTCTAGTTTTATTTTTCTTAAAAATAAATATTTAATTTATTAAATATTTAATTTATTAAATATTTAATTTATTAAATATTTATTTTCAATATAAGTGAAAGTAGAATTTGAATACTGCGTGATCGACTGTACTCTCGGAAGTTTTGGTAGTTTCCTTCAGTACCGGCGAATGCCAGCACAGTTCCCAATATCAAAGACGTTCTACTAACGCAATTACCTTCCCGATTCCTAATCATCCTCCTTCAATATTTGCATGTGAATCCCCTACTTTATACTATTTCTTTATACTAACACTTGCCCTTTCAATTTTCTTTAAGTGCATCAATGTATGCATAAATGTGTATATTGACCCTTATAAGAAATAAATCAACATATATAATTGTTGAAGGCCTCTGCCAATCTTGGTGTGCCCACGTGCAAAAGAGGTAAACAATAAATAGAAATACAAATACAAAATAAATTAAGACTCTTTTTTTAAGTTATCATATCTGCTAAACAAACAATTGAAAAGGAATGAGTAAAAATTTTTTCAAAACTTAGAGCTTAATTGTGATTGCTTAAATTTTGAGACCTTTAAGACTCATTTTCATCAAAAATTAAAATTTTAAAAGCAATTTTAAAATTGATCATTTTTGGCAAAAATGGACATTTGATTTTCTAACTATAGCGGTGAAAGAATCGGTGATGAAAAATTGCGGTTTACGGCGTTTGAAAGGTAGAACTTATACGAAAAAAATGAGACCAAACAGTAGTATTTTAATAGAATGGCAATATTACAGCGCTATTTGGAAAATTACCTAAAAACCCTCTCTTATAACATTGTTATAGAATTGAGCCCTGCGTTTTTCGGCCAATAAGGCGCGTTAGAATAAACGGAAGGGGTTTACGGTATTTTTTTAACATTTTGATCAATTGTAATTTATAATCGCTATGATTTTCGCTATGATATCCAAAAATTTTTGGTAAAAAAAGGGGCGTTTTCGGTGTTTAAGGGTGATTAAGGTATTTTCGGTCTCTGAGGACCTCAATTTCGAGTTTAGCGACACCGAAAACATATTAGGAAGCATAGAAAACGTATTTCGAAAAAAATTTTTGTCGTTTGGACTAATTGTCGGTTTATAGCCAACCACTTGGGAGCTACCCTGGGTTTGTGCAACCCCTAAATCGTTCTCAAATGAGCTGAAAATTTGTATGGGATCATTTTGTCACCTAAACTTCAACATACTTCAGGAAGAACATTTTTTGCGCACTTTTTTTTTTTAGTGAACAACCCTAATATATATACTAGCAAAAGTTGGAAGGGGGGCTCCGCCCCCCCCCCCTGTGTCACATCTGCTTCTGTTTCTGTTGCTTGAAAAAATCATTTTTCACTGCAAATTGAACTATAATTATGCAAACACATTCAGAGTTTTCATAGAGTCAATCTCAAAATCACTATCTATAATATATGTCCTTATATATAACTATAAGTTTCGTATTAATATTATACACTCATGGTAGCTGTAATATCCATTGATTTGTATAATTAATTAATCCGCATGCTAAATCACGGGCCGCTAAAAGAAAGGAGAGGAAGAAAGGCTTGGGGAATGATTGACGTTGACAGCTTCCTTCTTCTTCTTCCGGATCTTGATTTGAGCAGGTCTCGAAAAGTGGCAAAGATAAAAATGCCCTGCTAACTAGCTGGCACTAAGGTTCCTCAAACAAAAATACTTCAATATGCCACAGATATCACCGATTACAAGCATGCAATCATACACTCATTTCTATTAACTTTTAAAAGTTAAAAGGAAATTTATGTATTGAATTTAACTAAATCTATTTTTTTCAAATATAATCTAACGTAATTCATTGGATAATAATTATTCAAGATAGTACTTTCATGGAATTAAATGAAGTATTACACCAAAACAAAAAAATATTGCAGTTTAAAAAAACTTTTTTAATTTTGAGAAATAAATTTTGGAAAAATTCGGTATCAGATCGAAAAAATTACTATAAACGAAGTGCCTAAAACTAGTACTCTCACAGAAATATATTAGGTACTACATCCAAAAAGAAAAAAAAATTTGCTGTTTATTTTATTTTTTTTGACAAAATTTTTGGGAAAAAAATTTTCAAAAAGTTAATTACTAGATTTGAGATATCGAATAAAAATCATACTTTCAAATATAAGTACTTTCATGGAAATAAATGAGGTATTACATCCGAATTAAAAAATAAAAAGTAGTTTAAGATTTTTTAATCAAAAAATTTTTGAAAAAAAAAATTAAGTCATAATTTCATAACGGTTGTGAAACATTAGCGGTTACAATATTTTCAGATATTAGTACTTTTATGAAATTAAATGAGGTATTACATCCAAAAAATTCGGTATTTTTATGTTAGTGAAGTAATTTTAAGATTAAAATAAAGGTAATAATTATTTTATTATAATATATTATTTTGTATATTTGTCAATATCACTCTATACTCAAGGTCCTGGTTGAAAATATTCCCATACAACAATTCCATTATAGCCAAATATATATTATATTTAACTATTTATTTAGTTCCTTAATTTTTGTTAAGTTTGTTAATTTAATTTTTATATTTTATTAACTTTTGTATGCAGTTTATAAATGTTAATTTGTAATTTTAATATTTACAGGTTATAAATTCACTTATTGCTTTGTAATTTTAAATTTTACTGACTATGATTTGTAAGTTATGAGCTTTACAAACTGCAATTTGTTTATTTGTTATTTTCGCTGTATTCTTACAAATTAAAACTTAGAGAGTATAGTTTGTTTATACAAAATTCTTAGTTTATTTGGGTGTAAGATTTAGAATACAGGTTTCTGTACAGTAGCCACGAAAGTATGTGATTTTTCGCTACTGTCGCAGAAAAATTTTATACGACCCTTGTCCATAAATAAAGAATGCCCCAAATCATAGTTTAATCGCCGGTAATTCAAGTACGATTTGGGCCATTCTTTACTTTTCTGGACTCGAGCCGTAAATATACTATTTATTTACCAATTCAGTAGGTAATGTGGGAGTAAGGCTTGAGTATAGTTTTTTTACATGACCTTCTTAGGTTATGTGGATGTGAGGGTTATTTTATAGTTTATTTTTCTTATCAGCCGTTGCAAAGGTCATGTCACTATTCGAAAATACGTATTTTCTAGCAACGGACAAAGTAAAACTATCTTTGGCCCACGGCTATAAAAAAAATGTCCTAGATTGCAGTTTGCTATCCTATGCTTACTAATTTACGAGCTTTTCTTTATATTTGTACCTAGGATAAAAGTATACTATAACATATCGCTATATATGATACCTCTGATACGATAAACGTAAGAGTTTTTAATTTTTTCCTGGACTTACAATCCGACTTAAATTTATAAAACCAATACAGGGCTGAATATTTTCTCCATATTATCTAAATTTACTATTTATTTTTACCCCTGTTTTTAGCCAAGATATCAATTATGGCCTTAGGGCAAAAAAATCATGTTTACGCTTTTTCCGTACTTTTTTCCATTTTTTTTTTCAACTTTCCCAATTTCGAGCTCCATATATTTCAAAAAAAAATTTTAAATAATTTTTCTGACATGAGTTTTGAGGTCCCCATACTTATTCTTATCGGTACATTTTTTCGTTCACTGAGCTGCATGTCTAGTTTTTTAAAATCTTAAATTACTTAATTTCACATAGAACTTGTTCATTGGATGGGGTATTTGTAAAAGTCTGGCTCGGCAGGGGGGGGGGGTGAAATAGACCTAGAATATTATTGATTTAGGGACTTAGAATAATTTGAAGTGCGTCTCAGGGCATTATCAGGTCGTTATGAGAACAAGAACTTAAAATACTTTAGGTTAATGGACTTTACTTTATGGATTATACGTTAAAACTATTAAAAGTGAACATGTTCCATGATCGTTAGTTGTGTGAAAACATAAACAAGTTATAATCAACTAAATAGGGAAATAATAGTCTGAAATAAAAAAAAAAATACCCTGCCAAGTAGCTGCGCTTACAAACAATGAGCTTAATACTTCAATATGCCACAGATGTCACAGATAACAAGCATGCAATCATACATACATTTCTATTAACTTTTAAAAGTTTTTTTTATTCATCAAAAATTTTGGAATAAATTTTCAAAAAATTAATTATCAGATTTGAGAAATCGAGTAAAAACCATATTTTTAAATATAAGTACTTTCGTGGAATTAAATGAAG
This sequence comes from Anagrus nilaparvatae, assembly GCA_022575985.1. Lineage (NCBI taxonomy): Eukaryota > Metazoa > Arthropoda > Insecta > Hymenoptera > Mymaridae > Anagrus > Anagrus nilaparvatae. The sequence goes on from JAKSXM010000263.1 coordinate 4,282,629, forward strand.
TATTACACAAAAAAAAAAAAAAAAAAAATATTGCAGTTTTTTATGACGGGGTTTGGTCAAAAATCCCATCAGAAGGTTAAGAAATGATCACCACATTAATTTTATATTAATATCATATTTATTATCAATTAACGGTTCTGTATAACATACAGACCGGAGTTATGTGCTCCTGTAGGTAGCTTACAAAAGACTGACTTGACGGCTTCTTATCTTATTTTAGAATACATTATACAGATAAGAATATTCTAGTAACGCATTAATATCTATAGATGTCCATGGAACCTAAATATTATTAGAAATAGTATATTCATAAGAAAACGTAAAGAGCATCGTTACACTCCTGGGCTTAAAGTGATTTTACTCCTTAAAGATCGCAATTTTAATGTATTATTTCTATTATTATGTTGTATGACAAATTGACAGAATTTAGTATTTTTAACATTTCGTAGTCAGTTAAGTTATGTTATTTCGAATATTATAATTCTAGTTTATTATTTTATTAACCAAAAGTATAATAAACCACCGTTGACCAAGCTCATAATGTATTCTTTCAATTATTGCAAAATTTAAGATTTTAATGGTACATCTGTTTATTATTTAGTCTAAGATTCGCTTAAAACTATCTTTCTAATTGGATTCTTAATACATACTTAAATTAATAAATTAAAACTTTAATTACACTTTTATTTTTTTTTTTATTTTTTTTTTTTTTTTAAGGGAAATATGTGAATCTTACATCAGCCATGGAGTGTTTGCGGGCCTTAAAGACCCGCAAATTTCCATGACCGCCCAGTTGTACAAAGTGTACAACTGGGAGACCACCGGCGAACGCGGTCGCCGGCTACGCCCCAGATTCTTACTGGATAAACACACTTTAAACCCCCCGCGCTTGTTTGTCCCAAACCGGAACTCCCTTTTCAGGTATAACTTCAGTTTGGGACGCGCAGCCTAGGCAGCTGGCCGCTGCCTTCCCCCCTGCCTAGGGGCAGGAGAGCTCTCTACGATAGAAAGCTCTCCTCCTTCTTCTGCAACAAGGTGCTCCTTACGTACTCTGCTACTTTGTTCCAGTTTTCGGAACTCCGTAGAATTTCCGGGACCACCGTCTCCGGCCTCCAAATCGGGAAGGGCGGGCGCCCCCCCGAGTAGCGAACACATTCGAAGAATGTGTGCTCTACTGTATCATCCACGCCCGGACAGTGTAAGCACTCCTTTGTTGCCACCTTATGCCAATGCTTTAACATGACACGGAAGTACCCGTGTCCAGTTAAGAACTGGGTAAGGTAGAAATCCACTTCCCCATGCTGTCGCCCCATCCATGCATGCAGGTCTGAGATCAGTCTGCGCGTCCATAGGGCATTTTTTTCTTGGTTCTTTTTCCATCGCTTCTTCCATGCTTTCATAGAGTTGAAGCGGGCGCGAGTGGAAGCCACTTCGCGCTCATCTACGCTCTCGTAGATGAATTTCCGCTCCAACGCTAGCAGGTCAATGGGTATCACCGAAGCAACAACCTGGATCGCCTCTAGAGATACCGTGTGGTATCCGCAGGCGATCCTCACTGCCGCTTGCCTCTGTACCGACGATATTTTTCGTCTGTACTTGGCAGTTTCTGTGGTTTTCGCCCAGACTTCTGATCCGTAGAGCAGGACAGAGTTGACGACTGACATCAGGAGCCTTCGCTTCCCTGGTTTGGGTCCCCCAATGTTGGCCATGAACCTTGACAGGGAGGATGCGGCCGACGCTGCCTTTTCACACGACCTCTGAAATTGCTCCCAGAAGGTCAGCTTGTTATCAAGCTGAACTCCCAGGTATTTCACCGATGTTCTGGTTCGATAATTACATCGAAGTCGGTGGGAACCCTTCGACGAGTCAGCAGTACGATCTCCGTTTTTGGGATCGCAAGCTGGAGCCCGTGATCGCCCATCAAGAGGTTGATCCGTCTCATGACTAGATTCAACCTCTCCTGGGTCACTTCCATGTCCCTGCCAGTTATGGTCAGGGCCACGTCGTCGGCGTACCCGATCAGGGAAACTCCTTCCGGGAGGTGGACGCGCAGCAAGCCATCGTAAAAGGCATTCCACAGGTCCGGTCCGAGAACCGAACCTTGCGCGATGCCTGCACTCAAAACCCTTTCACGCCTTCCATCGAGCGTGTCATAGAGCAGTCTCCGGTCCCGCAGGTAATCCTTTAGTACGTTACCCAGATACCTGGGTATCCGGAAATCGTATTCAAGGGACCGGATCATGTCATCCCACCTGGCTGAGTTGAAAGCGTTTTTGACGTCCAGCGTTACCAGAAGGACGTCCTTGCGAATTGCAGGCCGCCTTTCCCTCTCAGCCTCTACGGTATCCACGACACGCCGAATGGCGTCTATCGTGGAATGCCCTTCACGAAAACCATGCTGCTCCTCGGAGAGACCACTGCCCTCCTCGATTGCCCTTCTGAGCCTTGCCCGGAGCAAGCTCTCCATCACCTTACCAATGGTATTTAACATACACAAAGGTCTGTAAGATAATGGAGAGTCCGGGGCTCCCCCCTTGCCCTTGTTCAAGAGCACGAGACGTGCCACCTTCCACTGCTTTGGGAACACTCCAGCCACCAAACACGCATTGAAAATGCTTAACAGGATACCAGGGATTACTTTGATCGCTCTTTTGAGCACTTCCGCCGGTATCCCGTCCGGCCCAGGCGTCTTGCCATTTTTCATGGCCTTTATGGCCTTGACCATCTCGCCTTCGCTGAACAGCGGCACCTCCTCCCTGGGTGTTACCTCTACCGGGTTTTCCCGGATGGGCCTCTCAGGGAAGAGAGCACCAATGATCCGCTCGGTCAACTCCGCGTCCATCATGTTGTCAGTCCCCCGGTTCAGCTTGCCCATTACGACTTTGTAACCTAGACCCCAGGGGTCCTTGTTTACGTCTTCGCGTAATGAACGCAGACATCGAGCCTTACTTTGGCGGATGGCCTTGGCCAGCCGGTGTTTGGCATCCTTGTGTACCTGGGAGAGCGCAGCAGCTTCGGGTCTGTCCCGTGCTCGTTGGGCCCTTCGTCGCGTCCTGTGGCATTCCTTTCGGAGCTCAGCTATTTCGGGAGTCCACCAGTACACTGGTTTTCTCCCTTTCCAGGGCCTGCGGCGAGGCATCGAGGCATCGCAAGCCCCGCGTAATAGAGACGTTACTTTTTTAACCAGGGTTTCGGCCTCTCGTGGGCTTGTAGCCCCTCCTCGCCAAGCGGGGATCCATGCTGACTCGATTCGAAGGTATTCCTCGAATCTGTCCTCGTAGATCTTTGAATCATTCCAGCCAAGGGGACGCCTCCTGTAGGGAGGACGTTGTGAGTTTCCTTCTATTAACCGGAAGGCAATGTAGTTGTGATCGCTACCATTGTAGCCATCCATCACCCTCCAGTCGCCTATTCTCCTAGACGCAGCTTCTGTTGCGAAGGTTATGTCTGGGATAGAGATACCCCACCCCGCCCTCTCGTAGGTGGGCCTGTTTCCTCTATTCTGGACCACTAGTTTGCATCTAGCAGCCATTTCGAGTACCGTTTATCCCCTTAGGTTGGTCGTCGGCATGCCCCACTCTAGGGCCCTGGCATTGAAGTCTCCGCCAAGGATAACGCCACCAGTTGCCGCTCGTACCGTGTTTTCGATGCTGGCTAGCTTTGCAGCGAGCACCTCCGAGCTGTCGTTAGGGGAGAGATAACAACTTATATAAGCCGTCTCTCCGCACTTGGCCAAAACGTGGCAATTCCCTTTTCCTGTCTGGGATAGGGACGTTTGGGCTCTGCCTCGAAGCCATATGGCGCAGCAGAGAGCGTCATCGGAAACCCAGTACTTGTGGTTCATGTTGTAAGATTGCTCGCTTAGTAAGAGGATATTTGAATCTTCTTCGCGGGCAATCTGCTCCAACAGTGCACCAGCTTCCCGGGCATGTCTCATGTTCCCTTGGAGAACTTTAATAATTTCCGATGACACCGGTTTTTCGCCACAGCCAGAGCCTCCCGGTAACTGGGGCAGTTTCCCTCTCCTGGATAGTGCTCCGTGGAGCACTTATCCTTTCTGGACTTGCAGAGGAAGCACTTAGGCTTATCCTTGCTGCATTCTGCCCTTTTATGTCCATCTTCGCCACATTTAAGGCACGCCTTGCTTCTGTCCGGACCTTTACAAACATACTGACTATGCCCGTAGCCCAGGCACTTGAAACAGCGCCTCACGTCCGCGCGAAGTTGCACCCTGCTCGATGCCCAGCCAATCTGGATTTTACCCTTTTTGGCCAGGCGAAAAGCGTCCGCTTCCAAGAGTTCCACAATGGCCATCTGGCCAGTCGTGCCTTTGGTTTTGAAAATGGTAACCACGAGAGAGTCACCATTTTCAATGCCAATAGCCTTGGCAACGGCCTTCTGTATCTCCTGCTCTTTCGTGACCCCATCCAAGTCTCGAATTTCGAGCTTGAGCATTGGGATCAGATCCCGGACATTCGAATCAGGCCCCGTTACCAATTTCACCGCATCTTCCAGCTTTTGGCGGTCCTGGATTGCCTCCAACTCGATCAGGACACTGCCATTTTGAGCTTTCCTGATGCGGTGAATCTTCGCTCCAGCTTCTTCGAGGTTAAAATTGCGCTTTAGATCGATGAGCGTTTCCTCGTACGTCTTACCCGCCGCTGGGGTAATCTGGAAGGCTTCCTTCCTTTTCCTATACCTGCGCCTTCCCATTTTTGGAAGAACTTTTACAGCAGTTTTCTTAGCCTGTTGGGCACTCTTGGCTCTGGGTTTCTTCTTCGTCCTACCCTTTACCTGCCAGTTTTCCTCCTTGTCCGTTGGCCTCTGAGATTGCGCCTGATTGTTCACCCTTCCATCAGCCATCTGCGTTGTTTCAGATGGCTGATTCGTATTTTCGGGTGAGTTGCTTCCACGCCTAAGCTGCAATTTTCTAAGCTTCTTTTGTTGCTTTCTTTCCTTTTTGGACAAGTGCTTGGGAGATTTTTTATCCTTCCTTGGGGAGGTCCCAGGGTTATCCCGTAGGCCGTCCGCCTTGGTGTTGTTAGGCGCCGTCTTTGGGTCCTCCCTGTTGAGATACTCTCCTTCCTTCTCTTTAGGTGGCGCCTTCGCTTTCCCCTGCTCCAGGTTCTGCTTTTGGTGTAGTTGTAGCAGAATTGTTTTTTCCTGGAGCAGTTTCTCATTTTTCTGCCGCTCTTCTTCCTCCTTTTCCAAACGCGCATTTTCCTTCTTCCTCTGCTCTTGCTCTTTTTTCAGAGTGTCTTTACGCAGCATTTTCCTTCTTTCCTCTTCTTCCTGGAGCTCCGCGTTGTTCTGCTGCTCCACCCCAGAGTTGCTGAGGTTCTTCTTATGGATCCTTTTCCTATCATGTCTTGACTCTGGAGAGTTCTCCTCAGAGGAAGACGATCGTATTCTCTTTGCCTGCTGCTTATGTTCTGCTTTTTTAAGAGCAGACTCAATATCTTGCGTTTCTGCATGCAGTCTCTTCGTTATTAGCTCAAGTTGAATGAGCACATTGCCGAAGAGGTTTACTCCATTTTTAATTGACATGCCGCAATTTTTTTGTTTTGTTGTACAGTGATTGGACATGCTGCGATGAGCTTCCGTCATTTCCTTGTGGTGTTTTTCCGAAGCCTGTATAGCGTCCTTCAGAACAGAAATGTGGTGAAGGAAGGCATTGGGTTTTTCGACCACTGCTTCATCAAAGGCCTGATCCGTGTCAAGACCACCAGTGCCATATGCTAAGTTCTGCAGATATTTGAGGTTGTCTGCATAGATTGGTTTTTCAGTATTCCCTGCACCTGGTGCAGGTAGTGGATGCTGAATATGTTCAAGCAAAACTATGGCTTGAAGTTCCTTACCTGGTCCCCCCTGGGCGGAAGATGGTGTTAAATCCGCCTCCATGGAAAATTGTTGGCCCCCTTCAGAGTCCATGGGGACGGTGTCAGCCACCGGGGCTTTCACCCGATCGGAACTGACAGCTGAATTCGACACTTCTTGAACAAGTGACTTATCAGCCTGAGGTATATCATTTTTATCATTTTGCATATTTGTTATTTAGATAGCCTGTGTCACTGGACTAAGCGCCCTTAAATGAATGCGGGTAAGGGTACCCTCTGTGCGATGTGATAACCTGGAAAAAAGAAAAAACCTGTAAAGAACTATTGTAATTAGTGTACCTGTAATGAAATGGGAAAAAGTGGTGAGATAATAGGACCGGGGATTCAGACCCGCAGCAATCCTCACCCTGGGTACAAGACACAGGGGGGTGACCGTTGCGAGTCCTACAGATCTGATGTCTGCTGACATAATACGATATTTTACCCGTCGTATTAACAGGATCCTCATAGGCCATTCCTAGCGATTGGTCAAGATCCCAATGATTCTTACAAAAGTAAGATTACTTCCACAGATGATCAAATGATCACCAGGTGAAAAAACAGCACGTGTCGTTCGATCATTCGATTTGCACTGCAAGAAAGAATGCGACATCCACCCAGACATCTGCTCCTGAGACTTACACACTTGTGCAATTTGCGAACGCCGCAGGGCTCACCGAAATCAGGGATCCTAGTATCAGTCATGCTCGCGCCCAACACCTGCAGCTGCAAGGGTTTATCTGATAATTACCGCTTCAAGCCTTACGTCCCGAAGTTATTGGCTGCAACACATATATTACATTTAAGGTAAACAGTTTTTTGTTTAGACAGAAACACATGCAGCCAATCCCAGCGAACTTTTCAGCTTTTTTCGTGGCTTTTTCTGAATCCCCCCAACAGACAGCAGGTGAAGGGCACAAACATGAATGAACCAACAGCAACGATTACCTTGCTCTATAGGGCAAGGCCACATTGCTGTGGAACCCTGCTCCAGAGAAGCCCCAGCCATTCATCATATTAATATACTAATGTCAATAGCATTAGTGTATAGTATAATTAAAAATTATTAAAGCTGCCTTTAGTGACATCTGAATTAGAGGAAATGTATGCCCCGTTCGCAGACGCCTTCCTAGACAACGCACCCCTCACAGTGAGTTCGAGGTCATCGGGCAAGAGGTGATTCCACCTGGCTTCCGAGAGGGAGCAAGGTGGAGTTAATAAGAAACTTTAACTGTCCACTAAGAGTACCATTTAGGATCTCAGCCAAAAGCCGTCGGCTGAGTGACGCACAGGTACGACGTGATTACACGATTACACTTTTATTATTCTACATTTCCAACAAAAGTCAATATCAGTTATTAGGATAATTATTCATAAAATTATTCTTTAAGTTATAATATTGAATACATTCTACATTTTAAAGTCTAATACCTTATTTAATGTCTAATACTAACAATTTATGAAATACAAACATGTAAAAACAATCTCATTTCTTATTATTTGGTATTTTTTTTTTTTTTTTTTTTTTTTTTTTTTTTTTTTTTTTCAAGGGAAATATGTGAATCTTGCATCAGCCATGGAGTGTTTGCGGACTGTAAAGGCCCACAAATTTCCATGACCGCCCAGTTGTACAAAGAATACAACTGGGAGACCACCGGCGATCGCGGTCGCCGGCTACGCCCCAGATTCTTACTGGATAAACACACTTTAAAACCCCCGCGCTTGTTTGTCCCAAACCGGAACTCCCTTTTCAGGTATAACTTCAGTTTGGGACGCGCAGCCTAGGCAGCTGGCCGCTGCCTTCCCCCCTGCCTAGGGACAGGAGAGCTCTCTACGATAGAAAGCCCTCCTCTTTTTTCTTCAGCAAGGTGGCCCTCACGTACTCTGCTACTTTGTTCCAGTTTTCGGAACTCCGTAGCATTTCCGGGACCACCGTCTCCGGCCTCCAAATCGGGAAGGGCGGGCGCCCTTCCGCGTAGCGCACACATTCGAAGAATGTGTGCTCTACTGTATCATCCACGCCCGGACAGTGCAAGCACTTCTTTGTTGCCACCTTTTGCCAGTGCTCCAACATGACACGGAAATATCCGTGTCCAGTTAGGAACTGGGTGAGGTAGAAATCTACCTCCCCATGCTGTCGTCCCATCCATGCCTGCAGATCTGAGATCAGCCTGCGCGTCCATTGGGCATTTTCCTCTTCGTCTTTTTTCCATCGTTTCTGCCATTCTTCCATAGAGTTGGAGCGGGCGCGAGTGGATGCCACTTCGCGCTCATCTACGCTCTCGTAGATGAATTTCCGCTCCAACGCTAGCAGGTCGATGGGTATCACCGAGGCGACAACCTGGATCGCCTCTAGAGATACCGTGTGATATCCGCAGGCGATCCTCACTGCCGCTTGCCTCTGTACAGACGATATCTTATGTCTGTACTTGGCAATTTCTGTGGTCTTCGCCCAGACTTCTGATCCGTAAAGCAGGACAGAGTTGACGACTGACATCAGGAGCCTTCGCTTCCCTGGTTTGGGTCCGTTAAAAGTCCTACAGATTGAAGGGGGTTAAGCCCTCATGTCTGCTGACATAATACGATATTTTGCCCGTCGTATAAACGGGATCCTCATAGGCCAATTTTAGCAGATGACCATGGTCCCAATGGTTCACATGGAAAATATTCTGTAAATTTTATCATTATAGGCAGCCAGGTAAGACCACTCAGGCCGTTGTTGCTTCGATTTGCGTTGCAAAAGAAGCAAGCGATTCACCCCCAAACATCTGCTCCCATGATAAAGTAGTCATTAAATTTAATCTGCATAACTCTATGCAAATTTAGAAGCTAAGATCAATATATGAACTTGAGACGTCAGTCTCAGTGGCATTCCTGTTTCCACAAAAAGCCATCAAGATTGAGCAGTCATTCGAGGGCCCCCCCGGTGGGCAAGTATCCTAGGCTCAGTCATGTCCGAGCCAGTCACCCACCACTGTCAGGGTTTATCTGATAATAACCAAGATTTAACCTTACGTCCCGAACGTTATTGGCTGCAACATTTAAGACACATTTAGATTAAACAATTTTTTGTTTATGACAGAAACACAAACAGCCAATCCCGACGAACTCTTCAGCTTTTTCGAGGCTTTTTCTGAGTCCCCCCAGCAGGTGTTGGGCAAATGTCTCGGACGTGAAGGAACCAGCGGCAGTAAGTTCCTGACGGATTACGGTAGGAAGACACTGTCGTGGATCCCTACCCCAGAGATACCCTAGCAGAGTGCATCGTTCTTTGATTACTTTAATTATTATAGTAAATAAATTATAATAGTTGCCATTCGTGATATCTGAAAAAGGGAAGGGTTATGTGCCCTGTTAACAGATGTCTGCAAGAAAAAATGACGAACCCCTCGCAATGAGTTCGGCGTCAATCAGCAAAGAATCATCCCACCTGGCGTCCCTAGGAAAGCTAAGTAGGGTGAAACCACCATCATTATCATGCGGGGCCATTGAGACCCCAGCCAAAAGCCATCGGTTGAGTAACGCACAAGTATGAGTTGTGCAAGCCTCAACCTTGGTCAGTGAGTGAACATTTGTATGGGCTAATGCGACAACAGGGTAGCCACAAGAAGGCTGTTCAATCCCACCTAGAGTTATCGACACTAAGGGGCCAAACAAGTGGTCTGTAGCTTGCGCATCGTGTCAATTGGTAACTCCTACCAGTCCATGGGGCCAACCCATCTCATTCCAGCATGTCGGGTATTCACCAAAAATGGTTTATTTCCCAACCACCCCATTATTTGGTATTTAATTTGAATATTATAGCTTTATTTTTATGATTTTAATTAAAATTGTCTGATCTAGTATTTTACAGTGTTTTATTGCAGTATGAAATTCAGTAATATCAAAATTTTAATTATTTATATTTATTGTGCAAAAGAATGATTAGTTCTTTTGTAATTTTTATTTTACATTTTATTAGATATTAATATATTTCAATGAGTATAATGTTTTTTATAATTTTCTAATTTTATTTTATATAAAAATACAGTTTTCCTTAGAACAAAAAATTGTTTGACTAATCTCTGACAAATAACTGGGATTTTGATTTTATAAATTTTTTATTGTTTTTGTAACTAGTATGTAATATTTTCTTACAAAGGCCACTGAATTTTCATTTTTAAAATATAAACTTTTACAAATTATATTAACTATTCAGTTATCATAAGTAATGGTTTTGTATACATAAAATTACAACGAGTCTTTAAAATGAGCGTATCACTAGTATAATTCTAGTACTTAGAGTATAATAAAATTTGCAATATTATTTTTACGAATGCTATTATGTCAATTTACATGAATAAAGTGTAATTATTATTTAGGCCTAACATTAATTTAAACATTTCTTTGCTATTATTTTTATCATCATAGTTTTTGGAAATGGAATAATGTGGTATATCTCTAAAAAACTAATTAGTTTCTAGTTTAAGTTTTATGTATATAAAGTTGGAGTAAATGATTTATAGTTTACTGTAATTTTGAAAAATCTTTTTTGATGATCTTCAGGATCTCATAAGCTCTTAAAGTGTCAGACTGGGCTGAACATAATATACTTTCCATGAACGTCAAATGACTAAAGCTATTGTATTTGGTACACCTCATGCGGTAGGGCTCTTCAAAAAGCTAAACATCAGTAATATAGCAATTAATAGGAAAGGCGATAAGGTTCCGTTTGTAGATGAGGTTCTTAGTCTTGGGGTAATCTTAGATGATACATTAGCATGGAAACAACATGTTAACTATATTTCCAATAAAGTTAACAGAGTCCTCTATGGGTTAAGATTCATTAAAATCTGCACATCCCAGTTACTAAAGCGTAGGCTGGTTGAGTCCTTAGTTATCCCTCATCAAGATTACTGCACAGTAGTCTATGCTGACATCTCCCTTGAAATACGTGAACAACTCCAAAGGCTAGCTAATCTAGGTATTCGGTACATATTTGGACTAAGACGTGAAGAGCACATAACCCCATATAGGAAAAAACTCAAATGGCTCAGTAACAACACCCGACGTGACTTTTTTGCTGCTCTAATCATGTACAGGATAGTAAGAATGAGGGAACCTCCACTGCTGCTCTCATTATTCGAGCCCTATAAAAGTGATAAACCCACCAGAGGACCCCGCATAGATCTTAAAATCACTACAATGGTCACTGACTCTGGAAAGAATTCCTTCCAAATAAAATATGCCAACCTATGGAAATCTTTACCACCCTGCTATCGCGATTTACCATCATTTTCCCAATTTAAGAGAAGCATAAAAATATACCTCTCTAAACAGGATGCATTGAATTAGCACAGACGCTGTGTATACTTAGTCATTAAACTTAGTCATTAAAAAAAAAAAAAAAAAAAAAAAAAAAAAAAAAAATTTATTAATCAGTATTATTATTACTGTTATTATATTTAAAAGATTTTAGCTTATATTTACTATATTAACTGTATATTTACTTATTTGTTGACTAATTTTAAATTCAGTTTTAAAATTTTATAATTTAAATTGACTTATATTTACTTATAATTTACTTATATTTACATTTATATAGATTCTTTATTTTATTTTATTTAATAAAAATCAATTATATTTTATTAACATATATTTACAACAATGTAATTATTGATATTAACTATGTAAAACTGGAGTGTTACTGTATTTTGATCTTTTTCAAATAAATTCAATAATAATAATAATAATCTCAATGCTTCTATTTCAAAGAGATATTTGACTGTTTTATTATTAACTTAGCTAATAGTGTGATTTAGGTTATTATTAATGTACATGAGCTTATGTGTACAACACACTCCCTTCTTTGAAAAAATGTTTACTCATCACTTTTTATTTCTTAAATTATTTACTGTATTTAATTAAAAGTTGTTAGTTTCTTTAGTACAATATTTGTACGGAATTTTTTGAATTTATTAACCATAAATAATTTAGTTTGTTGGCTATTATTTATTACTTCTAGAAACATTATTTAATTTAAAAGGTTTAGCTATAATCTGCTTAAACATTAACTCTATAAATGTACATCGTATTATCAAAAATGCGTTTATTTTAAAAATTTCATCTTTAATAACTGCACTAAATATTGTTAAATAAATAAATATATTAAAGGGTATAAAATTATTTTGAAATTTTATACTTTTTAACATTTTAAAAAGGATATTATTGAAATATAATTTTTAATTGAAACTTAAATTGAGATTTGTAATATGATGATTTTGAATTTTAAATACAAATTTTTTGTTAATTCTTAACTTCAGAATTTGACAAGTTCCTTATTATATTTTGTTCTTATATTGAGTAAAATATTGGGTAATAATATTATTTATATTCATTAACTTTAAAGTATATACAGTGACTTTTGTTAATACAACTTATAAGTAAAAATTGTTTTAATTATAATAAAATAGAAAACATCCTTTCGGAAAATATCCTAAAATTATCATTAAATGACCGTAAATTATTATACTTTAATTTTATAATATGCTTTAAGAAAACTATACTTTGCTAAAGTAAAGCAGGTTTGTTTAATTCATGAAACTCTATTAATTCTAATTTTCTTTAACAATCACTTGATCATGGCTATTTCTTATTATCAAAACAATTACATTTTATTATCCTTTTATTTTACTTACAATTTCAATTTCTGTGATAAACTAAATTAAATATTTTATATTTATAAAGAAAATTAATGATCAAATACTATATACTGATCTAATAAGAGAATCAGTAGTTAACTTGTTGATAAATTTTCTCTCAAGGTATATATTATTCAAATTCTAATATTTATTGAATTTAAAGAAAAATTGTATAAGTTATAATTTAATCAATTTACCGGATAATAAATAAGTAAAATAAATAATATAATTATTTTATTTGATTTTCCTGTTTGTATTAGGTTGTTTTTGCAATTTTTAAATACATTTCTGAATGGTTTTGAAGACATTTGATTGCTGAAAGTGACTATAAGATTAGTAAGTTTTGATTTACCTAAATATTTCATTACTGATTTCCTAAGGTTTATTATAATATTGTATTTTATGCTTTGCTTGACTTGTTTGGTTAAATTTTTATAATTAATTTTATAATACAACATGGAATTCTTATTTTGGTTGAATTTATTATTTTTTAGTAATGCTTTATCAAGATTTACTGTTTTATTTTGTTTAATAGTGTTTTTCAAACTGTTATCATTTAAGCTATTTACTTTTGTTTCTTGCTTTTCTTCATTTAATGTTTCTTTATTCATAACAGATTTCAAATCAGTAATTTTGTTTAATTGTTTTATTTAGTTCAAACTTGCAGTGACATAATGAGAGTGATTGATACGATTTGCATTTGAGTTTACGGATTTCTCATGTTCGATTTCTCCACCCTTTAAGGTTTCATTTGATCTATCGTGTTTTAAGCCACTCAAATCAGTTATTTTTTTTGTACCTAATCTATGATGGTTAAATTTTTCAGCTAAATCGTGCATTCTGCTTACATTCTGATTACACTCAGATTTTATAATCTTACTCTTTGAATCGGGTATGCTATTTGACTATATTTCTTTTTTTCTTGTCTGTTTAATATAATGTGTTTCTTGTGTGTCTAATTCTGAACAAAGTTCTTTTTTGTTTTGAATATTTTTCAAATGTATATTTTTACTTTTAGTTCTGGTTTCATCAACTGATAGATCGTACGTTTTCAGTTTTTTTGTTTTCAGTGTATTTAGTGATTTTGAAATTGGACCTTTTAGTTCATTTTTCGCTATTGCATCATCATGAGAATTAACATACTTATTATTCCTTATTTTCGTATTTTCTTTCGGTGCATGATTTGCTAGATTATGTAAACAGTTAAACCTCCTTGTCCGAAACAGTTTGTATTTTATTCTTAGAACTTGTTGTCTTGATTTCCTCACCTCTTTACTAGGATTACAAGCGTGAGTATTTTTGAGATTGTTTTTTGAAATTTTAGTTTTATTTATGAAATGGTAGCTTTTTTCTGAAAAAACATTAATTTGAAATATAAATATTATTATTCAAAATATAAAATTCAAAATATAAATATTATTTCCTAAATTATTTATTTATTACTTAATCTTATGTTATAGTTTGCGTAATAATAAACTATGCTTTTCTAATTTATGTTATAATTTCTTAATATTATGTTATTATTTCTTAATCTAAAACATTTCCTATTTGATTAATAAGCTTGAATAGTATTTACATATTTAATTAATAAATATTGTCTTAGGTAATTATTTATTATTTGTTATTATTTATAAATTATTATTGATCATTTATTTATTTAGTTATTGCATAACAATATGTAATTGTAAGTATTTTATGTACGACTGATTTAAAAATTATAGATATCCAAAATTATTTAAATATTTTTGCAAATCTTATGGGTCGAATGATTTACTTTTATACTTTAAGTTACTATATTAATGTTTTTAAATTTAAATTTACAATAATTTAATATTGATTAAAGTTGATAACTGAAATTTCTTAGCAGAATTTATCAAAAATTAAAACTTTTCTTATTTCTAGAATAATTTAATTATTAAATACTAATGTATATTATTTTCTGCTGATAAATTTTGAATGTATTTTTGAAATGTTTTATTAGTATTATTCTCAAAAAATATCAACTAAAATTTCCTATAAATTATTGTTTATTTGTATTAATTTATCTTCGAGTAGTTTAAAGCGTTATTTTTATTTTTTGTTTTAATAAATTAAGCATATTGATGTAATCTACTTTGTTTTGTGTATATCCAACATTTTGATGTTATATTTTAATGAATTGAATCAATCAGTTTTTTATTATTATTGTATCATTTTAACGAGAGCTACTCCCCCTCCTTTAAAATATCTTTGATTCGCCTAAAAAACTAAAAACCTGCTTACTACTAACACTTAACTTCTTAAATAATAAAGATTTCGAAAACTGGATTCTCCAAATTTTTAATGTGTAAATAAGTTTCGTGAAACTCCGTCACTCTCACAAGAAAATTCTAAATTTTTTATATAGGGAATAACCCATGTATTTTTCTAACTATATACTTTTTTATGGCTAATTTTTTGTTTTTATTTTAGGGAATTACCCATATACATAAGTATTTTTAATTAATAGTTCACGTATCCAAAATTTTGTTTTTTTCTTGATTTTTAATCTTGTTGAAATTTTATCTAGTTTAAAATTGATAAGGATTGTCTATTAGTATCTTTATCTCTTTTTATATTTAAAACTTTTAAATTTTTATATAATTTATGTAAGTATATATGCATTAAGCAAAGGAATGATATGTTTTATTGTAATTTTTATTTTAATAAATTTTATATATTTTTATAAGGAAAATTAATTTAATACATATTATATAGATTAGAATTTTTTACTTTTCTTGTAAAATTTTGAAATACTAATATTTTTAATTAACGTTACTGAACTTATCTTGAAACATTAATTTCTATTTCATTTAAACAATTTTAAAATTAATTAATATATTATTCAATAATAGAATATTTTGATTAATTTTATTTTATTAAATATTGTTTGACGTGTCAGCACCTAATATTCATTTTTTTTTTTTTTTTTTTTTTTTTTTTATTTTAATTATCGTATTTTTAGGTATAGTACATAGTATTATGTACCCCACAGAGGATCAAGCCTGTGCGTGGGCGATAATCATTAATTAATTAATTAATTAATATGCGGCTGCATCCGACTTTAAGATGTTAAACTGAAATCGCATTCACCCGAACATTATTATTATAATGCCCGTGAAGCAGGGAAACTGCAGAAAACCTACTTCGAGATCAGCCCGGATACATGTTTTCTTCATAGTGTTCCATTTTTCTTTTAAACACTATGCCGAAAAACACGATCCTAACCAAACAGCGTATAACGTTTAGTATAATTTCTATACGGTCACCCATCCAGTTACCGACCGCGCAAACTTTGCTTAACTTTTAAAAGCGAACGTATAGACATTATACTACCGCGCTACGAAGCTGGCTTAAATTGCCAGGCAAATTGGCATTTATAAATGAATTTTAGAATATGTATAATTTATATACGTGTACTCTCCAGATTTGATCCAGCATACAATAACCTTGAATCCTTGATCGTATTATTGTATAGTTGGTACAGGATCGCTAGTTATAACGGAGTTTGATCCAAAATCCCATCAGAAGGTTAAGAAATGACCACCACATTAATATTATATTAATATCATATTTATTATTAATTAACGGTTCTGTATTTAACATACAGACCGGAGTTATGTGCTCCCGTAGGTAGCTTACAAAAGACTAACTGGACGGCTTCCTATCTTATTTTAGAATACATTATACAGATAAGAATATTCTAGTAACGCATTAATATCTATAGATATCCATGTTCTAATGAAACATAAATATTATTAGAAATAGTATATTAACCTATTAACGCCGGCGCGACCATACCACTGACGCTCGGATTTCGCTTAGAAAACGGGTAAAAAAATAATTTTTTTTAAACTTAAAATCTTCCTTTACTAAAAAGGACTTGCTTAAGAAGATTCCTGGGTCAGATTTTTAATTTTCTATCAATAATCGATTTTTTTTATTTTTTGTGGCTGCCATATTTAGTTCACGGTTAATGATATGTAAAATCTGACCCCAGAATCTTGTAAAGCAAGTCCTTTTTAGTAAATGAAGACTTTAAGTTTTAAAATCAATCATTTTTTTACCCGTTTTATAAGCAAAAATCCGAGCGTCAGTGGTGTGGTCGCGCCCGCCGGCGCTAATGGGTTAATAAGAAAACGTAATGAGCATCGTTAAATTTTTTAATTTTTTTGTTTCTTTAATTTTGAGAAAAAAAATTTGAAAAAATTCCGTATCAGATACAAAAAAATTACTATAAACCAACTTTCTAAAACTAGTACTCTCACAGAAATAAATTAGGTACCACGTCCAAAGAGAAAAAAAATTTAGTGTTTTTTATACTTTTTTGTGGCGAAAATTTTGGGTAAAAATTTTCAAAAAATTAATTATCAGATTCAAATATCGAGTAAAAATCGTATTTTTAAATATAAGTACTTTGATGGAAATAAATTAGGTATTGCATCCTAATTAAAAAAAAAAAAGTAGTTTGAGATTTTTTAATTAAAAATTTTTGAAAAAGAAATTAGGTCTTAATTCCATAATGGTTGTGAAATATCACCGGTTACAATATTTTCAGATATTAGTACTTTAATGGAATTAATGAGGTATTACACTTAAAAAAAAAAAATATTGTAGCTTTTTAATTTTTTTCTTTTTTTAATTTTGAGGGAAAAATTTTGAAAAAATTCGGTATCAGATCCAAAAAATTACTATAAACGAACTTTCTAAAACTAGTACTCTCATAGAAATAAATTAGGTACTACGATCAAAAAGAAAAAAAAAATGGTATTTTTGAAAAAGAAATTAGATCTTAATTCCATAATGGTTGTGAAATTTCCCTGGTTACACACACACACACACACACACACATACATACGTTTTTTAAAAATCGGCTTTTTAGCTTCCTGAGGTCCCAGAACGTGCTTAAATAACAAAAAATCAAAAATCAAACTTTGACCCATCACAAAGGTTCCTCATTGAGGAACCAATAGTTTTTTCGATGAAAATGAACTGTAATAATGTCACATTAAAATTTTGGTCACTTTTGAGTCCACTATTTTGAATTTCGAAATTTGAGTTCGAGATTTGTTTTTAGCAAACCCGAAAACCCTTCCTTCTCAACATGAAAATACCGAAATTTCGGGAGTAAAATACCAAGGAGACTGTTTCTTAAACTGTAATATAGAAAGGAGCCTCATTGGTATTTTAAAAATAAGAAATGAACTAAATCAGTATTTGAAAAATATAAAACGTAGACGTTAGTCTTTTCAAATCTACCAACGAGCTATATTCCAACTTTCTGATAAAATGAGCTACTGTAAAGTATTTTATAAACTACCTTTAACCTCATTGCGATACTTTAAATACGATATAGGAGCCGTGACAATCATCCCGAAATTGGGGAGGGGATGAAATCTGGTTTAAGTTAGCGCACTGAAATATTCGTGTTTGCAAGTTATCCGCGGGCGGCGCAGCAGTTGCGCGGTGATTTTAAAAATTTAATTAAATTAAAATGCTGTATCCACACTATTATACAAGAAAACAAATGTTTTCAATGGCTTTTGCATTCTGATTTCTAATTTTGCTCCGCAGTATTTTTAATATCAAATACTATTATCAGAATTTATTAATTTATTTAAGTTTAATTAAATATGAATTACATATGCTTATTTATTATTAAAAGTGAATTACTTGATTACTAAAACTGAGATAATGTGTATATTAAGTTAAAAATATAAAAGAAAATTTTGGAGCTGTGGATCAAGAAAGTATATCAAGAAAATATATTTACAGATTTTTAAATGGTTTGTTGATTTATTGTGAAGAACATAGTGTTTTTTTTAAGTTTGAGGTCCAAATGAAAGAAAATCTTCATGATTTATTTATTAAGCAGGCAACACCAAAAAATATTAGATGTAATTTTATTTAAAAAAAAGGAGTTGGAGAACTACATAAGTAAATTAATTTGATTATTTTATTTTATTGCATCCTAAATTCATAAAAATTTGTTTTAACAGGCATCGCAAGATCTAAAAATTATTAAAAATGCATTGCTTTTTTATTATTATGGGTCAGAAAATGCAGTCCACATTTTGAAAAAGTCTCTGATACAAATTATTAAATTTATCATAATTTAAAGAAGCAGAACTTAATGGCAACTTATATTCATACGCTTTGGTGGTGTGCAAATAATAACAATTGAATGACACTGTTATTTAAGATTTGAAGCTCCAAAATAAAAATAATGATGCATGAATTCACCCGATGTTCAATTTATCCAGTGCTTTAAGATTCTAAATTCAAGTACCAAGAACGGAATATTTTAATACTTTGAGTGCGACCTAAATTTTTTGTATATACCACGAAAACAACAAATAACTTAACAACATAGTTTGGATTTTTATTTGGAGCCATTAGCTTTAAAATAGATCAAATTATCACCTTTGATGAGAACAATATCTTAACGTTATTGGAAAAGCTGAGGATGAAACCGGCCTTTCCCAGCAACATTAAAATTTCATGACAGCTTTTATTTAAAACTAAATCTAAAAAATATTTAACATGTGAGTAAATTTTATTATTATGTTTTTGTATTTTATCCAGATTAACAACAAATTCATTTCTGATCAGACGCTATAAGATCTGTATATTTGTCATACAGCTAGTAATACTGAACTGATAGCAGGACCTTCATTCAAGATTGAATGTCCTCTGCCAGATAATTCCATGAAGATTTGTTTCCGGATCATGTGCAGTGTCAAGATCAGTGTTAAAAAAAAAATTGGTACCATCGACTCTGGCATAAATTCAAAATTTTTGTTCACTGCTCCAAATTTTAATTTTTTAGTGAGAATTTCTAATCCAATAATGTCAAATTGATCATCATTTCAGAATGCAGAATTTTACTGCACTCAATAATATATTCATTCAATGATCAGACATTAATAATATTTGGAGTGCGAGTCAAATATTTTGTATACCACCAATACAAGCAATCTCGTACTAAAACAGTTCTGAATTTTTAAGATTTTTATGCAAATTATAAGCTTTATTCGATTGAGGATGCATTTAACAGTGCTTTGGCAAGCGATTGTTCAAACTGGAAAGAAGAGTCATCCGTTGCACATGAAAAATAATAACCAATGCTTAATAAAATAAGCTTTTGGATTCAAAGGCACTGATCATACAATCATAATTATCTTTAAGCATCAGATGGTTAATCTTTCTAGGATGAAGAACCACTTGTCCAAATGCTGGTTAATTTATTTATTTATTTTTTTAATTCCATCGATTGAAATACTCAATAATATAAAATATATTTGTATATAGAATAAAAACTTGGCCTAATTTTTTTAAAAAAGGATGTTGTTTTGTAAATGTATTTAGCATTTTTATAACAGCTAAATTTATATTTAATATTTGTTTATTTTAATCATTTTTATTTTTTAATTATATAACATACAATGTATAAAATATATATCATTTGTACTACAATAATAGTTTTGAAATTCATACAAGTGATACTATAATAATAATTATTTTAATCAATTACAAAAACTTTTTATTGCCATCTATTAAGGGGCAGTTTAAAAAAAAATTTTTTAATTTCTTTGTCGTTATAAAAGCAGGAGGGCTTTATTATTTAATAAGTAATAAAAAATTAGACCCACCTAACCGTGGAGATCAGAAGCCTAGATGGTACTACTGGTAGCGACGAAGTGAGGCAGGTGATAAAGGAGGCAACCAAGCTGCAGAACGATGACGACATAAAAGTCGCCATCTTCAAGGCTAAGGGTACTAAGGCGGATATGGCGGTCGTAGACCTACCAGAAGCCGCCGCACTAAAATTGACCAAAAAAGGCCGGCTAAATAATGGCTGGTCTAATTGGCAAGTGCGCTTAAGAGCCGAGGTTACACGGTGCTTTAAGTGTCTTGGTTTCGGCCACAACCAGTGGTCATGTAAGGGCATGGACCGAAAATTCGCGTGTTTTAAATGTGGCGTTCAAGGCCACAAGTCAGAAAATTGTCCTGTGGAAAAAGCAGAATGCTTCCTCTGCAGGGAAAGAGCTGACAAGTCCAAGACCGACCACCTCCCAGGATGCGGAGCATGTAAGTGTTATCGGGAGGCACTTACTGCAAGGAAGATAAAGTGTCATCGGTAATGTTCGGAGTCCTGCAAGGGAATATGAACAAAACCATTCTTGCTGACCTTTTGCTCGATCAGCTCGCAGTCGAGACAGACTCTAGCGTCGTCTTGCTATCCGAGCCGCTTCGCAATAGGAACCAGCAATTCTGGTTAACCGATGACACAGGCCGGTGCGCTATATGGCTACGAGGTCGTGCTCAGACGTCTATGTCACGACATGGAAAAGGCAATTGCCACGTCTGGGCAAAGTGCGGTGATACAACTTTCATTAGTTGTTATTTGTCACCGAATGACACTATTGGGGTGTTCACCGCAAAGCTGGCCTCATTGGAGGAAACGATAAGGGAAGTCTCTGGCAATTTCATATTTGCTGGGGACTTAAATGCCAGGGCCGTGGAATGGGGAATGCCAACCACGAACCGTAGGGGAACGTTGATCCTAGAGATGGCTGCTAGAACTGATCTGGTGGTCATGAACTCTGGGAACAATCCAACCTACGTAAGGCCAGGCTTTGGCGAATCGATCCCTGATGTCACTTTTGCCTCGGCCGGGCTGGCAGGAAGAGTGGGTGGCTGGAGGGTGATGGATGGAGCCAATGGCAGCGATCATAATTACATCACCTTCAAAGTGCGTGATAGGGTTGCTAATCGGCCCCCGTACAAAAAGCGCCCACTAGGCTGGAATGTGTCAAAGATGGACGAGGACAGATTTGTGGATTATCTTCGCGAAGAGTTCTCGTCTATCCCAGCCTGGCATGGAGAACCGACCACCCCGCGAGAGGCAGAGACCCTTGTCAAGAGGGTAACTGCTCTTTTGAGGGGAGCCTGCGATGCCTCTATGCCGCGTAAACGGCCCTGGAAGGGTTAAAGAAGCGTGTACTGGTGGAATGAAGAAATTGCGGAGCTAAGACGGGTCTGTCACGGCGCACGCAGAAGACGGCAAAGAGCGCATGGCCGCCCAGAGCTGGCTACGCGCTCTGAAGAGTACAAGGGAGCCAAGCATAGGCTGGCGAAAGCTATCCGCCTCAGCAAGGCGCGCTGTCTTCGGTCTCTAAGAGATGATGTCAACAGCGACCCGTGGGGCCTGGGATATAAGGTTGTCATGGGCAAACTTAAGTCCGGATATGACAACACGATGGATGAAGCAACGACCAAAAGAATAGTGGACGCTCTCTTCCCGGATCATCCAAACCAACAACACCCTGCTTTGGATGTCCCGAGGGAGCAAGTTCCGCTATTTATCGAGGCGGAGATGCTTCAGGCAATTAGGTCAATGAAAAATGGGAAAGCGCCAGGACCAGACGGAATACCCGCGGAAGCCCTTAAGGCGGCTGCAAAGGTAATCCCTGGTCTCCTGCTTGGCATGTTTAACGCGTGCCTCGTGGCAGGCGCCTTTCCAAGGGACTGGAAAGTGGCCCGTCTGGCTCTGATAAGCAAGGGAAAGGGTGAACCAGGATCTCCATCATCTTACAGACCATTGTGTATGTTAAATACCATTGGCAAGGTGATGGAGAGCATGGTCAGAGGAAGATTGCGGCAAGCAATTAGGGAAGCGGGTGACCTTAGCGACGACCAACACGGCTTTCGTGAGGGGCGTTCCACGATCGGTGCCATCGAGCAGGTCGTGAAGGTGGTTATGAGGGCCAGACAAGTGCGGCCGGATATTAAACCGGACGTCCTGCTTGTCACGTTGGATGTGAAAAACGCATTCAACTCGGCTAAGTGGGACGATATGTTGCACTCCCTCGAGCAGGTATTCAGAGTTCCGGATTATCTGAGAAATATACTCAGAGATTACCTCCGGGACCGATACCTGCGCTGGGACACGCTCGATGGCACAAGAGGTGGCACAAGTATTAAGCGCAGGCATAGCGCAGGGTTCAGTTCTGGGTCCTGATCTGTGGAATGCCTTTTACGACGGTTTGCTAAAGATTGAGCTCCCGGATGGATGCTCCATGATCGGATACGCGGATGACGTTGCTCTAACCATAACAGCTCGAGAGCCAGAGGACCAGCAGAATACCTTGGATGAGGCCATGCGCCTTATCAATAGCTGGATGTCGGATCACGGACTAAGACTGGCAGTCCCGAAAACGGAGATTGTCCTTCTGACCCGGAGAAGGGTTGATACCATATTCGGCATCAGCTTTGATGACGGAGGTAATCCCCTTATGATCCAGACCAAACCATCGGTCAAATATTTGGGGGTCTTCTTGGATAACAAGTTGACCTACAATAGACAATTCCAGCAGGCCTGTGAAAAGGCTGGCCGGGTGACAAAGTCCCTCTCGTGGCTAATGACGAACATCGGCGGTCCCAGATCTGAGAAGAGGAGGCTGTTGATGACGACAGTTAACTCCATCTTGCTCTACGGTGCAGAGGTGTGGGCGAACAATGTCCGCATAAAAAAGTACTGCAAGAAACTAAAGGCAGTACAGAGGCAGGGGGCACTTCGAATTGCTTGCTCGTACAAGACAGTATCAGAGCCAGCGATCCAGGTGGTGGCTCGGGTGATTCCCATCGACCTGCTTGCCTTGGAAAGGCAGGCGATCTATAACCGTGGGGAAGAAGAGCGCGACGTAGCTTCCGCTCGCGCTCGCTCCCGCACAATGGAATGTTGGCAGTATAGGTGGAATGGTGACCCGAGGGGACGTTGGACGCACTGGAAAAAAGGAGGAAGGTTTCCTCTCGTAGGAAAATCTCCTCCTTTATTGACAGGGTATGGCGAAGAAATGCCTGGGCTGCATTGTTTCCGGACCGAAGTAATACCTAAACAGGGAGTCCCGGTCCGGATTCTATGATATTGTCATAACTGTAGGAGGGTGGGGAGTTTAGTGTGTATTGTAATTCCTCAATTGTGTATATCTGGGCAACCCCAGATACAAATTTGAGGTTGAGTCCCACATAACCATACAGTACGCGTGTATAGTATGCGTAAATGCATTCTCCTCGTCCTACGAAAAAGGCCCCTTCTTGAAGGGGCCCAAAAAAAAATATAAAAAAAAAAAAAAAAATAAAAAATTAGAATGATTTATCTTCTATATAATTAAATAGGTAAATTATATTAAAAATATTAAATTTATCAAATTCCATACATATAAATAGTTAATAATAATAGCTAAAATATTAGTTTATGTTTCTGCAGGGATAGTTTTTTGAAAATAAAAAAATAAATCTTTTTCTCAACGGACGTGCATCCTGCTCTCTCAGTGAATTTTTGTTTAAGAATTCTTAATCTAAAATGTTTATCTAAACACCTTCTGTAATTGCGTAATTGTGTTCCAAGTTTACGAGACATCTTTGATAATCAGCAAAGTCTGTAAAATATATAAATATAGTATCTTTAAATTTATTTTTTTTACAATCTAATATTGATTTAAAGTTAAAAGTCAAATAAAATTCAAATTTTTAAATAGTAGATAATGCTTAATTTTAAAAACAACAAATGTTAATACCTTTATAAGTGAAGAAAGAGTTTATTACATTTTCTAAAAGTTCATCCTCTGGAAGACCCATAACAATGTCATAAAATTCTTCAAAAGTCACTTCATCCTCTGCACAATCCATGTCTTCGCCTTCTTTTTTATCATCAAAATCATGTTGATTATTTATATTGTTTTCTAAACAAATATCTTTTTTATTCATTTTTTGTTGACCGATTTCATCAAAATTTTTATCCTTATTAACAGTTTGGTCAAAATTTTGGTCAACACTATTATCATCTTCAAAATTTATGTCTTCATCACTATCTTCACAGTCATACTTTTCTCCAGAGCAAAATAATGTTTCATCGTAAGTGTGATCCGCCTCTTCATCTTCAATCTCTTCACCTATATTTACATCATAATAACTGACATTAGTTTGCCTTAAATTTCTGGTTAGCTCATTTTTCATTTCATACTTGGTATCCGGCAATTGGCTCTTAAACTTGTCTCCAGCTTCTAAGAAATATTTATATTTAGTAAATTTAAATTTTTTTAAAAATAATTAATGAAATATATAGTATTTTTAAAATGAGACGTATAATTTTTATTTTACTAAAAAAAAAAATAAAGTTCAAGTTTAATATATTTAACTTCTTATAAGAATATTGAGTACCTTCGATTGATTCATCGTAATTACATTTTTTTGAATTAAATGTTGCATAAGCCTCTAGAAATGCTCTTGGAGTCCATTGCCCATTTTCAAGTTTGGAATATCCAGTTTTAATTAATGCATCCCTCAAATATGTGCTCCTTTTTTTTTTCTTTTAAATTTAAACCTTTTACTACAGCCTCAAACCTCTCTTTAGCCTCTTCGATTTCATCACTAACACCCCCTAAAAATTAGAATTCATAAATTAGAAAAGTTTCTTATCATTTCCCTTACACCTAGTCAATATTGATAATTAAAAAATAAAAAAAGAATTTCTATAAGCCCAATAGCGACGCAACCAGTTAACAGAAGCATTGGTTTTTTGCTTTAAAATATGGCGAAAAATGAATTTTTAAATTGTGAAAGATGGTTGTGTAATTATAAAGATATGCTCTTTCAGATTCTGTAGTCATATTTTCAGTATTATTGGTCACTTTAAATTTGGCTGTTATAAGCAAAGAAACTATGCGACTGTGAAATGGGCACACCGGAGCTAATTGTGTTAACTTACGAATGAAATCGACAAGAGACCCTTTTTTGTTAAAGTAGAGTGGCAGTTGACAATGGTAATTTTCACACTCATTATTGGTTGTCTTCTCTTTCTTGTAAACACAAAAATTGTCTGAGCCTACTTTTTTAAGCCACTGCTGTTCATAATACTCGTCGAAAAATTCTATAAAACTATAATTGCATTCTTCAAGTATACCATCAAATTCATCTTGCAAATTTATTTCTGCCTTGCTAATATCTATTTTGCTGTCACAAAAAACTTGTTTCAATTTCTCCGCACCAGCATATAAAAGTAGCCACTCTTCATAAATATCATTAGCTATTATTGGTATCAGTTCTTCAGGTAAAAGAGCCAAACCACATAAAAAGTTAACAAATTTTAATTCTAATGAATTTTCATCTTGTGTTGCTTCAGCTAAATTTTCATCCTTATAAGCATTTTTCATAATCGCCTATTAATAAGTTTTACAAATAAATAAATGTATTGTTTGCTCCTTGGATAAAAAATTTTTTATGCATTAATTTTCTCAGTGATAATTAAATTAACACGGTGAAATTGTAAAACAAAGGAAAGACAAAAAGGGAATACAATTTTATAGAATCATTTGAATGTATTGACCATTTATGGAATAATGAAAAAAAATTATATACTACAAATTTTTTTATTGATTTTATTGAAGTGACGTTTCAACTGATTTTTTGACTTTATCAAGCTTTGAAAAAGTATTCTGTATATTTTTTATAAATTAATTCAAATTATTTTATATAAAAATAAAATCAGTGATATAATTAAAAATAAATAAAATATGAAGTTGAATAAATAAAACATCTACTTTTCCAGAGTAAAGCGTAGTTACGTCTTATCTTTTTCTTATTCTGTTACATATTGTTCCCCAATATTTGCAATAAAATATTTCAATATTTACAAAAGATTTTATTTAAAACTATTAAATTTATACCAGAAATAAAAGAAATAAATAAATAAAAGAAATAACAAACATTATACAGTATATACATAAAAATATTTTTGGACATCTATTCAACCATTTTGGGCTAAAAACTTTATTTAAAGATTTTCATTACCTTCGTATAATGAAACCAACATAATATAATTTGAATTCCAGGATAAATTTCTGTCAGGGAATTCCTGATAGCATCCTCGTAATCAACTGTGGCAATTTCGGGTCTAAAATTGGGAAATGTTAAATGCTCTGTTTCTTGTTTTTCATAAGGATCCAAAGTATCGGCACAGAATCTTTAATATCCTATTAAATAAAAACAAATAGTTATCACATTTTACTATTTAAAATAGACTTTTTGAGTAAAATAGTATATATATTAAGTATCAAGGGAGCAAGCTCACACTAAACTAAAATTTTACGCCCTTGATATAAAGTATACTATTTTGTTACCTTTTTTTTGTTCTCGATTTCTGCGAGAATAGTGAGTAATTGGTATACTCCTTTTACGTTTGGGATATGATCAAACGTTCCATCTGTTGCTATTTTGCAAATCGAATCAAATTGTTTTATCAACTCTTCGTTGTAAAAAATTATAAAATCAAATTCTGATTCCTTTTCTGGATCAGCGTTCTTTGCATACCCAATATACTTTTGTACATAAAATATTGTGGGATTTCCGCTAGATGTTATTTTTATTGTATCGTCTTCTAATGCTAGATTTCTTAAATCGAATGTTTTTTTATATTTATATTTTAAAATTGGCTTGTATAAATGTTTATTCCTATGTCTCAAAAAAGACCTTCTAAGATTTCTGTACTTGTGGCGAAGAAAATTTTTGTATCTATGTGAAATAAATATTCTATAAATTAATAAAAATGGAAAATAGAAGCAGTGATAAAATATTCAATTTATAAAATTGAGTAATTTAAAAATTTTTTCAAAAATTTTATCAAAAATTCCATAAGCTTATGTCATAGAGTGCAATGTAATATCGTTGTCCGTAAAAGAGATTTACAAATTCTTTACAATATGAATGAAAGATATTTCGCCTACATAATTATTTTA